>CAUDMG010000100.1:1810000-2030000 GCA_958450375.1 Homarus gammarus | reverse complement strand
TGGTGATAGTGGTGGTTGTGGTGATGGTGGTAGTGGTTGTGATGGTGGTGATAGTGGTGGTGATGGTGGTGATAGTGGTGGTGATGGTGGTGATGGTGGTGATAGTGGTGGTTGTGGTGATGGTGGTAGTGGTGGTGATAGTGGTAGTGGTGGTGATAGTGGTGGTTGTGATGATGGTGGTGGTGGTTGTGATGGTGGTGATAGTGGTCGTGGTGGTGATAGTGGTGATTCTGGTTGTGGTGGTGGTGGTGGTAATGACAGTAGTACAGTAGTGTTGGTAGTTGTGGTAGTTTTAACTTTGATAATAGTTTTAATAGATGTGATTGTGCTAGTTGTGGTTACGATCGTGGTAGTTGCAATTGCTGCTGTGATGGTAGTGGTTGGTGGACCTGGAGAGGACACCGACACACACACACACACACACAAGACAGTATCCGGTGTGATTAGGTAACAGCCACGAGATCGTAATTACCTTTTATGAGTCATTAAAGGTTACCTGTAATTAGGGTGACAGGTGTACCCTTGTCGTAGCTCAAGCAAAGGAGTTGAGTGGAAAAAGGTCTTCATTGTTTCTCGTCGACAAATTAACACATATTAACTTCTCATGGTGTGTGTGTGTGTGTGTGTGTGTGTTTGGGGACGTTTTTTGTGTGTGTTTGGGAACGTTGTGTGCGTATTACGTGTACGTCTGTGTGTGTGTACGTCTCATTTTGCTCACTCACACATCCACTCATAGAAACCCATCTTTAGGCTTCAGCATTTGAGGAAACATGTATGTATAGAGAGAAACATACATACATACATACATACATACATACATACATACATGCATACATACATACATACATACATAGAGGTAGAAAGACAGACAGATTGAGAAAGATAAATGGAAATATATTGATATATATTATTCAGAGTACTGTAGATAAAGCAATATAATGTACACCACCACCCCCCCACACACACCCCCGCCACCCCCCCCACACACCCCCCTACACCCCCGTCACCCCCCACACACCCCCGTCACCCCCCACACACCCCCACACACACCCTACACCCCCGCCACCCCCCCACACACACCCTACACCCCCGCCACCCCCCCACACACACCCTACACCCCCGCCACCCCCCCCCCCACACACACACACACTGGCTAAAACACAACAACAATAGCCACAACAACAACCACAACACAACCACAACGACCACAACAACAACAACAACAACTACTACCACAACAACAACAACAACCACAATAACAACCACCACAACAACAACCACAACAACAACCACAATAACAACCTCAACAACCACAACAACAACCACAACAACAACCACAACAACAACAACCACCACAACAACAACCACAATAACAACCACAACAACCACAATAACAACCACAACAACCACAATAACAACCACAACAACAACCACAATAACCACAACAACAACAACCACAACACAACCACAACAACAACAACAACTGGTAGTTCACTATATTTGCAGGTTTTAGCAAATATAGTTAGTGAGTTTAGAGTTGGGTCCCCAGAGAGGCGGGGTTGACGGGTGGCGAGGCAGGGCGGGGAGGGGCAGCGTGCACCTCCCCCTCCCTCCTGTCACCACCGACCAAAAATGCGTCGTCAGACCCCGAGCTCACCTGCCCTACCCTGCCCCACCCTTACCCCGCCCCCACCCTTACCCCGCCCCCACCCTTACCCTGCCCCCACCCTTACCCTGCCCCCACCCTTACCCTGCCCCACCATTACCCTGCCTCACCACGCCCCGCCCCACCCTGCCCCGCCCCGCACCTCATACATACATACATACATACCCATGCACTTCACTCATACATGCACACGTACACATGCACTTTATACACACATGCATGCATATGTACACATTCACATCATCTCTCAGACTCGCACACACATATACACACACTTCCACACTTTACACACACACACACACACACACACACACACACACACACACACACACACACTTTACACACACACACACACACACACACACACTTTACACACACACACACACACACACACTTTACACACACACACACACACACACACACACACTTTACACATACACACACACACACACACACTTTACACACACACACACACACACACACACACACACACACACGTTTTTTGCTGTGTGTTGTGTTTAGCTGTGAGTGTCGTGTTTAGCTGTGAGTGTTGTGTTTAGCTGTGAGTGTTGTGTTTAGCTGTGAGTGTCGTGTTTAGTTGTGAGTGTTGTGTTTAGCTGTGAGGGGGTGGATGAGTGACGGTGTGTGGAGAGAGTGGGTGAGTGACGGTGTTTAGAGAGGGTGGATGAGTGACGGTGTGTGGAGAGTGGGTGAGTGACGGTGTTTAGAGGGGTGGATGAGTGACGGTGTGTGGAGAGAGTGGATGAGTGACGGTGTTGAGAGGGGGTGGATGAGTGACGGTGTGTGGAGAGAGTGGATGAGTGACGGTGTTTAGAGGGGGTGGATGAGTGACGGTGTGTGGAGAGAGTGGATGAGTGACGGTGAGGAGGAAGAGAGGGACAGTGTACATCATGTGCTCCTGACCCCAACCAAGGAATATAAAAGCCATGATAGTATGAAATAAAAATCCTCATTGTTGTGTTTTATGATAGTTGGTTCAGTTTTGTGTTCCTTTGGTTACTTGCCGTCATAAATAACGTATAGATTCATCCACCTCAAGTTTAACATAAGTAACAAAAGCCGGAGTAATATGCTTTTGTTTACGTGTCTAGCTGACTTACCTGGTATACGGTTGTTTTTTTTTTTTTACGGACTATGCCCAGACACGTCAAGGGTTAGGGGGAAAAAATCACCATTTTCTAGTCAGAAGTGTAATGGATGGTCGGAGGTGTGGACCCTGGGGTGGGGGTGAGAGGTCGTTGGGGTGTGGTGGGGGTGGTTGGGGTGGGGGTCGTTGGGGTAGGGGTGGGGTCATTGGGGTAGGGTTGGGGTCGTTGGGGTGGGGGGTCGCTGGGGTGTGGGTGGGGGTCGCTGGGGTAGGGGTGAGAGGTCGTTGGAGTGGGGTGGAGGTCGCTTCCTCTGATGACGCGGGTGAGACCAACCTGCAGCTGATGATGGCAGTGGACTGGGGTTAGGTTTAGGTGCTGGAGGTGGACATTGGATGGTCTGTTAGGTGGAGGCGGGCTTCAGGTGGTGGTGGAGGTGGGTTAGATGGGCGTCAGGTAGTGGTGGAGGTGGGCTTCAGGTGGTGGTGGAGGTGGGCTTGAGGCGGTGGGTTAGGTGGGCTTCAGGTGATGGTGGAGGTGGGCTTGAGGCGGTGGGTTAGGTGGGCTTCAGGTGGTGGTGGAGGTGGGCGTCAGGCTGTGGTTGTCTCGGGTTAGGTTGAAGGTGGAGGTCTTTGAAGGTAGATGGAGTGGGTTCTTGAGACCGACGGTGGATCTGAAATTGACGGTAGGTTAAGTTTCAAAGCCGGGTCTGGACGAGGCCGTGGTCTGGGCGAGGCCTTGGTCTGGGCGGGGTCTTGGTCTGGGTGGGGTCTTGGTCTGGGTGAGGCCTTGGTCAGGGTGAGGTCTTGGTCTAGGTGAGGCCTTGGTCTGGGTGAGGCCTTGGTCTGGGCGAGGCCTTGGTCTGGGTGAGGCCTTGGTCTGGGCGAGGCCTTGGTCTGGGCGAGGCCTTGGTCTGGGCGAGGCCTTGGTCTGGGTGAGGTCTTGGTCTGGGCGAGGTCTTGGTCTGGCCGAGGCCTTGGTCTGGGCCTCTGGATGGCAACTGAACTGGATTTTATAGCCGGGTGGCAGGAAGTTATCTGGACTGATGGTAAACACAAGAACACTCGGTGGCCGGTGTAATGTTCACTCGCCAGAACTAATGTCTTACGCAAATGTCTCAGTTTCCTTTTGAAAGAAAGTTTTTGGCCAAATATGAGACGAGTTTTAAAAGCCGTTGGTGTGAACCTCGTGAGAACCGCCGGTGTGTTGGCACAGGAGGAGAGAGGAAGGAGTAGGATGCATGGTTGCTTGCAGGAGTAAGAGGAGGAGGGAAGGAAGGTTGGCTGTAGGAGGGGGGGGGGGGGCAGCTGGAGCGGATGGGGGCAGGTGGACTAAGACGGAAGACCTGGTAGTCATCTCTTTGAGTACCTCCGGCAGGTGTGTGTGTGACTGCCACCGCTGCCTGGACGGGTCATGAGCTGTCCTTGTGGCAGACTTTAGGCCGCTACCATGACAACAACGCCAGCGCGAGCAATTAGCACCGCCTGTAATAGAAATTGACAGCGCCAGCACGAGCAATTAACAGTGCCAGAACGAGCAGTCAAGAGCTTCTGGCGATCGCTTTTATATATCATGCCCGACCATGTTTATGTTACACACACACGCACACACACACACATTAAATAAACCACCCAGCGTATATAAAACACATTAAACCAGTCGACATGTTTAAGTGTAAATGTCTAGGTTTATACAATACTAACCTTCATTATACGCACGGGATCCAACAGAGGAATGACGGTAATAGACGCACCAGAACTAATCGGTTTGCGTATATGTGCAATAAAGTTGAATCTATATACGCATTGGGAGGGGGGAATCTGGCTTTTTACGCATATGCTTCAGGAGGGGAATAGGTTGTAATATACGCACGGGGAGTAGAAGTTCCGTGCATGTATCTGGGGGCGTAAATCTGTCTCTACGTGTGTGGGCCTAAATCTACCAGGAATTTGTCTATAATGTGCACATTGTATTTAAATTAAAGTGTGCGTGTGTGTGTGTTGTTTTAAGTTATAATAATTTACTACACTAGCCAACCTTTTACACACACACACACACACACACACCTCTGGACCAATCACCACACGATTAACGAGCGCCCCGCCATGCTGTAATCTCCTCGTCGGCGTCTTTGCAACACCTGGAAGTTAAATGACAGTTATAACTACTAAGCTCAGTTAAGGAGATAGTTAAGAGGTCCCTCGCTCCCTCCCTCCTTCCCCCCTTCAATCTCTCCCTCCCTCCCTCCTAAGACTATTCAAGTAAATCTTTAAGTCTCTTTCGTGATTAAAAGTCTCACTGGGTTGTGACGACGACTATCACCCTGAGTTATGTGGATGGAGAGGGTCCATGTTGGAATCTATACACGACCCATTGTCCAGGGGTGAAAGTGTAATGTTTGAACTATTGTAGTGTTTCTTGGACCATTGTAGTGTTCCCTGGACCATTGTAGTGTTCCCTGGACCATTGTAGTGTTTCTTTGACCATTGTAGTGTTCCCTGGACCATTGTAGTGTTCCCTGGACCATTGTAGTGTTCTCTGAACCATTGTAGTGTTCTCTGAACCATTGTAGTGTTCCCTGGACCATTGTAGTGTTCCCTGGACCATTGTAGTGTTCCTTGGACCATTGTAGTGTTTCTTGGACCATTGTAGTGTTCCCTGGACCATTGTAGTGTTTCTTGGACCATTGTAGTGTTTCTTGGACCATTGTAGTGGTCCCTGGACCATTGTAGTGTTCCCTGGACTGTTGTAGTGTTTCTTGGACTATTGTAGTGTTCCCTGGACCATTGTAGTGTTCCCTGGACCATTGTAGTGTTCCCTGGATCATTGTAGTGTTCCCTGGACCATTGTAGTGTTCCCTGGACCATTGTAGTGTTTCGTGGACCATTGTAGTGTTCCCTGGACCATTGAAGTGTTCTCTGAACCATTGTAGTGTTTCCTGGACCATTGTAGTGTTCCCTGGACCATTGCAGTGTTCCTTGGATCATTGTAATGTTCCCTGGACCATTGTAGTGTTCCCTGGACCATTGTAGTGTTCCCTGGACCATTGTAGTGTTTCTTGGACCATAGTAGTGTTCCCTGGACCATTGTAGTGTTCCCTGGACCATTGTAGTGTTCTTTGGACCATTGTAGTGTTCCCTGGACCATTGTAATGTTCCTTGGACCATTGTAGTGTTCCCTGGACCATTGTAGTGTTCCCTGGACAAACCTAACTTGAATCTTTAACTACATCAACGAGAGCGAGAGAGAGAGAGAGAGAGAGAGAGAGAGAGAGAGAGAGACGATAGCATCTGACAGACCACAGTGCCTCTGGTGTGGGGCGTGACTTAAGAATACCTACAGTTACTACACTATTAACCTCAAGCAAAGTGATCAGAGAGAGACGTAAATTCTGGTCAAGCATTTATTAGATGTTTTGTATTGTATTAGCGTCCATATCAGTTTTAAGTTTATAATGTAAATAAGATTGTAAATTCTGTATGTGCTTATTCTCTCTCTCTCTCTCTCTCTCTCTCTCTCTCTCTCTCTCTCTTATTGGGGGGGGGGGGTGGAGAGGGAGGGGAGTCGAATCTTCACCAGGTTACTCTGTCTGTTGTTCTAATGTCTCTTGCGAATTTCAAGGGCAACTCGTCTCTCTTTTGGAGCTCAAAGGTCCGTCACCCTCAGAGAGAATCAAGGCCACTGACGATGGGTCTTCTCGGGTGGCTGTGGCTGCTTGTACTGTGACCCCGGCGTAGTGCATAGGCCACCTTTGATTAACTTATTCAAGTGGTGGGGTGAAATTTATTTATTATAGTCAGTGTCTGGTTGACATATACATTCGCTTAACGTAGTACATCAGCTTAAAATACATCCGGTTAACGTAAAATCCCTTCAACGCATTTGTGGTTAACGTATATTAGCTTTACACACGTTCGGTTATTTTTATATTAACCTATAAAAGTCCTGTCACCTCTCCTTCTGAACCACGAACCCCAGAGATTCATATGCGTGAATCTGAAGCATGTGTGGACAGAATAGTGAATCAGTGTCTTAGAGCTCGTGAGTCTGAATCTTGGGGTTTGTGGTTTAGGAAGAGAGGCGACAAAACCCGACCCAACCCAACCCCACCCAACCTAACCTAACCCAACTTAACCTAACCTAACCATTAGGAGATTAAGGCCCTGTCGAAAATAATGAGCAGGTTTGAAAAATTGAAGCTTCATTTGACCAAACCACCAACTAGGTCCGTTCCACTTCATAGGAAACAAGGAACACAAATTGCCTGGTAATTGATTAGTTATTATGCCCATCCCGGTAACTACACGTTGTCCGCAATAAATTTTTATCACCAAAAAAACTCGAAAATCCGGAGGAGGAAAAACTTCAACATGACTCCTTCGTGTTGGCTTCAGGTGAGACGAGGATGTCTTTACAGGGAGATGATTACAGTAAATGAGAGAGTGTGTGAGGGGTGAGGTGTACAGGTAGAGAGGAGTGGAGATAGGGTATGAGGAGAAAGAGTGAGATCAATAGTGGTAGGGAGGAGAAGAAGAGATGATGAAGAAGGAGAAATGGCAAAGAATGAGAAGAAATAATTGAAGAAAAAGAAGAGATAATGAAGAAAAAGAAGAGAAGATGAAAAATAAGAAAAGAAGAAATGAAGAAGAAGAGATAAGAGTGAGAAATAAGTAAAGTAGGAATAACAAGAGTATGAAATCATCTCGCTCATTATTAAAATCCAACAGGACACTTCACCCAGGGGTTCAGGTCTCACAGCGTCACGGCCATTCTCACCTAACTCCATCTCGTAAGTGCTTTTAGACAGATGAACAAGAGATTTAACCATTATACAAGATTATCAGTGAATAAACATGAATAATTGTCTTGTTGATGTGAAAAAATAATAATATAGAGACTGAATCATAAGAACGAGGAGATATATTTGGGTGGCAGCGGTGGGTTTTTTTTTTATTTTATTTTTATTAAACTATTTTTTTGAATATATACAAAGCATAAGGAGAGCTCAGTAGTGTTGTTGTCAAAATCTGGTCACCGAGAATTGGATTTCAATCAATATTTTGTGTAATGGTAAGACGGGTTAACTTTATGCAATGCCTTGGATGTTGTTCTTGCTTACTGTGTCCTTCATCATAGAATGTGGAGTAGTAGTAGTAGTAGTAGTAGTAGTAGTAGTAGTAGCAAAAGAACAAGTAGTAGTAATAGTAGATTGACCTTAAGACTAAACCATAGATTATTAAGGCAACTCTCCTCCCCCCCCCCCCCCTCCCCACTCCTAAACTCTGTAATCTCGTAAAAGTGACATACAGACACCTTCAGGAGAGACACCTTCAGGAGAGACACCTTCAGGAGAGACACCTTCAGGAGAGACACCTTCAGGAGATGTTATCATTCTCTTGTTGATTTAGTTTAGGTGATCCTGTAGTCTTTAATTCCAGGAGTAATGACACACAACATGACATGTGATATATAACAGCTATCATGACACTATAACATGACAGGTGATATGTAACAGCTATCATGACACTATAACATGACAGGTGATATGTAACAGCTATCATGACACTATAACATGACAGGTGATATGAAACAGCTATCATGACACTATAACATGACAGGTGATATGTAACAGCTATCATGACACTATAACATGACAGGTGATATGTAACAGCTATCATGACACTATAACATGACAGGTGATATGTAACAGCTATCATGACACTATAACATGACAGGTGATATGTAACAGCTATCATGACACTATAACATGACAGGTGATATGTAACAGCTATCATGACACTATAACATGACAGGTGATATGTAACAGCTATCATGACACTATAACATGACAGGTGATATGTAACAGCTATCATGACACTATAACATGACAGGTGATATGTAACAGCTATCATGACACTATAACATGACAGGTAACATCTGTCCCAACACACCACAACACATTATCAATAAACGCCAACACAGGATATCTTGTCTCAGGAAATAAGAACAAACTCCATCATGTTATAATAGCAACCTTCAGTTCCTCCACAAATCTTTCAATAAGTTGGAGAGTTTTTCTTCAAGTGTTGTGATTGTCGCACCCCAGGAGGTAATGATAACTTATTTGTGTTATAATTCTCATCCACCGTGTTATTATTTAACAATTCCGTCATTACAGCTCTTAGTAATTTCATTGTTGTGTTATCTTTCCAACCTGTGATTAATGTCCTACCTGTGATTAATGTCAGGTGTTTTAGTTTGAGTTTAATTATCTCATTTTATCTTCGTATCTTCGTTTGTTTTTGATATTGGTAAATGTTGTTTAATTATCTGTTGACATTGATTCAAGTTGAGATTAAACAGTTGCCGGTTACTCAATGATTTGTTGATATTGTTGAATCTGATACGACTTTTATTGAACCAGTGTAGGTGAGGTGTACAAGCCAGTGTCTGTAGGAAGTGTTTCATGTTCCTCTTCCAACCTGATGTGAGTTTGAGGATTTACAGTAAAACCTCTATATAACGAACGATGTGGAGATGAAAGTCCGGTATATCGAGAGTCCGTTATATGTGAAACTTCCATATAACGAACTGTACAGATATGCAAGTCCGTTATATCGAGCATCCCCTTTCTGACAGATTACATAGAGAGAAAAGTTCGTTATATGGAGGTTTCACTATTTCTACGTACGGATATAAACAGAATTATCCTAACACGCAATTCAATCTATCATATACTTGTGTTTCAGAAATTCAATGGGTCTAGGATTAACGAACACTGTATTGTAAGTGACGTCACAATGGCATTCGGTAAAAAAAAAAAGACGAAATTGACGATAAAATTTCATTCCCATCACCTGACCCTCAAGTAGATGTTAGTTATTAATGAAGTGTGTCCAGGGAAATAAAACTGGATATGTACCTGACAAATTTTGCTCAGGTAACACAAAGCTTAGGTCACCTTGGGGGTATTGTAGTGACCACGGGGGTATTGTAGTGACCATGGGGGTATTGTAGTGACCACGGGGGTATTGTAGTGACCATGGGGGTATTGTAGTGACCACGGGGGTATTGTAGTGACCACGGGGGTATTGTAGTGACCATGGGGGTATTGTAGTGACCATGGGGGTATTGTAGTGACCACGGGGGTATTGTAGTGACCATGGGGGTATTGTAGGGACCATGGGGGTATTGTAGTGACCACGGGGGGTATTGTAGTGACCATGGGGGTATTGTAGTGACCATGGGGGTATTGCAGGGACCATGGGGGTATTGTAGTGACCATGGGGGTATTGTAATGACCATGGGGGTATTGTAGGGACCATGGGGGTGTTGTAGTGACCATGGGGTTATTGTAGGGACCATGGGGGGGTATTGTAGGGACCATGGGGGTATTGTGACCACTGGGGTTAGTAGTCACACAACTCACAGTCGCCATCTCCACCGTCTCACTACATTAGTATCCGTCCAGTGGCTGCAGTTCCGTTCAAATTCATTAAAGTGTTTGCATTGTGACGTACCGGAAGTGTGGTGGTGTGTGTTACGGCAGAGAGAGAGAGAGAGAGAGAGTCCCAGGATCTCTCACCTGAGCAGGTAATAGCCCAGCAGGTAGTAGGGATAACGGGCTGGTTGGCTTACGTTTAATGTTACCAGCGTTAATGTCTATTATTTGTCGAGTCTCCGTGCCAACCTTCCGCCATGACAGTTTGAGTGTGATGACCCCACCTCTCCCCTACACCTCTTCCCCCCCCCACCTCCCCCACCTCTCCCCTACACCTCTTTCCCCCCCACCTCCTCCACCTCCTCACCCCTACACACCCATACCTCCTCACCCCTACACACCCACACCTCCTCACCCCTACACACCCACACCACCTCACCCCTACACACCCACACCACCTCACCCCTACACACCCACACCTCGTATGGGGAAATAAAATTGATATTGGATGTAATTGTAAAGGTCTGTGTTGAGGGTGGGTGTGGGTAGCTGGGTGGGAAGGTATGGTGTGGATGGGTGGCAAAGTGTAGGTGTGGAGAAGTTATTGTGGGCAGGGTGAGAGGTCGTGGGCGGGTGGTGGACGGAAAGGTGTGACTCAGTGTGTCTTAATGTACAGTATCTGTTCGGCGCAAACATTGAATTCGTTCACTGAGCGAAAAAAAAACCAACAATAACGCGTTGTGGACTTTTTTTTTGCTCAGTGAGTTGAATTCGATCTTTGAGCCTGACAAACACACTGAGAATCACTGATGTTCATACATTTTTACTCCCGTTGGAAAAATTAATCGATCGACCCAGCTATGGATTACAATTTTTCACTAATTTTGATGATATTAGTATGTAGAAATAGTTGTTGTAGTGAAGATGTTTTAGTTTAGGGCTCTGGAGTGCTAGGTAGGCCGCAGTACCCACACGCTGGAACACCAACCCACTACTCCGAGATCATCTATAGTTTTCACCAGGAACCTCAAGGGAACAGTTACCACGATCCACCTGGAGGAGACGCTGTAGAAGTCTTGGCAGTGAGGGAGGCTATATACCACCAGGAAGGACTTACGCTCTATACCTGCTCCTCACTCAAAGATCAGACCCAGAGAGACTGAAGCTGAGAACTACAACTGTTGAGACATATCTCTCTCTCTCTCTCTCTCTCTCTCTCTCTCTCTCTCTCTCTCTCTCTCTCTTTCATACACACCAGCCTACTCGAAAGTGAGAGTACAAGAAGGATAGAGAGAGAAAGAGAGAGAGAGAGATCAAGAATGTGTCACCTACCAGGGCTGGGGTGCGGGACAGACAGGTATAGGGGCTACTACTACTACTACTCTCTTGCGGAAACCATAAAAGCCCCATCAACCTGTACTTCTCATCACCCCGCCCCACCCCACCCCACCCCACCCCGCCCCACCCCACCCTGTTCTTACCCCTCCACCACGTCTATTAATTCATATAAGTCATAGCCGATACTGCCCTCAGAGTACACCTTTTACCTAGACGGGAATGGCTCTAGTAATGTCATTTTTACCTTCGAATAATGACGGGTGACGGTAAAGGGCTTGGGACGGTAAGTACGGGAGAACTTTTTGATCGTCAGTGCTGTAGCCGTCAAACATTACGGCTGTCGACCCAAACTGCTGTTGATACACGTAATGACTATGAATTATATGTATTCTCGAGTTAATTATTATATACGGCTATCTCGATGGCCAGGGAAGTTCTCTTTACTTGTCGTATTAAAAGATTTATCACGCGCTATGGGATTTCAGTTATATACTTCGGTGGGTTGTATTTTTTTTTATTTATCTTTACGTGACAAATGATGGAGTTGATTGTTGTGTGAATTCCCAAGGTCTTCCTCACACACACACAAAAACACGGTATCCGGGTTTTTTTTTTTTCATTTCTAATGTTGATTCATTAGTGTGGTTACCTGCAACTTGAAGTAGTTACCACCAAAGTGTAATTATCTCCAGGGAGGGAAAAAAATGTGGGTTGCTGGTTCCTACTTAGTGTTGACTTCAACTTACCTGTAGTACCTTCCTATGTACTATATAGTCATCTGGGGGGTCCACCTCACCACCAACATTGTCTCATCCCTAAGAGTAATATTATACAATGTTGGTTTAGTATCACGAACAGTATCGCTAAACCCAGTCATAATTAAAGTGACCAATACTACCCGAGGATGGTTAGGTTAGGTTAGGTTAGGGTAAGTGTGGTTAGGTTAGGTTAGGTTAGGGTAAGTGTGGTGTCGAATGAGTGACCTGATAAAAAGAGGCTTTCACTTCAACCTGAGAAAAAAGGCTTCAGAAATGTCATGTTTGGTCAGGTCTGTTGCATGAGTCTAGGACCAGAAGACACACCATGAAGTTTGAGGTGTTTGTTATGTGACACTACGAGACTAAAAATATTACACTGACATGAAAACAAATGAAGAAATATTAAGATTGACGAAAAAAACATCAAGAGAAATACTTTAAATTTTCTAGAATAAAGGAAATGAGATAATGTGGTTATATAATTAGGGATGAGGGGTAATAACAGGTGTATGAACAGGTAAAGGTGAGGGTGAGAGGGGGGGGTGGAGACTGATATGGATGAGGGTGAGAGGGGGGGTGGAGACTGATATGGATGAGGGTGAGAGGGGGGGGGGCGGGTGAAGACTGATATGGGTGAATAAGATAAACAGTTGTGGTCCCAAGAGACATGTATAGTCAGAAAGGATTAGTAAAAAAATAAATAAATAAAACAAGCAACCCGTAAGTTTTTATAGGGTGGAGGAACAAGGTCGCCAACCCTCAGACATAAGAATGGCATATAATTAACTTGACCTTCCCAGATAAACCAGTGTTGCCTTAAACCGTGTCTATACCTCACAGGTGTCCCAGGGCTCTGTGATATTCTCAGGATTTTAACATCATTTCTGAAACATATTTGGGATAATTTTTACATTGATTAAAATAATGATGTTTTTTTTTTTCCTACAGTACAGAAATATTTATATATAGTTAGAAGCTTTAGTGGTCAATGGTGGAGGTTAACACCCCATCAGTGACGACAAACACTCATTATTAGTTGTCGTTTTAGTGTATGAGGTTAAGTGAGACGACCAGGGTGTTCGTTCATCTCCAGTTATGACGTACAGGAACCCTTGAGGTGGTTCAGTAGACTCGGGCACCTGGTTCATTAACTTCCACACGTGGGTTCGTATCTCACCTTGATGACTCAGATATATCTCTCACTTCTCAAACTATTAGTCTCGCCTCGTGTGACTGTCATCATTACCTGTTGTAGTCCCACACACCTGTAGTACGAGTAATTTAAGATGTACAGTTTATTGCAATGATATTTATATTGTATGCATTTGTACGTGAAGTTATCCGTGTATGTTGCCACATTAGGTGTATATGGTACATGAAGTGTGTGTGTGTGTGTGTGTGTGCCTACCTGGCGATCACCTTAACACACACACACACACACACAGAGGGAAATGCTACTCTCTCTTTAATAATAATGCTTGCAGCTCCTCCCTCTCCACCAACCATCGAACGGACCCAGTACGTACTGTATAAGACACACACACACAGTACTGTACTCTCTCAACACAATAGACGTCTCAATAATATATGATCTCTGTCAGCATGAGGTAACTTTATTTTTTATTTAAGTGACACAGAAATATGACACGGCCTCAGGTCTCTGACGCTAATGACGGACAAATAGCCCTAAAACCAGGCATTACCAGTTACTTCCGTCCATGTGTGTGTGTGTGACATTATCCGTAATTGTGCTGTGAGCTTTTGGTAGACAGATGGACAGAAGGCAATCATATGGATCAGGTTGTACTAGGTTGAGAGACCTGCCCGTCCACCCAATGTCTGTCTGTCTGTCTGTCTGGGTCCTTGTTACCTTGAGGGGTAGTTGTATATGTGTGTTGGGGGGGGGGGGGGGGTATTGTGAGTTTGTTTGGAGGGAGGGACACACACACACACTCCTGACTCCACCCACCCCACCCCCTTCAGCGCCTACCATAACCTACCCAGGAGCCATAAATCGGTAAAAAAAAAAAAAAAATCACCACAACTCTACTGTAAATCAAATAGTAATTAATAGGTGGAAGGTAACCCGGAATTAGTGTATAGGACTAAGGTGTTGTGGAGTAGATGGGGGATATTTACTAGGTGGGAGGAAGCATAACTCAGGCAGTCAAGTATGGGGGTGAAGGGGAATAAAGTTAACAATATTTTCCCTTATGAGATTCTTCCTTTAATATTAACCTGATGACAGTTTTGTGTTTTGTTTCTGTTGTTGTGTTGTGTTGTTATTAATGTGGTGTGTTGCTGTGTTGTGTTGCTGTGTTGTGTTGCGGTGTGTTGCTGTGTTGTGTTGTTGTTGTGTTGCCGTGTTGTGTTTGTTCATTATATACAGTAGTTGCCACAAGGTGCACCATTTACCCCGCCGTCTCTCCCAGCTTCACATTGCCTCAGGAACCAATCATTTACCTCCACCAGCAACAACCACAAGGCCTCCCATCTCTAGAAGGGACTGGGGACATATTATTAACTCTTAAGTCCTTCGTGGAGACATATTTGTATTATTTGGACACTTAGAAACATCAAATACGCTCTAAACTCATTCTTACTGGTTGAGTTAAAAATCTGATAACAGTTCCAAGTCTCATTTCAAATATGGAATTGTCTTTTTACACATAGAACAAATTTAATTTTTCAATGTACTCGTCTCCCACCTGTTACCAGAGGTTGGTTGGCGTGGCTTGGCGTGTGGGGGAGGGGGGAGGGTGAACAGGCCGTTGAAAATCGTGTCGCGGTGCGGATCTTGCCCACAGCCGAGGTAACCCTTCATAAACAACGACACTGTAAACACCGCCTTGAGTGTGACTGATGACTTCACGGCTCTGACTGTGTGAGTGTCAGTCCGTGTCCTTAATGGTAATAGGCATGATTATACGGTGCTCTGTGTAATAAAGTCAAAGTTGAAACTTGAAATTGAAACTTTTTTATTTCATCAGAAAAATACAGTTATAAAATAAGTAACAACACTAATAACGTGACTGAGGGTAAAAACTAATAATAATAATAATAATAATAATAATAATAATAATAATAACGTTAGAAATTCGTGATGATTTGTAGTGGAAATAAACGGAACAACTCTTGATAGTTTTAATTCAGTATCAAAGTTTCCTCTGGCCGACACGAAAGAGTACTACTATGTTCCATCTACCTACGTGTTTACAGTAGAGTCTTGTAAACAACTTGACTCTTATACCAGAATCTTGAAAACAACTACACTCTTAGAGCAGAATCTTGTAAACAACTTGACTTACAGCAGAATCTTGTAAACAACTTGACTTACAGCTCTGGCAGATATAAGACACTTCCCTAGACCCGCCTTAGCTAGCAGGGCGCCCAAGGTAGAACACACACTACACCTGCCTGCTAATTAGGAGCCCTTCGATAATTACTGGCATCATGTTGTGACCCGGCCGTGTGTGAGAGAGAGAGAGAGAGAGAGAGAGAGAGAGAGAGAGAGAGAGAGAGACTATTATGCTACTATTATTACCATTCTACTTCTGTCATTAACATAACTACTACTACTACTTTTTTTTTTAAACGTGGCCTCCAGCCTCCCCCAATAGCCACACCTTCGCCACCATTTAATTACCTTAATATTAAGTATCCTAATACATATGTAGCCATCCTATCTGTGTTGAGTTAGTTGAGCCGCAGATCTATGCGGCATTCAGTGACTGTTGCCTCATAGTCAATATCTGCAGCAGTTGTCGGAATTGGGGTCGAAGCGCTCGTTCCCCTGAGGCAGAGCAAAGCCGATCGAAAGAAAGAGAAAGACAGTCGACATCTCATCCAGGCTGTAACATAACTTCTGGGCTGCTGCTTCTGTTCGGAGATCAACTCCGCGAGTCTGGCGTAGAAACATTTTGCACTTGGTCCCATCCCACCAGAGGTTGTGAACACTAGAGGAGTGAAGCTGCCTTGATCAACGTTTTGGATTCTCTCCCCATATGCCCTTCTCTTGTCGTTCTCGTTCCTCCTGTGTGCAGCATCGAGAGCTAGGTTACGGTGACATGCGGCCATGGGATCAAAAATCCTGATGTCGAAGAAAGCTCGCTGTCCCTGCATCCAGAATCCTCGAGCACTGACGTCAACACGGGCTTCGTTAGATGTGTTTGAAGTCCTATGTTGGAAGGTCTCACCATCCAATGGAAGGAGGGTCGGTTCTACTATGACATCCTGGCAGATTTCCTTCAACATATTTGCTGTAAGGTCCCTTACTTCGTCATGCCTCATGCAGATGAAGCCCACTTTCTTGCACACC
This sequence comes from Homarus gammarus, assembly GCA_958450375.1. Classification (NCBI taxonomy): domain Eukaryota; kingdom Metazoa; phylum Arthropoda; class Malacostraca; order Decapoda; family Nephropidae; genus Homarus; species Homarus gammarus. Next base: position 2,013,373 of record CAUDMG010000100.1, on the reverse strand, counting down.
ATGGCGTGATCGCCGTCATAGGAAGAGCCACACACGCATTGGGAGGGCAAACCTTCTACTGGCCGACCGTACCTTAGAGCAATGGCATCTGTAAATTCTTGTTTGTTAAGACTGAAACTATTTGCCCTTATCGGTAACGTAGTTAACCAGTTCGAGGCGCCCACCTCCTGCGCTATAGCTACTTTTTTTCTTCAAATTTTCTGGAACCTGCAGCAACAGTTGCTGCAACTTATCATTATGGCAGTGCTGTCGATCTGTCGTAATGGACCTACGAATCTCATTTACTTCACTGGTATCCACCTCCCCTGTTGCGTTCTGGGCTATTATGTGGTCCGTGAGGGCTGCCGTGAGCTTAAGTGAATTTTGATGTTCAGTGGCAGCAATCTCCTCTGTATTTGTTAGTCCCATCCCTCCCAGTCTTGGTGGAAGTGCAAGAAGTGCTCTTTCTGCTGGGGTTAAGTCAGGGTGTTTCACTAATTTGGGAATGAACTTGACACTGATAGCTTCTTCCAGAGGGTGGAGGAGGGGTCCGATATCAGGGATAGTACGCATCAGGTAGTTCCAACGATGCTTGACTCCATGGGTGAATGCAGCAAAGGCCGCATGCGGCTCTGTGTTAGCAATCTCAGACAGCGCTTGGATTTCGCTAACCCACTCATTCACCTTTCCCGCTACGTACTCGGTCTTGAAGTCCGTAGTGCCAATTACTGCGCCTAGATGTCTTTGGCCGTCCTTAGTTATTTTGACCTCACTTCCGCCAAAAACCTCCAATGCCCGTTCATAATGTTCTGGCTTCACGATGAGGAAAGACTTGCTGGCGTTTGGGTGGTACACTATTTGTTGACCTCGCGATGTTACCAAGTCCCACCACTTTTTGATGCCCTCCACTTTTCCTGCTCCTGTAAGGTCGTCAGCATATGCCACTTGTCTACTACTACTACCATCACTATTATTACTACTACTACTACTATCACGGGATCATCATGGCTATTGAAAGCTAAAAGGATATTACGATTTATTGAGGAAAATCAACAAATGAACATGAAAACGCCTAAGGCTGTCCGTTGTAGCTGACGATGACTCTGCATGAAAACACACACACACACACACACACATATACAGTGGCGACAGATTTTTAAGAAGCAGAAGTGATTAATAACCCTCCCCCTTGCTCTCCCCCTACCCCTTCTTCTCCCCTTCCCCTTCCTCTCCCTCCCCTTCCTCCCCCCATTTTAATATCTCAGGAAGTCGAGTGAATTAAAACACAATGAAGACAAGTCACCAGGAGCTAAGATGGATGATACTGTTAAAACATGTGATGGGGAACACCTGCAGTATAGTCTGTCGAGACACAAACACCTTCGGTCCTCTAACACATCAAATTACAGCACGTGAGTCTTATAAATACAGTACTGTATTAACACCACCTTTACGGTATACTGCCAATAACGTGTGAATAACTGTAACTGTATTGTGTACCTATGGCTGTACCTGAACTTGTACCCGTCTTAATATATCTGGCGATACTGTCACCACATGGGAACACCTGTACGTGTACTGATTACCACGACACCTGCTTGTATTATCTCACTCAACTTGTTACGGTTTCCTGAACATGTCCCGATGTACTTGACCGTCTGTTAGGGAAGGACAAAATATTGTGTTTTAGGAATGCTGTTCATTTAATGGCTTGAAATCACCAAAAATACTGGTGGGACGAGGATGTAATCTCCGGTGTGAGAGGGAGAAGGTGAAGGAAGGACGGAGGGGCGGCTGATCAAAGGGAAACAGCTCACCACGTGTACGCCCAGCGGTGAGTGAGAGGCCCTGATGACGTTTGGCTGCCCTATAGTAATCACATCACGTGCAGCAGCCAAGGTAAAAAACCTGGCTATGTCCCCAACTACCACCACTACCACCCCCCTCTCACCACCACTACCACCCCCCTCTCACCACCACTACCACCCCCCTCTCACCACCACTACCACCCCCTAACACCACCACTACCACCCCCTAACACCACCACTACCACCCCCCTCTCACCACCACTACCACCCCCCTCTCACCACCACTACCACCCCCCTCTCACCACCACTACCACCCCCCTCTCACCACCACTACCACCCCCCTCTCACCACCACTACCACCCCTCTCTCACCACCACTACCACCCCTCTCTCACCACCACTACCACCCCCTCTTACCACCACTACCACCCCCCTCTCACCACCACTACCACCCCCCTCTCACCACCACTACCACCCCCCTCTCACCACCACTACCACCCCCTCTTACCACCACTACCACCCCCCCTCTTACCACCACTACCACCCCCCTCTCACCACCATTACCACCCCCTATCACCACCACTACCACCCCCCTCTCACCACCACTACCACACCAGTTATGTCCCCACCAATACCCTCTCCCTCCCTCCCACCACCACTACTACCACACCCCTCAAACCAGTCCACCACCACCTCCCTACCACCCCCAGTTATTCCCAACCACCCCCCCCCCCCTCACACCACCACTAACGAACCCCTGAACCACCGAACCCCTGACATAATAAATAATGGAGTCATGATATTTCAAAGTAATGAGACTGGATTTTTCTGATAATGCCTTATATTTACTTTAATTACCACAATTATTATGCACAAAAATACTCGTGGTTTAGGGGAGAGCATTATGCATACAACTTTCCAACACACCTGAATTTTATATAAGGATAATAACAGTTTTAACTAATGTAAAAATTGTATGTCATTATATAAATTTGGTTATATTGCTTTGAGATACCGGCCCTGTTCATTCGTATACCAGGGGTTCAGATTTGGGTTCGGGTTCAGATTTTGGTGCGGGTTCGGATTTGGTTTCGGGTCACATTTGGGTTAGGATTCGGTTTGGGTTCGGTTTCAGATTCGATTCGGGTTCAGATTTGGGTTCGGATTTGGTTTCGGGTTCAGATTCGGATTCGGGAAGGGGGCTCAGTAATGGGTTTTTAGAGGTTAATAGTGATCACAACAGCCGACAAATAGTGTGTCTTACCGTCCACGACAGAGCAAGTTGTCACTGTCAAATCTGTCTCCATCTTCCGGTGTTATAAGATCATCAGTTACATTGAAATTGATTTAACCAGTTGTAATGATACGTGTTTAACAATGCTTTCACTGGACTCTTATATGGATGTATATAGTTATGCTCATATATATATATAATATATCGTCAGTTTATATAGCTGGATAAATTTTGTACAATCAAAGACAAAAGTCGTGTCGCGGTTTTATTCGAAGATTAAACAAAACTCGTGAAACATTATGACAGTCCCCCCCTACCACAAGACACAGCGCACCTTTGGCATATGTTTTCACCAAATTTCACGACACGACTTTTGTCTTTCATTGTACCTTATTCTCATTATCTTCTGTCGTTCTAAACCAACCGACAATCATATACCCGACGGAATCTTATACTGTGTACCCAACGGAATCTTACATACCCGACAGAGTCTTTCATACCCAACAGAATTTTACATAGCCAACGGAATCATCTTACATACCCGACATAGTCTTACATACACGACAGAATCTTACATACCCGACAGAATATTACATACCCGACAGAATATTGCATACCCGACGGAATCTTATATTCCCGACGGAATCTTACATGGCCGACAGAATCCTACATAAATGACAGAATCTTACATACCCGACAGAATTTTACTTAACTAACCGAATCTTACATACCCGACAGAATCTTACATAACCGACAGAATATTACATACCCGATAGAATCTTACATACCTGACAGAATTTTACTTAACCAACAGAATCTTACATATCCGGTAGAATCTTACATACCCGACAGCCATCTTGTATTTCGTAAAGAAACTATCGCGTGAGAAGTTAAACCCACCTGACAGTTTTTCCCGAGCGTCTGAAGAAAGAGAGAGAGAGAAAGAAAGATATATACAGTAGATAGAGCCATAGAGAGCTAGAGAGTGTGAGAGATAGACAGATAGAGACAGACAGGCAGACAGGTTGATAACTCCCCAATGAAATGGATAAAAACGAAAATTACATTACCCGTCAATTTTTTTCTTCATCTTTAATGACTTTTGAGTTGACGAAGCGGAAGTTTAACATTAGCTATCACTTCTGGGGGGGGGGGTGTGTGCGTGCGAGTGTGTGTGTGTGTGTGTGTGTGTGTGGATGTGCGAGTGAATGTGTTTGTTTGGGTTGTATTCTGTATGTTTATCAAGTAATTATTTTGTACGCCATTTACGGTCAGATTACAAGCGTGATATTTACCCAAAGTCACTAAGATGTCAGAACCATGTGAGGATATTGATGGTGGGGGGTCTGGTTCCCTGTGTAAGGAACCAAACCAGGCCAACTAAACTAACTCTGGGCTCCAACTTTTAAACTCAACACGATTTTTGGATTATATAGTTGAGATTCTGGTTAGGTTAGATTAGGTTAGGTTAGATTAGGTTAGGTTATTTGTTAAGGAATCCCGGTACACTGACACCCACAACAGTCCCGGTACACTGACACCCACAGCAGTCCCGGTACACTGACGCCCACAACAGTCCCGGTACACTAACACACCCACAACAGTCCCGGTGCACTAACACCCACAGCAGTCCCGGTACACTAACACCCAAAACAGTCCCGGTACACTAACACCCAAAACAGTCCCGGTACACTAACACCCAAAACAGTCCCGGTACACTGACACCAATAACAGTCCCGGTGCACTAACACCCACAGCAGTCCCGGTACACTGACGCCCATAACAGTCCCGGTACACTAACACACCCACAACAGTCCCGGTGCACTAACACCCACAGCAGTCCCGGTACACTAACACCCAAAACAGTCCCGGTACACTAACACCCAAAACAGTCCCGGTACACTAACACCCAAAACAGTCCCGGTACACTAACACCCAAAACAGTCCCGGTACACTGACACCAATAACAGTCCCGGTGCACTAACACCCACAGCAGTCCCGGTACACTAACACCCAAAACAGTCCCGGTACACTAACACCCACAACAGTCCCGGTACACTGACACCAATAACAGTCCCGGTGCACTAACACCCACAGCAGTCCCGGTACACTAACACCCAAAACAGTCCCGGTACACTAACACCCAAAACAGTCCCGGTACACTGACACCAATAACAGTCCCGGTGCACTAACACCCACAGCAGTCCCGGTACACTAACACCCAAAACAGTCCCGGTACACTAACACCCAAAACAGTCCCGGTACACTAACACCCAAAACAGTCCCGGTACACTAGCACCCTAAACAGTCCCGGCACACTAACACCCAAAACAGTCCCGGTACACTGACACCAATAACAGTCCCGGTACACTAACACCCACAACAGTCCCGGTACACTGACACCCACAACAGTCCCGGTACACTAACACCCAAAACAGTCCCGGTACACTAACACCCAAAACAGTCCCGGTACACTAGCACCCTAAACAGTCCCGGCACACTAACACCCAAAACAGTCCCGGTACACTGACACCAATAACAGTCCCGGTACACTAACACCCACAGCAGTCCCGGTACACTGACGCCCACAACAGTCCCGGTACACTAACATCCACAACAGTTCCGGTACACTAACACCCACAGCAGTCCCGGTACACTGACGCCCACAACAGTCCCGGTACACTAACATCCACAACAGTCCCGGTACACTAACACACCCACAACAGTCCCGGTACACTAACACACCCACAACAGTCCCGGTACACTAACACACCCACAACAGTCCCGGTACACTAACATCCACAACAGTCCCGGTACACTAACACCCAAAACAGTCCCGGTACACTAACACACCCACAACAGTCCCGGTACACTAACACACCCACAACAGTCCCGGTACACTAACACCCCGGTACAGACAATAAACATAACCTCGGCCAATAAACCAGCGCATCTCCCATAGGCCGTGCACTAGGCCTATACTCTCGGTGAAGCGCAATAAATGAGTGGAAAAAATTAGGCCTATGCGACATTTCCGATGCGTTAACTTTCCACACCCAGCCAACCAGAGCAGTCTTGGTGGTGGTGGTTGCAATGATGAATGTGGATGGTGGTGATTGTGGTGGATGGTGGTAAATGTGGTGGATAGTACTGGTGGTAGTAATTGTGGTGGTAGTGTTAGGGTCTGGGATTCTTCTGAGAGTAGTAATGGTGGTGATAGTGGTAGACGTTATGGCCCCGGTATCAGTTCACAGTCACCAGTACCAGTCACCAGTTCACAGTTTGTTTGTTTTCAATAATATTAAATTCTTTTTTCTTTCTCCAACAGGTGAGACTGAACGAGCAGGTGTGTTAGGCAATCACAGGTGCGCATGTGAGTACAACAGTCGTGTACAGTATGTCGGCTTTAATACGCACACAAGGGCCCATTTTAGCTCACACACACACACACACACACACGTGCCAAGGCTAGAGTTACCACGACAGGAGGTGACTGTTGACGTACCAAAGTTCACCACAAGTAAACAAGATGACGCAGGAAAGCAACACGATGAAACACGTTCCTGCCTTCCGTGTTTACTATAGTCCTCGCTGTGCTTGTAAAAAATAATTGTAAACGGAGAAACACACATGATTTACAGTTTACTCGAGGGTGAAGTTGTGTTGATCGTAGAAGCTGTCAATGATGTCAGGGTGGTGTGGGTAAAAAGCGTGGTGGGGTTTGACACTGGTGACATAAGTTGCACCCCCGCCACGCGCAGCTGTTGTACTGACGGTGGGGCCCTTCACTACTGCTGATGCTGCACCCCAGGAGCTAGGACACCCCCAGGTCTCACCCTAGGGAGTATGATGTCGCCTCAGTCCTCGCCCCAGGGGCTAGGACACCCCCAGCTTTCACCCCAGGGACTAGGACGCCCCTAGCCTTCACCCCAGGGGCTAGGAGACTGCCAGCCTTCACCCCAGGAAGTAGAATGTTCCCTCACCCCTGCAGGCCTCAGGGCCCCAGCCTTCAAAGCAGGGTTGACGGTATCCCAGGTACTGTAGTACTCTCCCTCCAGGGCTTACGGTGTCCCCAGGCTATTAATGCAGAGCTGAGAGCGTCCCCAGCCCTGCCACAACACCTTACCCACCACAGGACGCTGCTTATCCGCTCTCTGTCGTTGTAGCGTAGCCTCTGTGTACACCGTCTCCTTCCTTATCACAGAGGTCCTCTCTCTCTCTCTCTCTCTCTCTCTCTCTCTCTCTCTCTCTCTCTCTCTCTCTCTCTCTCTCATTGCAATAATAGGTTTAAGTACACCGTCTCCCTAAACACAAGACTACCCTTGTCGTTCTTCCTGTATAAACTCTGTCTCGTGTTTTAGCATTGGAATAAAAAGTTGTCATACACTTTTAATGGTCTTCCTAACAGCAGCAGGACACCCCATTCTTCACAGATTCCGGGTCTCTGTTATACACGTCCTCGTAAAGCTGTGATGCCGTGGCGCTGTTCCTCCCTCCCTTCTTGCCTTTCCATTAACATTCTGATTTTCTCGCCGCAACTCGACGTTCTCTCTACCAGTGATCATATCAGTTCACAGGCATCTTGTCCTTAATAAGAGGAGGTCCTTATTGATAATTAATGGAGCCGCAGAGTGATGTCATTATGATTTTTGTTATCTGGGTTGCCATAAAATTTCAGTACGGCGCTGGACATGTTATTGGTCCGTATGCATTTCTTGGGCACAGGGAGTAGAAGATCTGTGTTGGCTTTACTGCTGGAGTGTTATATGTCGTTTACGGGATCTTTGTTAGTATAAGGATGAAATGAGAGCAGTGGTACTTAGGATATGTTCGTCCTGACAGCAGCAGTACTCCCCCCCATCCACTGCTCGTAAATAACATTGTTTTTGTTTTTTAAATATTTTAGTGTATCATCTTTCTAACTGTACTCATCCTCTCCTTCCCTGTCTAAATTCCTCCCTTTTTACCCTTTGAGTGTTACGGTGTGTGTGTGTGTGTTCATCATTGACCCCGGGGTGGAGGGGCACACCTAACACTGTCACGTTACTGGCTGGTCATGTGGTGCATTCCTCCCTCCCTCTCCCCTGCCCTTGTTTCCTCTCTCCTCCCTCCCTGAGTATCCTATTTTTTTTAACCTTCTCTTCCTCTCCCTGCACTTCTCTAATTCCCTCTACCTCCCTCAGTTGTCCTCCCTCGCCTCCACCTGCCCTCTGTAACCATACACTCTCCCTTCCTTCAGCCTCCCCCCCCCCCCACCCGTGGACTTCATGAGACCCGGCTGTAGTCTTGGTGACCTAAGGACGTTCTCCAACCTAGAGATACGAAAGAGAGAGCGAGGGGGAGAGAGAGAGAGAGGGGAGGGGGGGAGATAGAGAGAGATATGAGATGGGGTTGGGACGAAAGAGACAGGAGGGGTAGCGAGAGAGAGTGCGGACGACCTCCCTCCTTCCCCTCACCACCCACACTCGCACTGTAAAAAAAAGCTGGCCACAAAAACACCGACTTTATGCACCATGACTCAGTCGTAAAAATCGTAACTATGAGACATTTTATGCATCAGAGGAGGCAGGGTTTGTCTTCCCTTTTCCCCTCCTCCTCCTTGCCCGATGTTCCCTTGCCCTTTGCCCTCCCCTACCCTCATCGCTGTCCTCTGCTCTACGTACCTCCCCTTCTCTCTCTGTCTCACTCTCTCCCTCTGCTTTCTTTTTCCATTATTCTGTTTATCTAACATGAGAAAACAGGAACACAAAGTAACAGTCACACCTGTCATCTAATCACACTTACCAGTCTTCCAATTACATCTGTCAGTCAGTCATTCATGTCTACCAGTCACACCTACCAGTCATTCATGTCTACTAGTTACACACCTACCAGTCATTCATGTCTACTAGTTACACATCTACTAGTCATTCATGTCTACCAGTCACACATCTACTAGTCTCCACTTGTTTACCAGTTATATCGCCACTAACAGGATCATCACAGTTACAACACATAGTGAAGTGTAATGAGTCCTCTCTCTCTCTCTCTCTCTCTCTCTCTCTCTCTCTCTCTCTCTCTCTCTCTCTCTCTCTCTCTCTCTGTGGGTGTGAATAAAGTTGTTGGGGGTAGACTCTTCACGACTCCCCCCGGCTGTCACACTCGGGGAGGGGGGAGGTGGGGAGTCACTAGCACCTGTCTGTCTCGCCGGGTCAGATTTACGGTGTATTTTACCTACTGGGGAAGAGACTTGGTGGCGGAGACCAGAAGCCTTTTTTAGCTGCCACCAACATCCATCTCCATCCTCCATTGTGGCTGTGGTCTCCAGCCTTTGGGGTAGATTATCCTAAAATCTACATCGCTTCTTTCCTAAATTATATTGGACAACACGACCAAAGGGCTTTACAACGACCAATTACCTCGCATTCACTCTTCAGTAACCTAACCATTCTGCACGTGCGCAGGAGCTGGCCTGGAGCGTCCCGCCGCCAATCAGGTGAGCCCCCGGAGGTATAAGAGGTTTCTGATTGGTCCGTCGGCTGTGGTAAGGTTGGGATGGATCGTGTTTCAGGGGGTTTGGCTGGGCTGGTGCGGCGCCCCGCTGTGGTTTGGTGGGTTGTGGGTGGCGGTGGTGGCGCGGGGGCGGGGCTGGGTGGGTGTCACCTGGGCGGGGCCACCCACCAACAGCCCTTGACATGTCTATTTGGCCACCCAGCGCCACACCATTGAGGTCTTCATGACTTGTGTGTGCTGGCTCCCACACTCCCTCCCTGCACCCTTCATACACGCACCCACACCTTCTCTCCACGCATCCACACATTACCTCCACGCACCCACACCTTCCCTCCACGCACCCACAACACCTTCCTTCCACGCACCCACAACGCCTTCCCTCCACGCACCCACACACTCCCTCCACGCATCCACACTCTCCTAATACCCACACCCTCCTACACCCGCACTCACCTTTCACCCACCCACACACTCCCTACACCACCACCCTCCCTACACCCACCCACACTCACCTTAACAATTGCCTCCGTCCTCCCAGCACTCAATCACCCTCACCTTCCCTACACACCCAGCCCTCTCAGTCACACAACCAATGCCAACCTATATATGGGGTTAGGCTGTCTTCTGCACCAGTGATGTGTAAAGCCAACCACACAAACAAACAAACTTACCTACAGTAACTAGTCCATGTCTAAGTTTACCATACTCAACTTAACTACTTCCTTCTACACACACACACAAACACACACACAACACACACACAAACACAAACACGCGCGCTACAATCCGTGTTTTTGCTGTATTGTTTTATATGATGGTGTATATACCCAGCTCTTGAGATCTCTATTATTATTATTATTATTATTATTATATTATTATTATTATACATTGTTGTTATATTCCATCTGAGTTTCTTAGTCACACAGCCAGCTCATAACTGCCTCACAAAAACTGATATATTTTCTAAGATCCAGCCAACGTATATCTCGTCTTGGTATATGATATATAGTGTGGGGGCAGCGTGACCTACACACACCCTCCCCCCCCCCCCCCCCATGTTTCTTTGAGTAGTCGAGGCATTTGTTCATCATCTTTTCACTCACTCGTCGTGTTTCACTTTCATAAGTCAACAGTCACCTACAGTCACTGAAAAAAAAAATCTAAACAGTGTTGAAAAAATGTGACAAAACGGGTGAAGGATTTTGATAACCCTACCGAGACAACAGGAGTCGTAGTGTTCATTCTGAGATACATCGATCACCCCAAGTACCGATAGTTATTAGGTCTTCGTTGTAGAGAAATGTGTAACTCGGTTTTGATTTTATGGATTAGGTTAGGTTAGGTTAGGTTAGGTTAGGTTAGGTTAGGTTAGATTTATTATTATACCTACCATTTACCATGTGTGTGTGTGTGTGTGTGTGTGTGTGCGTGTGTGTGGGCCGGTGGCTGCAAATATACAGACTTACATTTGATTTAGACATTATGATATAATATGCGTTGAATACATTTACAGGGCTGTACAGTACATAAATCAGGAGTTGTTTATTATTTTAACAATAGATGGGATGGTGCTGTTCTTATATCTATCAGTGCGGGCTCTTATGGGCTGAATTCTGTTTTAGTGGCGGACTGCGCGAGGTGGGTGGGGGGTGGCAGGAGGTGGCGATGACGAGGGTGGTGCATTAGTTGGCCGCCAAACCTTTCCAGTGCTTGGTGGTGGAGGTCACTGAGGGATGGCATTTCCAGGGTGGAGAGAGCGTTGGTGTAGCCGGAGTATTTTGCGCCGAGCATGATTCTGCAGGCCCTTTTCTGTACCTTCTCTAGCTGACGTTGTTGGGTGGAGTTGAGAGAAGACGACCAGGCTGGTGACGCATACGTTAGTTTGGGGAGAATAAAGGTGTAGATGGTCCTCAGCTCTGGCGTGGGTGTCCCAAGTGACCTAAGTCGTCGTAGCATGTAGAGACGGTACGAGGCTGCCTTGACTGTTGTCTATCGTGTGTGTGTGTGTGTTCATGACGTTGATGGTGTGTTAATCTGCAAAGGTAATAGTTTGGTACAGTGTGATTTATTTATTTATTTGTTTATTGAGGGTGAGTAATGTACATTAATTTGTGAGCGATATGAATCATTTCCAAGATTCTGTGAATCACTCAGTGTGCGTTATGAATCTTTTGAAGGCTTTATGAATCATCTTATGAGCAATAAATTGAATTATGAATCATTTTGAAGATCATATGACTTATATTCAAGAAGTATGAATCTTTTGAATGAGATATGAATCATGTTATGAGAAATCTGAATCATTTTGAAGACATTACGAATCATTTATGTAGGTTATGAATGATGGTATGTATGTGAATATGAGTCATTTGAAACACGTTATGAATCATTCTTTTAAAGACACTATGAATCATTACCCTTATGACATGAATCATTCTAAAAGATGACATGAATCATATTAGGGTTATTTTCAATCACCTTTAGCGAAATATCAATCATCCTGCGTAGATATCAATTACGATATATTTCACATAGTTGACGACGATATTTTTTTTTTCTTTACTGTGATGCGATTTTGTTTACGATATAAGTAAGTTTGTTTGGGATTCAGATGATGTGGATTGCGATAGCCAATTTAGCTATCGTTTGTATAGGTGTGTGTGTGTGTGTGTGTGTAATAATAATAATAATAATAATAATAATAATAATAATAATAATAATTAACGGTTTATTGAAAGAGCTTGGCAGCCAGAAGGCTGAACATATACAGTTACATATTTGGGGAATGGGTTTCGAATTACAAATAATATACAAGTAACATAAGTGTGTGTGTACGTGTGTGTACTCGTTATCTTAGCACTTTCTTCTCACTTTCTACACTTATATTGCATCAATATAAGGTTAGGATAGGTTACGTTAGGTATAATTATAATTAGGATGTGTTGCCTATAATTAGATTAGCTTAATTTATAGTTTGGTTTAGGTTAGTTGTGATTACGTTAAGATAAATTTAGTCTTAAGTTATGTATTCTAACCTGACCTGACCTGACCTGACCTAACCTGACCTAACCTGACCTAACTTAACCAGTAACATGATTTAAGTTACAAAAGACAAGTTAGGTGAGATATGTCAGGCTCTCTCTAGGTGAAGTAATTACAGCCTCAGTTAAATATATTTACCTGCCGTTTTATTTACAATTAATTACGAAAAAAAATCCCTTTAAAATTACCACCATCGTGTAGGAATTATATCACGTAATAATTATATAAGATTGAGCAACAAAAAAATAATTAAACATATACAGGGTGGTTAAAAAAAATGCTCATGTTTTAAGTAATTATGTATTAAACTATCAACATTACTTTTACCCTGACTGTATATATTGCTCACTGAATAATTTATATATCGTGAATAATAATATGAATAGCTCTATATATTTATTGTTCACTGAATGATTTATATAGAGTGAATAATATTAAAGGTGTGAGAGGTATATTTACTCATTTTACATACAGGTGTAATATTTGGGCTGGTGTGTTTAGTGAGACTTATGGCACCTGGCGCTGGTTGATGGGAGAATATTCTTATTATTATTATTATCGGTGATATGTGGGAGTATTTTATTTTGTATTTATTTTATCTATCTATTTTATTATTTTTTATATTTATATTTTTGTTTTTAAGTTTCTGGCTATGGGGGTTAGTTATTGTGTGTGTGTGTGTGTTTTAGGAGTTGTTCCAAACACTCGCCTATCCTAAACACACACACATGTAGTCATATACACACAACCACCCCAAACACACCTTAACACACACACCCTCTTAAAAAATCGCCCATTCCCCCCTTCTATACCCCATACCCACACCACTACGCCCCACCCTCAAGTAACTGACCAGAATCCATATAAGAAGGAGAGGTCAGCGTCGTCCCTCTCTGGTGGGGGGGGGGGGGTAGAGAGAGAGAGAGAGAGAGAGAGAGAGAGAGAGAGAGAGGCTGACACACTCTCTCTCTTGCTTTATCATGACCTTTGTGATAAGAGTATTTACTATCGTGCTGGACCGTTGTAATTAATAAAGCTTGAGGTCTGAGATTCGTGGATACGTTGCTGTTAGATTATTATTATTATTATTATTATTATTATTATTGTTGTTGTTGTTATTTGGAGTAATAATAATAATAATAATAATAATAACTTTTTTGGTCAACATAATTAGTACACAATCATGACAGGTCCAGGTGAGGGCAGGTCCAGGTGAGGGCAGGTCCAGGTGAGGGTGGTCCAGGTGAGGGCAGGTCCAGGTGAGGGCAGGTTCAGCTTCATGACAGGTCCAGGTCAGGGCAGGTTCAGCTTCATGACAGGTTCAGGTCATGGCAGATCCAGGTTATGACCCCTTGAGCCCTGACGTGACCGCCTCCGGGTATGTAACGTCAGTGTATGTCTGTGGTTAATTAAATAGCTTGTTACCTGCTCCACCTAACACGGTACTGCACCTGTAATGCCTTATTACTGCCGTGTGTTAGTCGTGTTTCGTCATTATCACCACGCTCCCATCTACGCCCACCACAGCAACACGACCCCCCCCCCCCCCCACCTCGCCACTAACCCCTCCATCCCTCCCTCCCTATCCCCGCCCACCACAGCCCCCCCCCCCCCGCGCCCCTCAGATTGTGTCATTCATCACATAAGCTCTCAGCCTGACAGACACACAGCAGGCATCTTGACCCCTCCATCCTCCCTCCCGCTGATGAAGATGTGTGTGTGTGTGTCTGTGTGTGTGTGTGTGTGTGTGTAATAATAATAATAACAAACGGTTTAATAATAGAGTTGCAGCCGGTGGCTGAAAATATACAGACTTACATTTGATTTAGACATAATGTTATAATATGCATTGAATACATTTACAGGGCTGTACAGTACATAAATCAGACGTTGTTTATTATTTTAACAATAGATGGGATGGTGCTGTTCTTATATCTATCGGTGCGGGCTCTTATGGGCTGAATTTTGTTGTAGTAGCGGACTGCGCGAGGTGGGTGGGGGGGCTGCCGGTGGCAGGAGGTGGCGATGACGAGGGTGGTGCAATAGTTGGCTGCCAAACCTTTCCAGTGCTTGGTGGTGGAGGTCACTGAGGGATGGCATTTCCAGGGTGGAGAGAGCTTTGGTGTAGCCGTAGTAGTCAGCGCCGAGCATGATTCTGCAGGCCCTCTTCTGTACCTTCTCTAGCTGACGTTGTTGGTTGGAGTTGAGGGAAGACGACCAGGCTGGTGACGCATACGTTACTTTGGGGAGAATAAAGGCTTTGTAGATGGTCCTCAGCTCTGGCGTGGGTGTCCCAAGTGACCTAAGTCGTCGTAGCATGTAGAGACGGTCCGAGGCTGCCTTGACTGTGTTATTTACATGGGCCTTCCAGTCCCATTTGTGGTCTATAGTTACACCCAGGAGTTTGGCAGATTGCACCAGCTGGAGAGGATGGGCACCCACTGTGACTGCTGGGGCTTGCACTGGAGTGGTGGCGGTATTGATGTGCATGACTACGGTTTTGGTGTGGTTGATGGTGACCTTGTTCTCCATAGTCCATGCCTGTAGCCTGTCCAGGGTACCTTGTAGCGATGAGTAGTCTGGTGCTGTGTTGTCCACTGAAACCCCCACAGTGCAGTCATCCACGTACTTCCACCTGTGAGGAGTGTCGGATAGAGCGTCGTTGATCAGGATGAGGAAGCACAGTGGTCCCATCTTGGTCCCCTGGGGAACACCGCAGGTGAGGTGTTGGAATGTGGAGACCAAGCCCTGATACCTCACTGCCTGGCGACGTCCACTCAAGAAATCAGTAAGCCATGAGACGAGGTTGGTGGGCAGCCCTAGCGCAATGGCCGTGTGTGTGTGTGTGTGTGTGTGACAAACATAACACAACGTCTACCATTTCAACCCTAGACTCGTGACTTCACCCTCAGTTACCGGCGAGTGTAAATAGGGCCCAGGTGAAGGTGACCCCCCCTCCCCTCATGGCCTGGTTCATGACACCCACTCCTCCTCCCTCCCAGCCTGGTTCATGACACCCCCCCCCCCCCTCGGCCTGGTTCATGACACAACAAAGGACCACAGCTGCCTAAATATCGTAGGAGCGAATCCCATCTAGGCTGACGCACATCTTACACACACACACACACACACTCATACTATTCACCCTATACGCCCGTTCACTCCCATACACAGCCATACATCTTTTCCCCAGGCCCATACAGCTGCCTGCTCCTCCCCCCTTCACCAGCACCATACAATTCACCATAGACCTCCCCGCCCCCTGCCTTAGTGCCTCCATGGTGCCGCCCCCTCCCCTTACCCCCACCCCTTCCCTCCTGTGTCAGTCCACGCTTCTGTTTCTGATGATGACTCCTACAATGACGCCTTCAGGGACTCCTACAATGACGCCTTCAGGGACTCCTACAATGACGCCTTCAGGGACTCCTACAGTGACACCTACAAAGACCATACCCTCCCCATCACCCTCTTGCCCTCCTTACCCCCATCTCTCCCTTTCCTACCATCCTCTCCCTACCCCTATACCCTCCCCCTCCTACCCCTCCCTCGATCACCCACGCCCTCACCTCTCACCCACGCCCTCACCTGTCACCCACGCCCTCACCTGTCACCCATATACAGAAGTAAATAACGGTTTGTCTCCCTCACAGTGCCGGAGTGGTGGAGTGGTAATCATACTCGGTCGATAATTCAGTACTACCCTGGTTTGAATCTCCGCTGATGAGGCAGTGTGTGTTTGGTGTGTGGTGGTACTTGCCGTGTGAGCTAGTAGTCCAATCTTACCTCTACTAGCTAGCTGGTTATTTTAGCTAGTACTACTAGTATAACCGTATCTCCTGAAACATGCCATATAAAGCCCAAACTAACTCATATATACTTACAGATATATCGATAAATATACATAAATATACATACCTCTCCTCCCCCAGCCTCTGTGTGTGTGTGTGTGTTATCAGGACCCAGGTGGCTGACACTCCGGGTAGACTCGTCAATGTTTCAGGCCGGAGAGGTTGAGTGGGCAGCTGGCCGTGTTCTCCCGCGTAAAAAATACTGAGAAAAATACTGTCACACCAGCAAGGGATCTCTGGTAGCTGGGACCCTCAAGAACTACTGTACTCTGCCTCAGACGATTATATTCGTGTGAACTAGATTATTAGAGATTCATGTACTTTGATGGAGTTCACTTACGTCGATGATAGTAATTCACGTTGATGGATGAAGTCACGTATGTTGATGGTAGAATTCACGTTGGTGGATGAATGATTTCACGTACGTTGATGAATGATTTCACGTACGTTGATAGAAGAATTCACGTAAGAGGGATGAATTTACGTACGAGGAAAGAATTCACGTACGTTGATGGTAGAATTCAACTCCTAATTAAGATAATAATCGTCGTACACCTGAGTGAAATACCTGTTCCTTTGCTCCCCTCACCTATAACTATACACTCACCTGTGCTTGGACCTCTACTGTACCTCCGCCTCACCTGTATTCGTACCTGTGCCCCACCTGTACCTACCTATACCACCACTTGTACCAACACTTCCACCCCACCTGTACTTTTACCTGTACCCTCCACCAGTACCTCCACCTGTACCCCCCCCTCCACCTGTACCTCCCCCCTCCACCTGTACCTCCCCCCTCCACCTGTACCTCCCCCCTCCACCTGTACCTCCCCCTCCACCTGTACCTCCCCCTCCACCTGTACCTCCCCCTTCACCTGTACCTCCCCCTTCACCTGTACCTCCACCTGTACCTCCTCCTCCACCAGTACCTCCACCTGCACCCTCCTCCACCTGTACCTCCCCCCTCCACCTGTACCTCCCCCTCCACCTGTACTCCCTCCACCTGTACCTCCCCCCTCCACCTGTACCTCCCCCTCCACCTGTACCTCCCCCTCCACCTGTACCTCCCCCTCCACCTGTACCTCCCCTCCACCTCCCCCTTCATCTGTACCTCCCCCTCCACCTGTACCTCCCCCTCCACCTCCCCCTCCACCTGTACCTCCCCTCCACCTCCCCCTTCATCTGTACCTCCCCCTCCACCTCCCCCTTCACCTGTACCTCCCCCTCCACCTGTACCTCCCCTCCACCTCCCCCTCCACCTGTACCGCCCCTCCACCTCCCCCTTCACCTGTACCTCCCCCTCCACCTGTACCTCCCCCTCCACCTGCACCCTCCTCCACCTGTACCTCCCCCTCCACCTCCCCCTTCACCTGTACCGCCCCTCCACCTCCCCCTCCACCTGTACCTCCCCCTCCACCTGTACCTCCCCTCCACCTCCCCCTTCACCTGTACCTCCCCCCTCCACCTGTACCTCCCCCTCCACCTCCCCCTTCACCTGTACCTCCCCCCTCCACCTGTACCTCCCCCTCCACCTCCCCCTCCCCCTCCACCTGTACCTCCCCCTCCACCTGTACCTCCCCCTCACCTGTATCCCCCTCACCTGTACCTCCCCTCCACCTGTACCTCCCCCTCCACCTGTACCTCCCCCTCACCTGTACCTCCCCTCACCTGTACCTCCCCCTCCACCTGTACCCTCCTCCTCCTGTACCTCCCCCTCCACCTGTACCTCCCCCTCCACCTGTACTTCCCCCTTCACCTGTACCTCCCCCTCCACCTGTACCTCCCCTCCACCTGTACCTCCCCCTCCACCTGTACCTCCCCCTTCACCTGTACCTCCCCCCTCCCCCTCCCCCTGTACCTCCCCCTCCACCTGTACCTCCCCCTCCACCTGTACCTCCCCCTCCACCTGTACCTCCCCCTTCACCTGTACCTCCCCCTCCACCAGTACCTCCACCTGCACCCTCCTCCACCTGTACCTCCCCCTCCACCTGTACCTCCCCCTCCACCTGTACCTCCCCCTCCACCTGTACCTCCCCTCCACCTGTACCTACCCCCTCCACCTGTACCTCCACCTGCACCCCCCTCCACCTGTACCTCCCCCTCCACCTGTACCTCCCCCTCCACCTGTACTTCCCCCTTCACCTGTACCTCCCCTCCACCTGTACCTCCCCCCTCCACCAGTACCTCCCCCTCCACCTGTACCTCCCCCCTCCACCTGTACCTCCCCTCCACCTGTACCTCCCCCTCCACCTGTACCTCCCCTCGACCTGTACTCCCTCCACCTGTACCTCCCCCTCCACCTGTACCTCCCCCTCCACCAGTACCTCCCTCACCTGTACTACCTCACCTGTACCTCCCCTCCACCTGTACCTCCCCCTCCACCTGTACCTCCCCCTCCACCTGTACCTCCCCCTCCACCTGTACCCTCCTCCACCTGTACCTCCCCCTCCACCTGCACCCTCCTCCACCTGTACCTCCCCTCCACCTCCCCCTTCATCTGTACCTCCCCCTCCACCTGTACCTCCCCTCCACCTCCCCCTCCACCTGTACCGCCCCTCCACCTCCCCCTTCACCTGTACCTCCCCCTCCACCTGTACCTCCCCCTCCACCTGTACCTCCCCCTCCACCCTCCTCCACCTGTACCTCCCCCTTCACCTGTACCTCCCCTCCACCTCCCCCTCCACCTGTACCTCCCCTCCACCTACCTCCCTCCACCTGTACCTCCCCCTCACCTCCCCTCACCTGTACCTCCCCTCCACCTGGACCTCCCCTCCACCTCCCCCTCCACCTGTACCTCCCCCTCCACCTGTACCTCCCCTCCACCTCCCCCTTCACCTGTACCTCCCCCCTCCACCTGTGCCTCCCCCTCCACCTGTACCTCCCCCTCCACCTGCACCCTCCTCCACCTGTTCCTCCCCCTCCACCTCCCCCTTCACCTGTACCTCCCCCCTCCACCTGTACCTCCCCCTCCACCTCCCCCTCCACCTGTACCTCCCCTCCACCTGTACCTCCCCCCTCCACCTGTACCTCCCCCCTCCACCTGTACCTCCCCCTCCACCTGTACCTCCCCCTCCACCTGTACCTCCCCCTCCACCAGTACCTCCCCCAGCACCAGGACCTCCCCCTCCACCTGTACCTCCCCCTCCACCTGTACCTCCCCCACCACCTGTACCTCCCCCCTCCACCTGTACCTCCCCCCTCCACCTGTACCTCCCCTCCACCTGTACCTCCCCTCCACCTGTACCTCCCCTCCACCTGTACCTCCCCCACCACCCGTACCTCCCCCCTCCACCTGTACCTCCCCCTCCACCTGTACCTCCCCCCTCCACCTGCACCCCCCTTCCCCCTGTACCTCCCCCTCCACCTGTACCTCCCCCTCCACCTGTACCTGCCCCTCCACCTACACCTCCCCCTTCACCTGTACCTCCCCCTCCACCTGTACCTCCCCCTTCACCTGTACCTCCCCCTCCACCTGTACCTCCCCCTCCACCTGTACCTCCCCCTGTACCTCCCCCTCCACCTGTACCTCCCCCCTCCACCTGTACCCCCCTTCCACCTGTACCTCCCCCTCCACCTGTACCTCCCCCTCCACCTGTACCTCCCCTTCACCTGTACCTCCCCCTCCACCTGTACCTGCCCCTCCACCTACACCTCCCCCTTCACCTGTACCTCCCCCTTCACCTGTACCTCCCCCTCCACCTCCCCCTCCACCTGTACCTCCCCCTCCACCTGTACCTACCCCTCCACCTGCACCTCCCCCTCCACCTGTACCTCCCCCACCACCAGTACCTCCCCTTCACCTGTACCTCCCCCTCCCCCTGTACCTCCCCCTCCACCTGTACTGCTGTCAGGGTTTATGTTGAGGTCAGATAACCACCAAATATAAAAGAACAAGAGGAAGTAATATGATACAAGACCCCAGCATCCCGCAGTGTACTGACTCCACACTCCCTCGAGGCGCGCCAGCAGTGTGACGAGCACCTGGGACCCACCTGCCCTAGATGAACCAATTACCTGTATACACCTGGACGGGAGGGCGTACGGTTCAGCCTCTTGTGTTATATGATCGTCAGCTAGAGTGGGGTGATCGTCAGCTTGAGGGGTGATCGTCAGCTTGTGTGGGGTGATCGTCAGCTTGAGTGGGATGGTCGTCAGCTTGAGTGGGATGATCGTCAAACTGGGTGGGATGATCGTCAGCTTGAGTGGGTATAATGTGTGGGATGATCACCAGCTTGATTGGGGATTATCATCAGCTTGAGCAGGATCATGTGTTAGGCTGTACTCATTCACCTCACTCATGGTATTAGAGATTGATCAAGCTTTTATAATGGTTGTGTTCTATA
The DNA here is from genome assembly GCA_958450375.1 of Homarus gammarus. Classification (NCBI taxonomy): domain Eukaryota; kingdom Metazoa; phylum Arthropoda; class Malacostraca; order Decapoda; family Nephropidae; genus Homarus; species Homarus gammarus. The sequence goes on along the minus strand of CAUDMG010000100.1, from coordinate 1,992,628 downwards.
GGTGGTTAATGTGTGTTACCTCTCTCTCTCTCTCTCTCTCTCTCTCTCTCTCTCTCTCTCTCTCTCTCTCTCTCTCTCTCTCTCAGTGTAAACAATGTATCAATGACATCCAAAGTGCTTTTTCTGCCCAGCCCCCACATACAATTAGCTCAACCCCACATATTTATCTACTCAGTCCCCACACAATTACCAACCTAGCCCCTACTTTATTTAGCCCTACACACATAATGTATCCAGCCTTTACTATCTTTATTCAGCCCCCACACACTATCCACCCAGCCCCCCCCCCCCACACACACACCAATGTACCAGGTGTGTCGAACATGGTGGCGTGGGTCTGGCACCAAGGGGGGTTAGTGCCCCACCCAGCCGCCCCCCTCAGCCCCCGCTGCGTGGCTGGCTGTGCCCCTAGCCCCCCCAAGGAGCAGCGCCGAGCCCCAACAGCGGCCCCTGGGGATACTCTTACTCGATCCTTGCCCTGCACCCCTCCTGCTGTGTGTGTGTGTGTGTGTGTGTGTGTTAATGTAGTAGGTATGTGTGAGGAATGTTTATGTATGTATGTATGTATGTATGTATGTATGTATGCATGCATGTATGTATGTATGTATGTATGTGTAAGTACGGGGTAATATTGGTGTATGTATGCCCTGGTGTTTATATAGTATACAGTAAATGACTTCGGCAGCTGTCGGCATTTTCGTCAGTGGTTAAAGCAGTTTTTCGTCTTTTTCATCAGTGACGAACGACCTCCCAAGATGCTATTAAAACATTTATGTGATTCTACCACAGATTATCGGCCTCGTAATTTCCTAATACTACATCGATAAAACGTACATACTTCCTCTTAATAACCATCAAAGTCAATATCACTCCCAAGTCATTTTTTATAACGTCTAAGATAATATTTATTCATTATGGATTAAAAACAAACAAAAAACATCGATTTATTTTATGTTTTTTTAATGTTTTGTGAATGTTATTTTGGTGACGTCATAGTCCGGGGAAAGTTGGGTCTGGGTACAGCATGTGAGGGTAATGTTTACACGGTGTACAGAACATGCGTGTGGGTGGTGCACGGCGGGTGGTGGTAGGGTGAGGGGTAGTGGTGGTGGTGGGGGTAGCAGTGGTGGTAGGGTAGGGGTGATGGGGTTAGGATTGATGTGTAGTGGACAGTAATGGTAGTGATGGGTTGGTGGCATTGGTTGAGGTAAGTCATGGCCTGAGCTCTCTTAGTGGCACCTGATATATATACTGTACATCTCAAGCCACTTAGTCTCATCTGGACATGTACAATAAAAGTATAAAAATATAAAGTGTTACAAAAATATTAATACTTAGACAATAGATATTTTTTAAGAGAAGATTTAAATGAAGGGAACGTAGTCCTTGCTGGGATGGGTGGGGGTAAGTTGTTCCACATCTACACACCTGGATATTTTATAGTGGTCTGGTGGTGGTGGTGGAGAGCGAGGGGGGGGGGGGGTAGAGAGGACAGGTGTGTGTGTAGGGGGGGTGCATGTGAGTGTATATATGTGTGGGGGGTGTATGTATATGTAAATAAAGACATACAGATCATGTAATCTTTTGTCACATATATACCCAAACATGTACATATCTCCCTCTTTCACACATTGACACTCTCTCTCCTTCAGTAAACATATATCGTTCAATCCTCGACAGTTTCAATACAAGTTTAATGATAAAACAGAAATAAGGTCGTGTAGTAAAGAGCCTGAAGCCTGTAAGCAACACAGTATCAGGAGATCACACCACGCAGCCTTCACGTGTTGTAGGTGATCGGGAACTTGTGACGTGTCTGTTAATAAGTGGGGAGCCGCGGTGGTGGTTGTGTGGGTGAATAGTACTTTGTGTGATTAGTGTTTCGTAATTACATTGTGAAGGAATTTAGGGGCGGCCGTGCTAGCTAGTGTAAGAGGTAGCCATAAACTGTGTGTTAGAGTGTGTACTGCAGCTATAAGAAGCTAGAATACAAAAGTAACGTCCTATAGCTTACGGAGACGGCAAGACAAATGAGAGCAGCGACAACGTGACTGCAAGAACCAACGTGACCAATCAGCACACAGCGAAGGATCCACTCAACTTGGGGACAAATGGTACTTCCGGGCAGGTGTTTACGACGAGTAAATTGTGTGGTCCCTACACGGACCCTGAGGAACACCATCAACAGTACTCACTTATACATAAATGGCTGAGACCCCAGTTACCTTCCTCGTCGGGAAGTGTGCAGTCTTCCACAACCATTCCAGAGACAAAATTTCAGAAACTGTTGGAAATCATCACCAATTATTTTTCCACGTATGCGGGAACCCCAGAAGTTCACCCCGTTGAAGGACCGTGAAGCTCTCCTCAAACACAGTTACCTTCAGTAGCATTCCGGGGACTAATGCTGCCAGGAACTGCGACATGATAATCACAAGTAAACATTCCACAGACACCCGTGTCCTCAGAAACTCGTCTTGTGGGAACACTGCGAGGGCTTCTACAAACACGCACACCACCGCGATCTCTTAGTACTCATTCCCCAAATGGCCGTGACCCCAGAAGCTCGCCCTGGTAGAGAACCGTCAATACAATCATCTTCAATATTGGGCAGGAACTGTGGCGTCCCCGCTCACAGGAAATGGTTCATTCCCCCATCAGCGAGCAGCCTGGTTGCATGCACGAAAATATTATCATACTAAATTTGGTGTCCAAATTCTTAACTGAGGGTGGCGGAAAAGGTCCGGACACGTCTGAACTACATAGCTTATAATCTTCAACTATTTGTGGTCCGCTTATTGTGGTTTCTAGGACGGGGACCCAGCCAGACTGCTGCTGGGTTGTACCTACCTGCACCCTCGCCCACCCATGCCTCTCCCCCTCCCACACACACACACACACACACACCTACCTACCTACCTACCTACCTGCATATTTGCCCATATACCCACACTCACGCCCACACATTCCTGCTTACACAGGTCCGACCTTCGAAACCCTCTCACTGGCTCCTATGCACCCACTCACCCACGCATGCACGCCCACTCACTGACAACCATATTTACACCCACGCAGGTAAACACACACACACACACACACACACACACACACCCACCCACCCACACCCACCCACACGTGAGAGTTAAGGGGCGTCAGGTTGCGAAATCGACAGGGAGGAGGAGGAGGTGGTGGAGGGCCTACACATTCCCTGACCCCCGCCTGTCCACACGAGCACGACTCAACCACACAGTAAATATGGGCTTTACCACCACCCACCCACACCTAACTCCACCTACCTCCACCCACCTACACCCAACTCCACCTACCTCCACCCACCCACACCCAACTCCATCTACCTCCACCCAACTCCACCTACCTCCATCCACCTACACCCAACTCCACCTACCTCCACCCACCCACACCCAACTCCACCTTCCTCCACCCACCCACACATACTCCACCTTCCTACACCCATCCACACCTAACTCCACCCACCTACACAAAATTCCACCTTCCTCCACCCACCTGTACCCTCAAACGAGTGCGAGGTGAGGGTGGGAAGGAGTAGGAGGATGGACATTCAGGAAGTAAGGAATGGTCGTGAATGATAGGAGAGAAGGCGGTGTCAAGTATTTTATAGAGGTAAGCGTGGTGACTGGTGTGTACTGTGCATTACTAAACGAGATGGCTACCTTGGGGAACACCACCATCACAAAAACACATTTATATTAAGTGTGTGTGTGTGTGTGTGTGTTCAAGTGTCGTCCTATTAACACCTTTCATGACACCTGTCCTACCCTTGATAAATACAGGTACATTTTTTTAACATTTACAAAACACGAGTTAGGTTAGGTTAAGTGAGCTTTGTCCTATCCTTGATAAGCACACGTACATTTTTTTTAACCTTTACAAAGCATAGGATATGATCTGTTGCATGACGAGCATATTGAGAGCCGGGGGAAATACACCAAGCCTTGTTAGTTACTAGAGGATGTGGACAAGTCTACCTGGTGATTTTTTTTTTACTTATCCACGAGTAATTCTGTCACTTTAAAAACTTGTCTTGTTACTTTACACACTTCTCTCTCACTTTACACACTTTTCTCTCACTTTACACACTTTTCTCTCACTTTGCACACTTTTCTCTCACGTCACGCACTTTTCTCTCACTTTACACACTTTTCTCTCACTTTACACACTTATCTCTCACCTTACGCACTTTTCTCTCACTTTACACACTTTTCTCTCACTTTACACGCTTTTCTCTCACTTTACACACTTTTCTCTCACTTTACACACTTTTCTCTCACTTTACACACTTTTCTCTCACTTTACACACTTTTCTCTCACATTACACACTTTTCTCTCACTTTACACACTTTTCTCTCACTTTACACACTTTTCTCTCACTTTACACACTTTTCTCTCACTTTACACACTTTTCTCTCACTTTACACACTTTTCTCTCACTTTACACACTTTTCTCTCACTTTACACACTTTTCTCTCACTTTACACACTTATCTCTCACCTTACGCACTTTTCTCTCACTTTACACACTTTTCTCTCACTTTACACACTTATCTCTCACCTTACGCACTTTTCTCTCACTTTACACACTTTTCTCTCACTTTACACGCTTTTCTCTCACTTTACACACTTTTCTCTCACTTTACACACTTTTCTCTCGCTTTACACACTTTTCTCTCACTTTACACACTTTTCTCTCACATTACACACTTTTCTCTCACTTTACACACTTTTCTCTCACTTTACACACTTTTCTCTCACTTTACACACTTTTCTCTCACTTTACACACTTGTTTTACCTGGGGGTAGCGGGTGGGGGAATGTATCAGATTACAGTCGATTTCATTTGTAAATTAAACTTTAAAATTACGCTGTAATGATCTGTTTTTAAATTAAGTTGTTACGTAAATTTTCAATATATTTTATTTAGAAACTATGAAAATGAAAGTAGAGTTTTTAATTAAATGTGAAATCAAATTGGTTAATGTTGGTAAATAGAGCTTATATATATATATATATATATATATATTTGCTTTGTTTATATAAATTTTACACACGATTTGGTATGTAAACAGAACGCTGGAATCTAGTTGGAATGGATTTTGTTTGTAAACAGAAGTGTGTTAACAAATCAGTATGGTGTATTTTATTGTCTGGGAGCTGGAGGACTGGTGCAACCCAATTTCACAGATCAGTTGTGCCAGAGTACTGCTGTTGCACCCCTTTCTCTCTCTCTCTCTCTCTGAGCGGGAACCGAACACAATTATTTCCCCCAGGAAGCACAGCAGCTCCTACATCTTTATCCTGGGCTTAATAATTGATCGAGTCCATCCTCCCCGCTGTCCATAATTTCCCGGGCTTTAGTCTACCCATTCCAGGGCTCCCCGGGGAGGTTGTGACGTCACGGCGGCTCCCCAGGGTCCCGGATGTCGCCCTCCTCCTCTAAATCCCGTTTCTGATTGGCTATTGCAGGTTGGGCTGTAGTCCCTCTATTTATACAAGCAAGGTTCGTGTGTTGTATATTTCGCCTGACTGCTGCTGCTGTTGTGAGGACGTGTCTAACTAACTCCTTTAACTTACGACACGAAATAGATTCTGTAAGGTTCATTCTTAATATTTTTCTTTGACTGGAGATGTAAGGATGTATTAACCTGACTCCCTTTATCCAGTCTATTAACCTGACTACCTTCATCCAGTCCATTAACCTGACTCCCTTCATCCAGTCCATTAACCTGACTACCTTCATCCAGTCTATTAACCTGACTACCTTCATCCAGTCCATTAACCTGACTCCCTTCATCCAGTCCATTAACCTGACTCCCTTCATCCAGTCCATTAACCTGACTACCTTCATCCAGTCTATTAACCTGACTCCCTTCATCCAGTCTATTAACCTGACTACCTTCATCCAGTCCATTAACCTGACTCGCTTCATCCAGTCCATTAACCTGACTCGCTTCATCCAGTCCATTAACCTGACTCCCTTCATCCAGTCCATTAACCTGACTCCCTTCATCCAGTCTATTAACCTGACTCGCTTCATCCAGTCCATTAACCTGACTCCCTTCATCCAGTCCATTAACCTGACTCGCTTCATCCAGTCCATTAACCTGACTCCTTTCATCCAGTCCATTAACCTGACTCGCTTCATCCAGTCTATTAACCTGACTACCTTCATCCAGTCCATTAACCTGACTCGCTTCATCCAGTCCATTAACCTGACTCCCTTCATCCAGTCCATTAACCTGACTCGCTTCATCCAGTCCATTAACCTGACTCGCTTCATCCAGTCCATTAACCTGACTCGCTTCATCCAGTCCATTAACCTGACTCCCTTCATCCAGTCCATTAACCTGACTCGCTTCAGTTACGACACGAAATAGATTCTCTAAGGTTCCTATGACATCTTTTTTCTCCAAACCGGATTTATGACACCTCATCTAATCTGGGTTTTAAACTATGGACGACACATACTGTCAACATGGCGTCGAAATTGAGTCAAGACTTTAATGAGAAGATATTTATTTAAGAATATTTGAGACACTGAAACAAGGTTGTGTTAAGTTGGGTTGGGTTGGGTTAGGTTAAGTTTGGTTTATTTTGGTTGGGTTGGGTTAGGTGGGTTAGGTTAGGTTAGATTAGGTTAGGTTCGCCTGGCCCTCACATCACCAATTAGGCGAAATATACGAGGTCCGACACAAAAATAACGAGACTGACCCGGGAACCAAGAGTGGGAGGGGAGGGACAAACAGACTGTTTTGAAAATGTTCTAACTTGTAACAGTGTGTCAAGGTTCAACTGGATCGCTTCACTCAGTACAAGTGGACGTGTGTTGAAGTGTTCTAACCCTCGGTCGGAAAATGTCGGACTGCAAAACTGAGTAACGAGGTAACATCAAGTTTCTCGTTAAACTTAAGAAATCCGCGACGGAAACTTTTCAATTATTGACTAAGGCTTACGGTGAAGATTGCATGTCTCGTGCACGCGTTATTGAATGGCACAAACGATTTTCGGAAGGCAGAGAAACCGTGAAGGATGATGACCGTCCAGGCCGTCCACGCACAGCAGTTACCGATGACAACATTGAAAAGGTGTGAGATGTGATTAGAAAAAAACGTAGGTTGGGTGTTGGAGCAATAGCTGAGAAGAACTGAACATGACAAAGGTTTGTGCAAAAATGGTTCCAAAAATACGGTCAGATGAACAACGCGCCAGCCCACAACGCTTTGTCTGTGAAGCAGTTTTTAGCCAATAAAAACATCACTGTGCTTGACCACCCACCCTATTCGCCAGACCTGACTCCCTGCCACTTCTACCTCTCCCCAAAGATCAAGTACGTGCTCAAAGGAACCAATTTTTTTTCGGTAGAAGAGGTGAAAGCAAAATCGAAGGAGCTCCTCAACAGCCTTACAGAACATGATCTGCCGAATTGTTTTGGACTGTGGCAGCATCGTATGTATCTGTGTGTCAACTCAGAAGGGAACTACTTTGAAGGCGATCACAGTTTATTTTCTTAATTTGGTAAATAAAAGAGTTACATCATCAGTCTCGTTTCTATTTGTGCCGTACCTCGTATGTCACAAATCTTGATAACCTAACCTAACGTAGCCTGACAACCTGACCTGAACCGACCTAACCTAACTTAGCCTGACCTGACCTAACCTAACCTAACTTAGCCTGACCTGACCTAACCTAACCTAACCTTTCACCAATGACTGAGAGTGGAGCAATACTTATTTTTATCATCATACAACAAAAAACTTATTGGTGAACGTTTGACTGTCCCGACCAGACACTCCTCCTGGAAGCCTTGTCAAGTGTGTGTGTGTGTGTGTGTGTGTGTGTGTAAGAGGCAGCGGATATGTCTTCCTGCAGGAACAACACAACACCCATCTTTTACACTTCCTTCCTCCCTACACCCACCAAACTACCGTCCCCTCTCCCCCTACACCCACAGGACAACACACCCTGCTACACAAAAACACAGAGGGCAAGGTACCTTAGGGACACCCGCTGGGATAAACACAACAGGAAAGGAAAGAATTGGTCTAATTATATGCATTTCTTGTGTCTGTGTGTCTGTGTGGTGCCTTTATCCTTTACCAGTTTCTTCCCTTCCATTTACCTCCCCAAGTTACCTCTCTCCGAAGTTACCTCCCCAAGTTACCTCTCTCCTAAGTTACCTCCCTAAGTTACCTCTCTCCTAAGTTACCTCCCCCAAGTTACCTCTCTCCTAAGTTACCTCCCTAAGTTACCTCTCTCCTAAGTTACCTCCCCAAGTTACCTCTCTCCTAAGTTACCTCCCTAAGTTACCTCTCTCCTAAGTTACCTCCCCCAAGTTACCTCTCTCCTAAGTTACCTCCCCCAAGTTACCTCTCTTCTAAGTTACCTCCCCCAAGTTACCTCCCCAAGTTACCTCTCTCCTAAGTTACCTCCCCCAAGTTACCTCTCTTCTAAGTTACCTCCCCCAAGTTACCTCTCTCCTAAGTTACCTCCCCCAAGTTACCTCTCTTCTAAGTTACCTCCCCCAAGTTACCTCCCCAAGTTACCTCTCTCCTAAGTTACCTCTCTCCTAAGTTACCTCTCTCCTAAGTTACCTCCCCCAAGTTACCTCCCCCAAGTTATCTCCCCATGCAGGTAGATCACTCAGATGTGCTCAAGGTAACTCGTCTGCATTATTTACGTGGTGTTACTTCCGTCAGTGTTGCTCTGCTTTACGTTACTCGGCGTTACTTCTCCCGACGTAAATTTTATGGCTGTTGACATTTTACACGTTACTTTTATGTGACTGTTACGTCGTTCTATGGTCGTTACTTTTATGTGACTGTTACGTCGTTCTATGGTCGTTACTTTTATGTGGCTTTTACGTCGTTCTATGGTCGTTGTTTTTATGTGACGTTACCTATTATGGTTACAAAAAATCAAGACGTAAAGTAAATAGGCGGTCACGTGTGAGCTGTGGTCGATCAACCAACATCCGTAACCTATCCCTACTGTTCGTGGGAAGATAGTAACATTAGTCCAACTCCAACTCCAAGAACAACAAACAATTCCAAGAAAAATAACAAACTGAAGGAAACAAGAACACCAACATCAATAACAAACAAAAACAACAAATAACTCCAGTAACAACAAAAGCAGACAAATCCGAAAACGTTTCACCTCGACAGTAACAAAGACAATACTAGTGCTGGAACTTCTGTGTATTTGTTTGTGTCTTTGTTACCTTATCCAAAGTGTTTATCAGAGTTTGACAATGATTCTTACTCTCAAAATTAGACCCATTTAGTCTTTTGTCCGTAGTCCCTTGAATTTTCTAACTCACTCTTAAACAATCCGAGGTTCCCCAAGGCTCCGTATTGACACCAATTGTTTTCTTAATACACATAATTGATTTTTCTTTCACGGACACACACCTTAAGTCACTCTTATGCAAATGACTCGACCCTCCATTACTCTTCACTCTGACTGTCACACTAACAAGCTGGAAATTTATTCATGACACACACAGCAACAGACATCGTCCTCATTTGTACAGGAAGACCTCACAAGCCCCTCAGCTGAAGTAAGACCATCCAACCTCGTGTACTGAAAATGCCGCTAAAACACAATATATATTATTTAGTAAGATGCATAACTCAACAGTGTTTAAGCGCTATCATCGTCCCGTCATCACCGATCATTAAGGCTTATTTATGTACTATCCTTACCTCAAATACTAACGTGGTAAATTTCCTCATAACTTTAGCTAAATCTTCTCCAATGACGCTTGGACGTGTGTTCAGAGAGAGGTCCTGTGTGACTTAGGAAACAATCGGTAGCCATTTATCTAAAGTCAGGTTCCCAGCTGTGGTCTGGACGTTTTGGTGATGCGGCGCCAACCTTTTTCAAATCGCTTCAGAAAAATTACATCCAAACGATTTGTAATTATATATACTAAAAAAAAAATCAAGCATTGTATATTTCTCAGGAACATTTTATAATTCCTTGTCTTTTATTTATATTTATCCAGTCACTGTTACAACGAGGTACAGTGACCACCACCACCACACACCGTCAGCTTATTACCAGGACAGCTCAAGCCAGCTCAGGCCTTGTAGAATCTCCATCAACCAAAACTCTAACCTAACCTTGATTAACACTCACTGAAGCTCCTTGCCAGAGAGAGTTTTTTTTGTAGTATCACATAACCTCCATTAATTTAAAACAAACCTGCAGCAGATATTTACAGTCTCGTGGAGCGACGCCTCACTGAATAGATATGACAGCGACACCTGTCTAACCTCTCCTCATGGTTTTTATCACCTACACAAAAAAAGACCAACTCGCTCAAGCACAAAGATGACAACCAAAATAATGTCGAAATTGCATCAGAAACTTAACTATAACGAGAAAACGTTTTTGAATCAGTTTAGGAGAAGAAAAAAAATTATTATAAGAAACTTTGAGGAATCGATGTCTGGTTTCTCCTTTTCTTGTCTCTTTAAGTTCTAAATTTAGCAACACAAGATGACCCCAACCAGTGTTACGTACAGTCAACACTATATATGATTTGTCTCTTATTTGTTTTTCCTGTTGTTTCTCTCGTTGAAATTATGGTGACGATGGTGGTTGAAAAGGTGTGGTTGCAGGTGTGTTGTGTTGGTGGTGGATTGGTGTTTGATAGTGATGCATATGGTGAGTAGTGTTCATGTATAAAGGTGTATGGTGGTGATAGTGAATGGTGGTGGTTTATGGTGGTGATAGTAAATGGTGGTGGTTTATGGTGGTGATAGTGAATGATGGTGGTTTATGGTGGTGATAGTGAATGGTGGTGGTTTATGGTGGTGATAGTAAATGGTGGTGGTTTATGGTGGTGATAGTGAATGATGGTGGTTTATGGTGGTGATAGTGAATGATGGTGGTTTATGGTGGTGATAGTGAATGGTGGTGGTTTATGGTGGTGATAGTGAATGATGATGGTGAAGATTGTGGGGTATATGATGGGGTATGGTGAGAAGTGGTCATGAATGGTAGTACAGGTTGTGTTTTGAGAGTTGAGAGCTTACGGGTACATGGTGAAGGAGGGTGCCACAGTGCCTTCAGGCGTGAGTTGCTGGAGCCATCATTATTATCAACTGTTCTAGGACTTGATATTTATTTGTATTATATTATTTTATTTTTCTAACATTTATATAGATTTTGCAGTTATTTTAGCTATATAAGGAGTTCTACTGAAGCCCCCCTATGTGTGTGTGTGTCATCCCAACAACAAACACCACCACATTGAGGGAAGGAAGAAATTTCGTCTCTTATATCGATTCAGAAATAAAAAGTTACCATCGCCATCAGCGGACCACATACGAGACGAAAAGAGCCCCAAATAACTATAGATGCCTCCCAGTACTGCCCGTTGGTGAAGTTAACAGGTGATCATAACATTACTGATTATTATATAGCTTCACCGTGTATCTTCCTCATATACGAGTCTCGAGTTTTTTTTTTTTTTTAGATCAGAACGAAGGAAGATTGATTCATTTTTGGTTAGGTTCGGGTTATTGTTGTCTCTCTATCAAGTGTTATTATGAGGGAATAGTATTTTTGGTATCTGTCTTCTTTGTGTGGGAGTTTTTTCTGACTGACGAATAAAAACGACAGTGGATGTAGCGGTGGGTGGTGGTTGTGGCGGTGGCGGTTGGTGGTGGTGATAGTACTAGTAGTAGTGGTGGTAGTGGTATCGATATCCAGAGAGCATGTGACTGACAAACGGTAGTAGGGATTCTTTTGGCCGTAAACAAAGTGAACTATTATTAACACCTGTTTTAACGTCACGGGAACTAAGATGTGATTTACCTGGTTGTGAAGTTACGGGTTTGTTGAATAGATATGTAACGCATTGGTGTGTGTGTAATTGAAACATACACACACAAACACACACACACACACACATATACGTTATTATACAGTCAGCCCAGACTCACCTTCACACACACACCAGTTATACAGTCAGCCAACAGTCACACTCTCACACACACCAGTTATACAGTCAGCCAACAGTCACACCTTCACACACACACCAGTTATACAGTCAGCCAACAGTCACACCTTCACACACACCAGTTACACAGTCAGCCACCACTAACACCCTCACTTACACCAGTTATACAGTCAGCCACCACTCACACCCTCACACACACCAGTTATACAGTCAGCCAACAGTCACACACACTAGTTATACAGTCAGCCAACAGTCACACCCTCACACACCAGTTATACAGTCAGCCACCACTCACACCCTCACACACACACACCAGTTATACAGTCAACCACCACTCACACCCTCACACACACCAGTTATACAGTCAGCCACCACTCACACCTTCACACACACCAGTTATACAGTCAGCCACCACTCACACACCAGTTATACAGTCAGCCTTCACTCACACACACACACCAGTTATACAGTCAGCCACCACTCACATCCTCACACACACCAGTTATACAGTCAACCAACAGTCACATCTTCACACACACACACACCAGTTATACAGTCAGCCACCGCTCACACCTTCACACACACCAGTTATACAGTCAGCCACCACTCACACCTTCACACACACCAGTTATACAGTCAGCCACCGCTCACACCTTCACACACACCATTTATACAGTCAGCCACCACTCACACACCAGTTATACAGTCAGCCACCACTTACACACCAGTTATACAGTCAGCCACCACTCACACACCAGTTATACAGTCAGCCACCACTCACACCCTCACACACACCAGTTATACAGTCAGCCACCGCTCACACCTTCACACACCAGTTATACAGTCAGCCACCACTCACACCTTCACACACACAAGTTATACAGTCAGCCACCACTCACACCTTCACACACACCAGTTATACAGTCAGCCACCACTCACACCTTCACACACACCAGTTATGCAGTCAGCCACCACTCACACCCTCACACACACCAGTTATACAGTCAGCCAACAGACACACCCTCACACACACCAGTTATACAGTCAGCCAACAGACACACCCTCACTCACACCAGTTATACAGTCAGTCAGCCACCACACACACCAGTTATACAGTCAGCCACCACTCACACCTTCACCAGTCATGCAGGACAACAAGGACCTCGCATTGTTCACCCACCGCGGTAAATCTTGAACGATGAAAATCAAGTCAGCTGTAGAGGAGGTGAGTAGGGTGTTAGGGGGCGAGTTAATAACAGGTGGAGTAGATCGGCGGGTCATTCACAAAAGGTAATGACGGTGATCCCTGGTCGTCACGTTCTGGCTCGCTGCCGCTGGTTTAAGAAAGTACACCCTCGCGTCTCTCCCAGATTGAATACAAATATTGTCATTTGCGCATAAATTCTGCATTGTTATAGTGCTTGGAACCTGCCTGGGTGTGGATAAGGGGTGGTGTTAAGGAGGGGAGACGGGAGGGGTTAGAGGTAGGAGGAGGAAGAGGAGGAGGGGCTCTGAAGTGAGGTTGTAAGGTATAATACGAGTGACTGAAGCAAACAGCATCCAGCCTTTCTCCTACAAACACCGTGACTCCCATATACACACCATACCCTCGTCACCATAGCTTTTCCTTATAGCATCTTGACTATTTTGAAAACCACCATAACTACCATACAACACCATGATCGACTCGAGGCTCCATGGTAATGCGTAGCATCATATCTCCCTTGAGAGAACCATAAACTACCATGAATTCGTCCAAACGGCCATACAATGTCTTCATGAACGGAGTGGAGGGTGTTTTGAGGGATGGATGGGGGTGATGGGTGGGGGTGATGGATGAATGAGGGGGATTGGGTGAGGGTGATGAGGGCGTGGGGGGAGGAGGGGCACATACAGTACACTACATGCGACAATAAACCCCCAGAGTTTTGGTTGGGTTTAGTTGGCTTGTGTCTGCCTATAAACTGATGGGTGTATTTTAGCGTGAGGGAGTTTTTTGTTTTTGTTTTTCAAGTGCAAGAAGATCATGTCACCTCTCTTGTTACACCCGAACCCTAAGATCCAGATTCGTGAACCTGGAACCGTAGACAGTGATGTATTATTCTGTCTTGTGGATGCTTCGGATTCACGAGTCTGAATCAATCTTGGGGTTCGTCGAGCAGCTTGGAGAGGCGACAGGACAGTCAGTCAGTCAACTCCCCATTCCCCAATTAACTGCTGTTAATTCAGATGCTTCTTCCTGACCAAACTGCTGCCGTCACCATCCCTTCGGTCACTATCCTGTCGGTTACACTATTATCACCATCTTTTAGGTCGTACTATTATCACCATCCTGTCGGTAATACTATTATCGCCATCCTGTCTGTCATTATTGTCACTATCATGGTCGTCTAATACACCATAATCACCATGACAAGCCGCAATCACCATCATAAGAGACCTATCACCACCATCACCACTAGAGCGATCCACACTCACTACATCATCGCCACTATGACAACCACGATCACCATGTTGGCCCACCATCACCACACTCACACCACCATGTTAGCTAAGGGTCACCAAATCATTATTATCACCACGACTACATTTTCACCATGGCGGCGTGGGCCTCACCACACGCAGCAGGTGTGAGCCGTGTTACCCCAGGCAGGAAAGTCACCCCGCGGCTGATGGTTCGTGAGGTAATGTGATACTGAAGTTTTATTATAGTTATGTCGAGTTGTTTCCCTTCTCTGTGTGGTATATGTCCCAGTCTTATTGTATAATCATTATCGCCAGGTAATGTCACCAGAATGTGGTATTATTAGCCACGCGGGAGGTGTAATTACTCAATAGTGTGACAATTTGCACCTTATAATGTGTATCTACTGTCACGAGAAAGACACAATTAGCACAGGCTGGCTTATTTATTTGCTAGCCAATGAAGATGAGTTTTGGGCGTGGAGGGACCAATGAACGCACGGGTTGGGTGCTAAGCTCCTCCCCTTAGGTCCCACCCCCCCCTGCTGAGCTCCCCAAGGATGGGTGCAAGAGCCAGCACAGTTTCAGTTGACGGGAAGACCCAGCGCTTTACGGGTGGGTGTCAATGCTCCTTCAGGTTACCGCGTACTTGGCAGTGTTCCGTGATGTGTTAAAGAACCGTTGAAACCAATGGTGATGACTATGATACGAAAGAACGGAAAGTATTTGTACCATGCTCTTTAAAGGCAACAGTTCCAAGCTGGAATTGTTAATAGAGAAGATACAAGCAAATAAGGAAAACGGTCCTGACAGCAAAACCGGCAGTGTGGCGAATGAAGGTAAGTAAGCAAGCAAGCAAGCACGTGCATGGTGACGGACGAGTACCGTGGTCCCCGACGACACTGGCTGTCGTCTCCTCGTCACTGGTGGGGGAAGTGTCTGCCGGCTGTTGTCTAATAAACAAAACGGAAGTCACAAGCGAAGGTATTGACAGGTCTAGGCTTGGCTCTTGTTGCAAACGCCAGTGTCTAGTTATTGTGTTTGGAAATTTAGATGCGTGTTAAGTAATGACCGTTTGAAAAGTGGTTGTTAGGTGGTATTATTGACTAAATTCGACATTTGATATATGCAGCAGGACGACGGTACGGGTTAATTGTTGGGAGTGGTGTAACTGAACTGGCAAATTACTGAATTTGGCAGCAAATGGCTGTTCCGTTGTAGGACACCGATTGCCTTGAGTGTTAAAAGTAGAGTGTGGGCGTCACATTGTCGCTGTATCTGACTGTCTTTACTGAAAATCCGACTTAATGCATATACTGTGAATTCAATGTGTTAGTTCTGGATAAATGAGCTTGAACCTTGGAAATCTTTAACTTGTATGGTACAGCCAAGTTGGAGACGATGGTGTTAAATCCTTTCTGGCCACACGAAAGAAACCATCCATACCTAATATAACGATGTTAGGTTATTTGTTAGTTACGTCAGGTTTAGTTATGTTGGTTAGGTTTGGGTAGCTACATTACTGTGCTGTCAAATTACTATTTTAGTTTCTTGTACCCAGCTGTGTATGGTTGTGTCACAAGTTGGCTTCAAACTTATGTTTTACTCAATTCATAATTAAATGTGTAGTTTTATGGATTAGTATTGTAATTGTGCATATTTCAACCAGTTTTACTTGTTTTCCAATGCCCTGCCCATTTCCGTCGGGCGGCTATAGGCTTGTCAGACGTAATATATAGGTAAGCATTAATCCACCCCATACTATATAAGACTGATTTGAGAAATTTGCTGCATTTTTTTAAATTTTACTACTTGGTTATTTAAATCTTGAGTGCAAGATTATTCACTTTCTCACCTCGGCTCATCAGTAACAAGGTTCAATTCAGTACTATAATGTCTAATGCTTAGTGTCCAGGTACTTTCAAGAAGAGTGAACGCTGAGGGAAGGAAGGCTGCTGCGGACTTGCCTTCTCCCACTAGTGAAGATAGTTTTCCTCTATTGGAAGAGTTTAAGATTGTGGCCTCTGATTTACATACATGAATATAATATGAACACCCACGATCCTCTAATGCCGGTACAGTATCTGACAAAAGGCGAGTCATTCCTCCACCCGCACGTGATTCACTATATATGAATTGTCCCATATTGGTGGCCACGATACGTTTTATATTTTCAATCTGTGTAAAATGAACTAATAAAAACTCCGTTTGACCTTCGGGAATGAGATTTAACTAAAACACTTGAGATAATTAAGTTAGGTTCGGTTTGTTCATGTTCTCTTGTTTTAATGTACTGTATATACAAGATCGTCCCCAAGAGAAGAAGTTTAGCAGATTTTCCACGACGTTTATTTCGGTCCTAAACACAAACCTTCCTATTAATTTGTGTTTTTAGTCCAATGCTATTTTATGGGTGTTTAGTCAAGATAAAATGGAGGAATGAGAGGTAGTAATTATTGATTTATCCTGCCGACAAAATAATAGGAAGTTAGGTTGAACCAGCACAAACTACCGAAAGTTTTCACGCTAGAATTCCTTAATGTGTATCTGGTTCCTTAATGTGTATCTGGTTCCTTAATGTGTATCTGGTTCCTTAATGTGTATTTGGTTCTTTAATGTGTATCTGGTTCCTTAATGTGTATCTGGTTCTTTAATGTGTATCTGGTTCTTTAATGTGTATCTGGTTCCTTAATGTGTATCTGGTTCCTTAATGTGTATCTGGTTCTTTAATGTGTATCTGGTTCTTTAATGTGTATCTGGTTCCTTAATGTGTATCTGGTTCTTTAATGTGTATCTGGTTCTTTAATGTGTATCTGGTTCTTTAATGTGTATTTGGTTCTTTAATGTGTATCTGGTTCTTTAATGTGTATCTGGTTCTTTAATGTGTATTTGGTTCTTTAATGTGTATTTGGTTCCTTAATGTGTATCTGGTTCTTTAATGTGTATTTGGTTCCTTAATGTGTATTTGGTTCCTTAATGTGTATCTGGTTCTTTAATGTGTATCTGGTTCCTTAATGTGTATCTGGTTCCTTAATGTGTATCTGGTTCTTTAATGTGTATCTGGTTCTTTAATGTGTATTTGGTTCCTTAATGTGTATCTGGTTCTTTAATGTGTATTTGGTTCTTTAATGTGTATCTGGTTCCTTAATGTGTATCTGGTTCCTTAATGTGTATCTGGTTCTTTAATGTGTATTTGGTTCTTTAATGTGTATCTGGTTCCTTAATGTGTATTTGGTTCCTTAATGTGTATCTGGTTCCTTAATGTGTATCTGGTTCTTTAATGTGTATTTGGTTCCTTAATGTGTATCTGGTTCTTTAATGTGTATCTGGTTCACACTAATACTGAATCCTAATGGACTATGAGATATATAAATGGTGACTATACATGCAATACGTACCCTGTCTTCTAGTACCATATTGATGATAATCGTCTTTTATTTTGGTTAGGTTAGGTTGTACCGTGTTCAGTTATAGAGGGATTAACGCCATTGCCTTCTGGGTATACAATTTGACGCCTATGGACAATTACGGTACAATATATATGAAGGGAAAGTAACATTTTATCATGCCGGTAACTCCTGGGTGTACTAAACAGGGAGGTACTACCACCTGGGAAGATATTGGGAGCATAATGTGTTGTCTAATGGTAGACCCTGCTGCCATATGGCATCACAAAAATTGTGACCAAATCTCAGGTTGCTGATCTGACTATGCCTCATTTACACACAATTGCAGGGTCTCAATTGTTTCTCTTACTATTGACAACACAACATGAATACTGTATATTGTTTCTCACTCTTGATGTATTTTTTCATTTTTGTATTTATGGTTATTATTATTTAAATTAATTTTTGTATTAAAATGTTTATTTATTATTATTATTACATTTTTGCCCCCAGGTACTGATGTGGGTCAGTGACCTGTGCCCGGGTGGGTTAATCCCTGTAAAAAAATGGCAAAAGATGCAGCGTGACGTACTGTTTTGTGTACTGTTAATTCGGATTGGCGGCGAACCAACCTAGCGAATATACTGACAGCGAACCGACTTAACTAAACCGTGACAGCGAACCAACCTAACTAACATACTGACAGCGAACCAATCTAACTAAACATACTGATAGCGAACCAACCTAACTAAACATACTGATAGCGAACCAACCTAACTAAACATGCTGACAGCGAACCAACCTAACGAATATGCTGACAGTGAACTAACCTAACGAATTTACTGACAGCGAATCAACCTAACTAACATACTGACACCGAACCATCCTTACAATGTTTTTATGTGTACAGTCTCTCACCCAAAAGTTGGTTAACTCTCCCAGCCCTCTATTGCTGCACTGTCTGCTTCAGATGTAAGAACTTGAGTCTGTTACTTCGAACCTTTAGATTCAGTCGTATAGGTTTCATGTTCTGGTTGGTACCGAGACAGTTTCAAACATCTGAAGCAGGCAGTGCATCAATAGCTTGCTGGGAGAGTTAACGAACTTTTGGGTGAGAGACTGTACTGTACATGCAAAGGATGTTACTCTCGTTTTAACTTGGGGGTCGACTTGTAGACTTTATTTTTATTTTATAGTCGTTTCTCAGTGGTTGAAAGCTAGATATTTTGGCGTACAACCTGTTACGGAAAAGAGCGCGGAGTACTATGCAGCAGGTCCATATAAACTCAAAAGTGGGAAGGGCTTTTAAGAATACGGAAAATGTGGGGTTGAAACTACTAAAATGGTATCTTACCACCTTATATTTACCCATTTTTAAGATTCAGATTGTTTTTTCACTATTCTCAGCAGCTGACGGCAATGTGTTATACAAATGTCCAACTACTTCTTGGAGAAATGTGGCAGTTACAAACGCTAACCTAACCTAACCTTTAAAAATCAAACTAATCTAATCTTTAAAATCAAATCTAAACTAACCTTTAAAATATCGAACGAACCTAACCTAACCGTCAATGGGTAGAGGAGTAAGTAACGAGCAGTAACTCGCACAAGAAACAATTATCACCAGTATAGATAATAAAAATACCCTGAGAAAAATTGCTGGGTCAAGGAGCTGATGTTTTCTCTATAATAGGCAAGAAAATATATTAGCTTAAAAACTGGGGGAAGTAATGAAAAGAATACTGACTGACCTCTTTATATTTCATTTAACAAAATATTAAAACCAGTTCCGTCAATTAAATTAGTAAATGGTTATTTTTTTTTAACTCGTGGAGTTTTGTTTTATATAATGGATGTTGATTGAAATACCAATTATAAAACGGTCTTTCTTAGCTTTTCTTGACTCCGCTAACCTCACTCACTCCTTTCTCGTGGTTTGAGGCGTCTGTCAGTATCATAGCTTATATTTCACTTTCATACAGTGGTCATGCGTTTATTTATTGTCAACCTTCGAGTGTCACCATTACTTCGTTGTCCTTCAAAAAGACCGATATAACAAAAATATATCGTATCTTGGAGAACATTTTAAGCCTAACTACTTTTCGTGTCAGGAGGCAGGTTTTTTCTCGGGTGTTTTGACGTTAAATAGGCTTCAACTTTCAACACAGGTGGCGATTACCGTATGAAGCTCTCGTCGTCGTGACTGGTTGGTTGTGTAATGGGGGTATCGAATTCTCGTGATTTCTTGGTCATGGAAAACTTGATACGACCCAACGATTCATTGATCGTGGTGGTATCGCTGTCAGGTGGTTGACAGCGTCTCGACAAAGGCACAACGAAGATGAATCGTATAATGGTTTGTTGACCTAGTGTAATTTTTTTTACCTTAAGATATCCACTTCAGATGTATAGATTAAAGCTTTATTTAAGTTTATGCCATTGGTCATCACTGCCCAAATCCTCGATTCTGTCTTGATGTACACAAATTTAAATCTACACTCTGGTTTAGATATGTGGCTTAAATTTTTGTCACTTTCATGATAATAATTTGGCTGTATTTTTCTCTTGATATTTTGTGTGTTAGGCTCTCCCTGGGTGTGTTAATCATTATAATTTTCTCCCTTGTGTTCTAAGTTGACCAAGAGGTTTTACTGGGGAAACATTACCTTATCAGCCATGCTGTTTCATCCAGTAAGTGAGAAGTACCGGAAACATTGGTGTCTGAGAAGCCAGTTTCTTCTCCTCCAGTCGAGTGAAGACAGTGCAGGCGGAGGCGTAGCGTTATATGAGAAGATTCGTGAATGTGGACACTGATTTTGCTGCTCTTTATATGGACTGTTTGATGATCTAGGACAAAATAATGTTCTTAACCATCCGATTAACATTATAGTTCAGTGGTTGACTTATCATAGGGTTATCTTAATGTATAGTTGAAATTAGAATTAATTAAAAATACTGTCTTTAAAAATGTTTTAATGTTTGTTCAAAATGAATAGGTTACGTGTACGGAGTTTTTCATTTAGTGTTTTAATTAGAGGACAAACGTATCTACTTTAGAATACGTTTTCTTATAAATTGAGAGGTTCTGTGGCAATCTTCCGTGTGTAAGTAAACAAAATAACTAAAAAGTGTGGATGTGTTTCAAGGAGCCTGCCCCCCACCACCGCACCACCGTGAGTCAGGCAGGGAGTCATGCACAGTCTGTTGTAGTATAATTTAAGGTTCTTGATCCTTACAATTGCTCTCTGCGGTGAACTGAACGCCAGTGTTTTGCCTCATCGTGTAAACAACTTTTTTCAGTTGTTTTTTTCACTCTCATTCAATTTGTGTTGTGGAATATTTGGAATCCATTTGGTCTGCTGTACCTGTGTGTTACCAGGAAGTTGTCCAGTGTACACATAGTTGTTGGCGAGTGAACCTTCTGCCACTTAGGTTGGTGCTGTGAAATATACACTTGTCATTCCATCATAATTACCAATACAGGGGAGGACATCGGCCCAGGAATGTACCACATGCTTACAGCTGGCCTTCGTGATCACCCTGGTGTCCTGCAGGGCGCCGCTCCACACACTGCCCCGCCCGGCCCCGCCCCGCCCCGCCCCGCCCCATTATAAATATGTACTGTAGGTAATGTACCGGTACTTTTGTGTGGGTTCTGACCATGACACGGCCCTAATTTAATTTATTCAAAGTGAATATTGTGCTTTATTTTTTACAATCTGTATATTTCAACATTAATAGTTAGAACTTCATTAGTCTGGTCACTGTACCTGTACTGTATTGTATACCGGTCTCATTTATGAATTTCGTCTGTGTTGGTATTTTAATGAAAAGAACAGCTGTAAGTGTCTTCATTGTGTTGTTCCTCGAGGTGATCTGTCAACCTCAAGTGTTTTAACTGTGCAAAGCCTCAGCCCTCAGTGAATCCTTTTATTTTTGGGGGTATGAGTTCGGCTTTCGTTTTGATGCTTGCTAGACAGGAGGTAAGGAGTTGGGGGGGGGGGGGCTGTCTGTCGTGATCTGCCCGCGCGTGTGTGTGTGTGTGTGTGTTGGTGAGCCGCTACTTCCGGTCACCATTATTACATTGTTTTGGTTGGGACCTCGACTCGCGTTCTTATGCTGACAGCTTTACTAATAACTACACTGAGGTTTTTCTGTGTCCACTACTTTGGGTTTGATAAGTATTTTTTAACGTTTAATAATGACCGACGCTGCATTTTTAGTGATATTTTCTCATTATCCTTAACTGTATAAATAAATGAGGTTTTTAACAATATTTATTACATCCATTCGTTCTGTAATGTAGATAAATGAGGTTTCTGGAACTATATAATTTTCTTTCATTATTCGGTATGTCGTACATATGCTTCACCACTAGGCCACCCCACTAACTAACCACCACCCTCTGCTAATCACCATTACTCACCACCAACACTCCCTAGTACCACCACCATCCCTAACCAACACCCCCAGCACTCCAACCACCACCCTTACCACCATTCTACTAATCCTTCCCCCACCGGCAAAGTCTACCTCTCGCCACCTTCACCCCTTTCACCGCCCAATACACCCATTTCACCATAGACACCCCCTTCACCATCGCCGCCCTCACCCCCCATCACCACTACTACCACCACCACCACCACCTACCATCACTACTACTACTGCCACCACCATCACCAACCACCACCACCCCTACCATCCCCAACCACCACCACCACCACACTCCCTCCACTCACACTCTTTAAGTCAATTAGTTCATGTTTGCCCTTGACTTGAATACTAAAAACACCAACTGAGTAATAATAATATGTTGCTTTGGTCGACTCGGTATTCCTGTAAACACGACAAGACTATCATGAAAGACAAGGTTGGTGGTGATGTTAATGGGATTACTTTTGCAGCTGTGATTAATATATTGCCTGATAGCTACCTTGTGTCCTCCGCTACTACATGAACACAGTCTCGCCTTTGTGTACACTTGTTACGTGTTCTGGGGGTTACTAATTGATTTTATTTTTTACGGGGATTAGTCCACCCGGGCACAGGTCACTGACCCACATCAGGGCCTGGGGGCGAAAATGTAATAATAATAATAATTCATAGTAAATAAAATTTAGAATACATAATTAAAAACAAAATAATAATGATAACAATAATAATAATAGCACTCATAATAATGATACAGAACCATAAAGAAATGCAAAAATGAAAAATCAATACCAAGAAACAATATATGTATGTTGTGTTGTCAAAGTAAGAGAAACAATTGAGACCCTGCAATCGTGTGTAAATGAGGCAGAAAGTCAGATCAGCAACCTGGGACTTGGTCACAATTTTTGTGATGCCATATGGCAGTAGGGTCTACCATGAGACAACACATTATGCTTCCAATATCTTCCCAGGCGGTAGTACCTCCCTGATATACGTTTACCATTTATTTATAAGTGGAATCTGTTTAATATTATTTTGCATGTTGATTTTCAAACTCATTTAGCAGAAATTCGATTTGAAACGATTAATGGTTGATGAATGTAAAGCAAAATTTTAAGATTAAATTTTTTTACCAATGATAAATTCGTTCTTAATCGTCACTGATAACCTAACTGAACGTAACTCGCAAATGGTTGATCGATCTGCGAGTTCTTGATCGAGTTGGCAATGTGGTTAATATCGGGTGTAAGTCTTTTAATTTACCAGTTAGGGGATAAAATCTAGTTCATAATTAGTAACTTAGATGTTGCTTTTGGACGCTTTTTTTTATTTTTATTTATTTTTTATTTTTTAGCCAAACCAGTTGTGTGTGTTGGTGCGTCTTCAATTACAAGGGATATTCATGGTGCGAACCTTGAGGGGAGGGGGGGGGCGTCATTAACCGTTGTTATATTGGCAACAAGACTGTGTCCTCAAGGTGTCTTGGGTGTGACCGCGCGGCCTGATTGTCAATTGATAAACCGCACCAAACTCCAACAATTTCCGGTGAACTACTTTTATAAATGGAAATCCAGTAAGTTGGCCTCAGTGACAATAACGCCAAGAGAGTTCGTCAACACTGATGAAGCAGGAATCGTAAACATACCTGGTGTTTACAGAGTCCCTTGATGTTTTAGATTTATGGACTCTTGAGGAATTGTCACATAAAAACTTTGGTATTTTAACTATTTTTTTGTATTTTCCTCTGTGGTATTTTATTTTTACTTGCTGGGGGAATTGTGAGTATAATTTGTGACGAAGAATATAAGTTAGATACAGAATGAAAAGTTTATACTGAAGTTTAGATCTGAAACTTTGAACCAAATCGTCAACACAGAACATCAAGGGACTTTATAAAACACCTTACGCTGGTCGGTGCTCAGGAGACGCCACCATGACCCCTCTCACACGTCGCTTTACGGGAACTGCGGTAAATTAATCGTATCTCACGCAGGATTGTCGGATGTGTAAAGTCTTGTTAAAAAAAAAAAAAGTCCCCAAATAGATCGCTCAAGAAAGACGCGATATATTGGAACACCGAAATTGAATACGTGACCACAGTGGATGGAAATTGCGAAAATAAACAGAATTAAAAATAATCAGAAGGCGGAGGTACAGTAAATAATTCACATATTTATTTTTAACCCACATACTACATCTACTGTACGTCACACTTCACTACATAATGTGGATTTAAGAAAGATATTGTAGAGATTATAATAAATTGATAAAACGTGATTATTACCTTCCAGAGACAAGTATTGGGCGGCTTAAGATGTGTACCTTTTATAAAACACACACACACACACCCACCCACCCACACCAATTCATGAACTTTTTATCTTACTGAGCACAACGCCGGAGTGAGCCAGTTAGCGACGGTAAATCAGGCCTGAACTAACTATTTCCTCCAAGGGTCAAACTTCCATCAGGTCAGTGCATCTAGGCCTTGACACTGTGGCTCTCGGCGATGACACTTCCTGGGTGAGACAGATAAAGGGTGATGACACTTCCTGGGTGAGACAGATGAAGGGTGATGACACTTCCTGGGTGAGACAGATAAAGGGTGATGACACTTCCTGGATGAGACAGATAAAGGGTGATGACACTTCCTGGGTGAGACAGATAAAGGGTGATGACACTTCCTGGGTGAGACAGATGAAGGGTGATGACACTTCCTGGGTGAGACAGATAAAGGGTGATGACACTTCCTGGGTGAGGCAGATAAAGGGTGATGACACTTCCTGGGTGGGATACAACTTACAACAGAGACTTAACTAGGGGTTCTGTAGCCTCCTAGTGTTACCAAAACTCGTATTATATTTTATTTGTTGAACTTTTAAACTTTTGGTTAGTTTAATTTAAAGCCTTGGAAATATTTTTTTTTTTTTAGAATTTCATTGTTTTTAATATATTTTTGTTCTTCAATTTATAAGTTTTAACGTATAAATTTTGTGATAACCCCGTAGCAGTTTTTAATTTTTATTTGTTTAGCCCTTTGCTTAACATTGTGGTTTTTGTGTTAATTTACCGATTATAATAATATTTTCATGCGATGTTAATTTCAGCTCGGTAATATCCTGTATTCGGATAAATTTAACACGGTACAGTATACAATGTTGGTGTTGCTTTTACTACTGCAGTGATATAGTCTTATTTCTGAATTATTTTTATTTAAGAGTTTTCATAAAAGTTATATATCGGTAAATTATATATATATATATGGTTTTTTTTTTGGGGGGGGGGTGTGAGAGGTGACGGGGGTTGAGAGGTGAAGGGTGATGGTGGGGTTTGGGGGGTGTCATGGTGCCTCCTCCCCCTCCCGTGCCCCGCCTCTCCTTCTTCCCTACCCTTTCCTTCTGCTGCCCTGCCTATCCCCTTCCCCTATCCTCCCCTTCCCGCCGTTGATCTACCGCCACAAACGACTTGGGACGTCTCTTCCTGATGGTGTTAAGACATCCAGCAGTCAAGTCAGCAGGGAGTGAAGGCGGTGTGGGTTTTAATCTTATGAGGAACAAAAAAAGTCACTAAACTTGATTGGTTATTCGTTTACTCTTTAATTACACGACGTTACCGTCTCTCATCCCGCCAGACCTCACGTGTATAGAGAGGACTACACGGTGTGGTCCTGGACTGTGAAGGGAAGAGCTCGGTGTTCCTTGAGTTTGCCTTTTGCGGTGAGGTTCCACTTTGATGGTAAGTGCGTGGCTGTGCGGGGTGGACGGGAGAGGAATGGGCTGGGGTTTTGGGTGCTTGGAGTCGGTAATTCGACTGTGCGTGAGTGGGGTGCGTGGCATTTGTGCGCATGTTTGGAGTATATTAATGCGCATTATTGAGGCGCTCCCAGTGATCGAGTGCGCATGAGTAAAGTGCGTGGCAGCGTGTGGTGTCAGTGTCCAAGGGCAGGGTGTGTGGCATTGTTGAGTGCGCTTACGTGCGGGGTGCGTGGCAGTGCGTGTGCACGGTCCCCAGGGTGCTGTAGTGGTCCACGAGGCCCCTGGGAGGCCAACCTCGCTACCTCCACACCACTCTATCCTGCCTGTCCTCACCGGCCTCTACCTCCACACCACTATCCTGCCTGCCCTCACCGGCCTCTACCTCCACACCACTCTATCCTGCCTGTCCTCACCGGCCTCTACCTCCACACCACTATCCTGCCTGCCCTCACCGGCCTCTACCTCCACACCACTCTATTCTGCCTGCCCTCACCGGCCTCTACCTCCACACCACTCTGTCCTGCCTGTCCTCACCGGCCTCTGCCTCCACACCACTATCCTGCCTGCCCTCACCGGCCTCTCCCTCCACACCACTCTATCCTGCCTGTCCTCACCGGCCTCTACCTCCACACAAAAATCCTGCCTGCCCTCACCGGCCTCTACCTCCACACCACTATCCTGCCTGCCCTCACCGGCCTCTACCTCCACACCACTATCCTGCCTGCCCTCACCGGCCTCTACCTCCACACCACTATCCTGCCTGTCCTCACCGGCCTCTACCTCCACACCACTATCCTGCCTGCCCTCACCGGCCTCTACCTCCACACCACTATCCTGCCTGTCCTCACCGGCCTCTACCTCCACACCACTATCCTGCCTGTCCTCACCGGCCTCTACCTCCACACCACTATCCTGCCTGTCCTCACCGGCCTCTACCTCCACACCACTATCCTGCCTGTCCTCACCGGCCTCTACCTCCACACCACTATCCTGCCTGTCCTCACCGGCCTCTACCTCCACACCACTATCCTGCCTGTCCTCACCGGCCTCTACCTCCACACCACTATCCTGCCTGTCCTCACCGGCCTCTACCTCCACACCACTATCCTGCCTGTCCTCACCGGCCTCTACCTCCACACCACTATCCTGCCTGCCCTCACCGGCCTCTACCTCCACACCACTATCCTGCCTGCCCTCACCGGCCTCTACCTCCACACCACTATCCTGCCTGCCCTCACCGGCCTCTACCTCCACACCACTATCCTGCCTGTCCTCACCGGCCTCTACCTCCACACCACTATCCTGCCTGTCCTCACCGGCCTCTACCTCCACACCACTATCCTGCCTGTCCTCACCGGCCTCTACCTCCACACCACTATCCTGCCTGTCCTCACCGGCCTCTACCTCCACACCACTATCCTGCCTGTCCTCACCGCCTACCTCCACACCACTATCCTGCCTGTCCTCACCGGCCTCTACCTCCACACCACTATCCTGCCTGTCCTCACCGGCCTCTACCTCCACACCACTATCCTGCCTGTCCTCACCGGCCTCTACCTCCACACCACTATCCTGGCTGTCCTCACCGGCCTCTACCTCCACACCACTATCCTGCCTGTCCTCACCGGCCTCTACCTCCACACCACTATCCTGCCTGCCCTCACCGGCCTCTACCTCCACACCACTATCCTGCCTGCCCTCACCGGCCTCTACCTCCACACCACTCTATCCTGCCTGCCCTCACCGGCCTCTACCTCCACACCACTATCCTGCCTGTCCTCACCGGCCTCTACCTCCACACCACTATCCTGCCTGTCCTCACCGGCCTCTACCTCCACACCACTATCCTGCCTGTCCTCACCGGCCTCTACCTCCACACCACTATCCTGCCTGTCCTCACCGGCCTCTACCTCCACACCACTATCCTGCCTGTCCTCACCGGCCTCTACCTCCACACCACTATCCTGCCTGTCCTCACCGGCCTCTACCTCCACACCACTATCCTGCCTGTCCTCACCGGCCTCTACCTCCACACCACTATCCTGCCTGTCCTCACCGGCCTCTACCTCCACACCACTATCCTGCCTGTCCTCACCGCCCTCTACCTCCACACCACTATCCTGGCTGTCCTCACCGGCCTCTACCTCCACACCACTATCCTGCCTGTCCTCACCGGCCTCTACCTCCACACCACTATCCTGCCTGCCCTCACCGGCCTCTACCTCCACACCACTATCCTGCCTGCCCTCACCGGCCTCTACCTCCACACCACTATCCTGCCTGCCCTCACCGGCCTCTACCTCCACACCACTATCCTGCCTGTCCTCACCGGCCTCTACCTCCACACCACTCTATCCTGCCTGTCCTCACCGGCCTCTACCTCCACACCACTATCCTGCCTGTCCTCACCGGCCTCTACCTCCACACCACTATCCTGCCTGTCCTCACCGGCCTCTACCTCCACACCACTATCCTGCCTGTCCTCACCGGTCTCTACCTCCACACCACTATCCTGCCTGTCCTCACCGGCCTCTACCTCCACACCACTATCCTGCCTGTCCTCACCGGCCTCTACCTCCACACCACTATCCTGCCTGTCCTCACCGGCCTCTACCTCCACACCACTATCCTGCCTGTCCTCACCGGCCTCTACCTCCACACCACTATCCTGCCTGTCCTCACCGCCCTCTACCTCCACACCACTATCCTGCCTGTCCTCACCGGCCTCTACCTCCACACCACTATCCTGCCTGCCCTCACCGGCCTCTACCTCCACACCACTATCCTGCCTGCCCTCACCGGCCTCTACCTCCACACCACTATCCTGCCTGCCCTCACCGGCCTCTACCTCCACACCACTATCCTGCCTGCCCTCACCGGCCTCTACCTCCACACCACTATCCTGCCTGCTCTCACCGGCCTCTACCTCCACACAGCCCAAACTTAACCTAATTTAACACAGCCAAACGAAACCATACTTAATTTAACCCTCCGTAACAGCTTAACGTAGGTAAACTTCCTATAACTTAAACTAACCCGATTTAACGTAACGTCAACCTGACCTAATTTAACGTAACGTAAACCATAACTAACATTAATTAACATTCCCGAAGTTAATGGCGTCAGATGTAATTTTAAGGTTAACCCCTCAAACATAACTAAAGTTTATCAAATCTACTTTAGCGCGGCGTAATTTAACCTAACCTAATCTAACTAATCCTAACTTAACGGGAACAGACTGCAGGTGTATGTTAACCCAACCTAACCTAACCACCATGAACTATATATTTACTTGCAGACTAAAGGTGAGAATAAATAATAATAAAATAACGGTGATAATAATAATAAAGGTATAATTACTATCATTACTTTTTCATATCTTTTTAGAAATATTTATCAACACTTATATTTCGTCCGTCTGTTTCCGTTATATATTTATTATTATTATTACGTGTGAGATCCTTTACTACAATTTCCACTGGCCCCCCTCCACCACCCACTACTGGCCCCCCTCCACCACCCACTACTGGCCCCCCTCCACCACCCACTACTGGCCCCCCTCCACCACCCACTACTGGCCCCCCTCCACCACCCACTACTGGCCCCCCTCCACCACCCACTACTGGCCCCCCTCCACCACCCACTACTGGCCCCCCTCCACCACCCACTACTGGCCCCCCTCCACCACCCACTACTGGCCCCCCCTCCACCACCCACTACTGGCCCCCCCTCCACCACCCACTACTGGCCCCCCCTCCACCACCCACTACTGGCCCCCCCCTCCACTACTGGCCCCCCCTCCAGTACTGGCCCCGCTCCACTACTGGCCCCCCTCCACTACTGGCCCCCCTCCACTACTGGCCCCCCTCCACTACTGGCCCCCCTCCACCACCACCCACTACTGGCCCCCCCACCACCACCCACTACTGGCCCCCCCACCACCACCACCCACTACTGGCCCCCCCACCACCACCCACTACTGGCCCCCCACCACCACCACCCACTACTGGCCCCCCCCACCACCACCCACTACTGGCCCCCCCACCACCCACCCACTACTGGCCCCCCTCCACCACCTCCCACTACTGGCCCCCCCACCACCACCACCCACTACTGGCCCCCCCACCACCACCACCCACTACTGGCCCCCCCACCACCACCACCCACTACTGGCCCCCCCACCACCACCACCCACTACTGGCCCCCCCTCCACCACCACCCACTACTGGCCCCCCCCTCCACCACCACCCACTACTGGCCCCCCCTCCACCACCCACTACTGGCCCCCCCCCCTCCACCACCACCCACTACTGGCCCCCCCTCCACCACCACCCACTACTGGCCCCCCCTCCACCACCACCCACTACTGGCCCCCCCCTCCACCACCACCCACTACTGGGCCCCCCTCCACCACCACCCACTACTGGCCCCCCCCACCACCACCCACTACTGGCCCCCCCCTCCACCACCACCCACTACTGGCCCCCCCCACCACCACCACCCACTACTGGCCCCCCCTCCACCACCACCCACTACTGGCCCCCTCCACCACCACCCACTACTGGCCCCCCCTCCACCACCCACTACTGGCCCCCCCTCCACCACCCACTACTGGCCCCCCCTCCACCACCCACTACTGGCCCCCCCTCCACCACCCACTACTGGCCCCCCCCTCCACCACCCACTACTGGCCCCCCCTCCACCACCACCCACTACTGGCCTCCCCCTCCACCACCACCCACTACTGGCCCCCCCTCCACCACCACCCACTACTGGCCCCCCCTCCACCACCCACTACTGGCCCCCCTCCACCCAACCCTACCACCTTAGTCCCCATGACCCTGGGTACGCTATATAAGATAGGGTGAAAGAGTGGGGCGGGGTGCAGTGTTGGGGGCCCTTGGGTGGGAGAGGGTCCCTGTGTGGGTCAGGGCGGAGGTGCAGTGTTGAGGGCCCCGGCGTGGGTGAGGGCGGGATGCAGTGTTGGGGGGGCCCTTGGGTGGGAGAGGGCCCGGGAGTGGGTCAGGGCGGAGGTGCAGTGTTGAGGGCCCCGGTGTGGGTGAGGGCGGGATGCAGTGTTGGGGACCCTGGGGTGAGTGGCGAGGGTGGAGGCGGTGTGGCAGGCAGCGTGTGGTGGCGTCCCCCGGGGCTGGGTAGTCCCCAGGGGCGCCGCCCGCAGGGTGGAGGATCAATACTAGCCCCACCTGCCCTCACACTCCACCCTTCCCTTCCTCCATCTCTCCCTCACTATGCCCTCCCCCTCACTATACCCTTCCTACCCTTCACCCCCTCACCATACCCCTCCCTACCCCTCACCATACCCCTCCCCCTCACCATACCCTCCCTACCCCTCCCCCTCACCATACCCTCCCTCCCCCTCACCATACCCTCCCTCCCCCTCACCATACCCTCCCTCCCCCTCACCATACCCTCCCTACCCCTCCCCCCCTCACCATACCCTCCCTACTCCTCCCCCCCCTCACCATACCCTCCCTACCCCTCCCCCCTCACCATACCCTCCCTACCCCTCCCCCCTCACCATACCCCCCTACCCCTCCCCCCTCACCATACCCTCCCTCCCCCTCACCATACCCTCCCCATACCCTCCCTACCCCTCCCCATACCCTCCCTACCCCTCACCATACCCTCCCTACCCCTCACCATACCCTCCCTACCCCCCTACTCCTCCCCTTCACCATACCATCCGTACCCCTTCCTCACCATACCCTCCCTACCCCTTCCCCCTCACCATACCCTCCCTACCCCTTCCCCCTCACCATACCCTCCCTACCCCTCCCCCTCACCAAACCCTCCCCCTCACCATACCCTCCCTCACCATACCCTCCCTACCCCTCCCTCACCATACCATCCGTACCCCTTCCCCCTCACCATACCTTCCCTCCCCCTCACCATACCCTCCATTTCCCACACCCACAAACTCCGTTCATCCTCCTCAGTCCTCCACCCACCCCTCACCCCCCCACACCTCACCCACCTCACACCCCCACACCTCACCCCCACACACCTCACCACCCCACACCTCACCCCCCACACACCTCAGTCCCCACACCCCTCACCACCCCACACATCCCCCACACACCTCACCTCCCACACACCTCAGTCCCCACACACCTCACCCCCCCCACACACCTCACCCCCCCCACACACCTCACCCCCCCACACACCTCAACCCCCCCCACACACCTCAACCCCCCCACACACCTCAATCCCCCCCACACACCTCAACCCCCCCACACACCTCACCCCCCCACACACCTCACCCCCCACACACCTCACCCCCGTCACCAGACATACCTTCGCCCCAACAGTGATATAATTCCCTATGTCCG
Source organism: Homarus gammarus (assembly GCA_958450375.1). Taxonomy (NCBI): domain Eukaryota; kingdom Metazoa; phylum Arthropoda; class Malacostraca; order Decapoda; family Nephropidae; genus Homarus; species Homarus gammarus. The sequence continues at coordinate 1,960,234 of CAUDMG010000100.1, read as the reverse complement.
TTCCGTAAATCAACTTTTTATTAATAACTTCAATATTTTACCGAACGTGACTAAATTTATTATCCCCTCGTCGCCATGGACTCTAGTGGGTGGATATAGAAGTATTAACCCCTGTACTGTACATATGTCTGTCTGTTTCTACGTCGACACGAGAAGTGGAATACGATTGCCTACTGTAGCATGATTGTCTTAAGTCTCTTTTGATATAATCGGTATTTTTTTGTTTTATTTGTAAACAATTAACGAGATTGTGGTGGGGACAAACTTGAGAGACTCGGTCAAGTTTATTTTTTTTTTGTTGGTGGTTGTTGCGGTAGTGGCGTGAGGCTAGTAGTAGTGGTGGTAGTGGCGTGTGCTAGTAGTAGTTGTGGTAGTGGCGTGCTCTAGTAGTGGTGGTAGTGGCGTGCTCTAGTAGTGGTGGTAGTGGCGTGTGCTGGTAGTAGTGGTGGTAGTGGCGTGCGCTAGTAGTAGCAGTAGTGGTGGTGGTAGTGGCGTGTGCTAGTAGTGGTGGTAGTGGCGTGCGCTAGTGGTAGTGGTGGTGGTAGTGGCGTGCGCTTGTAGTGGTGGTGGAGGTGGTGGTAGTGGCGGAGGTGGTGGTAGTGGCGTGCGCTAGTAGTAGTAGTGGTGGAGGTGGTGGTAGTGGCGGAGGTGGTGGTAGTGGCATGCGCTAGTAGTAGTAGTAGTGGTGGAGGTGGTGGTAGTGGCGTGCGCTAGTAGTAGTGGTGGTAGTGGCGTGCTGAGGTCCCCAGGGGTGTCAAGGCTCCCCAGGGGCGGCTGGGTTCGGGTGGGGATCAATACGCAGCCCCGCTCCGTCCCCGACCCCAGCTGAGTGCCCCGACCACCTGGGGTATCCCACCTGGGGAGCGGCTCCCCTCACCCCCCCTCACCTCATCTACCACACCCCTACCACCTTCACCCCACCTACCACCTCCCCCCCACCTACCACCTCCCCCCCACCTACCACACCCCCCCACCTACCACACCCCCACCTACCACACCTCCCTCATCCCACACCTCCCTCATCCCACCTACCACACCTCCCTCACCCCACCTACCACACCCCCCTCACCCCACACCCCCCTCACCCCACACCCCCACCTACCACACCTCCCTCACCCCACCTACCACACCCCCTCACCCCACCTACCACACCCCCTCACCCCCACCTACCACACCCCCTCACCCCCACCTACCACACCCCCTCACCCCCACCTACCACACCCCCACCTACCACACCCCCTCACCCCCACCTACCACACCCCACCTCCCACACCCCGTCTACCACATCCCCCTCACCCCGTCTACCACATCCCCCTCACCCCGTCTACCACATCCCCCTCACCCCACCTACCACATCCCCCTCACCCCGTCTACCACATCCCCCTCACCCCACCTACCACATCCCCCTCACCCCGTCTACCACATCCCCCTCACCCCGTCTACCACATCCCCCTCACCCCACCTACCACATCCCCCTCACCCCATCTACCACACCCCCTCCTCCACCTACCACACCCCACCTCCCACACCGTCTACCACACCCCCCTCACCCCGTCTACCACACCCCCCTCACCCCACCTACCACATCCCCCTCACCCCATCTACCACACCCCACCTTCCTCACCCCATCTACCACACCCCACCTTCCTCACCCCATCTACCACACCTCCCTATTTTTTTAAATTGTGTATCACATTATGAAGAATAGGACGACTTTCCAGGGTAATAGGAGGGGGCTAGTTGAGGCTTGAGGCTAGCTAGTGGAGACTGGGGGCTAGCTAGTGGAGACTGGGGACTAGCTATGAATCTTTGGTAGTGGCAGGATAGTAGTTAATCATCCGGGATTAATTTTGAATGCTATTAAAACTTTCGCATATTTATGGATAGGAAGACCACTTAGGGTGTGGTTGGACGGGCTAGTTAAGGCTAGGTAGCAGGAGGTCACCCAGGGATAGATCGTAACCATCATTTGGGAGGGTGGGGGGTAGTCTTCGGTGAATTATGAGTTTATATGGATGAATTGTTTTGAAAGATCAGCTCGGGATGAAACTCTGCGGGGTAAACTCTGCCGAGGTCATGAGGGACTAGTAGTCTGTGTGTAGGCCTGGACTACCGGAAGCGGGGAGCAGGTGATGGCCCGGGATGGGTTGGGAATTAGTGGCTATGCTGCTTTAATTGGAAATTTGAGTGTAGTTGAACGGGCAGGGATGTTGGCCGCCGATATTGAACGGTGAGGCACACGGCTGGACGCTGCTGTACACTGGCGCGCCTGTCACCAGTCAATGAGATGCACGAATCTCAGTGACGCAAGAAACTGTTCCATTCGCCTTTAGGAAGACGATGGCTTAACCCTTTGAGGACGATAGCTTTACCCTTTGAGGACGATAGCTTAACCCTTTGAGGACGATAGCTTAACCCTTCGAGGACGATAGCTTAACCCTTCGAGGACGATAGCTTAACCCTTTGAGGACGATAGCTTATCCCTTTGAGGACGATAGCTTAACCCTTTGAGGACGATAGCTTAACCCTTTGAGGACGACAGCTTAACCCTTTGAGGACGACAGCTTAACCCTTTGAGGACGATAGCTTAACCCTTTGAGGACGATAGCTTAACCTTTTGAAGATTATGATTTAACCCTTTAAGGATGATGATTTAACCCTCTGAGGACTCTGGTTTAAGCCTTTGAGGACTCTGGTTTAACTCTGAGGATTATGGTTTAACCCTTTAAGGATGGTGATTTAACCCTTTGAGGACTCTGGTTTAACCCTTTGAGGACGATGATTTAAGTTATTTTCCCCAGCGGATTAAAAACTCGTCCTCGAAGGGTTAATTGACATGGTGAAAGAAGCTTTTTTCTTTGGTTACTCCTAAGCTTGATCATATTTCCGTAGCGTAGGAAGTACATTTAGTCATTGTTTATTTCGTCAGCGTCATGTAAACTTCTTTTGTTTTTTATTTGGTAACTTCGCTGGTATGGTTATAATGTTCCACGTAGCTTTATTTATTCTTTTAATTAAGTACTGTACAGTGTGTGGGTGTTGACTACCATGGCCTACACCAGAAACACGATCAGGTTCCAATATTTTCAGTAAATGTCTTTGTTTTGTTTTTACCCTGAAATTGTTACTCCTTATTGGTAAACCGCTCCTGTTCCCAGATATGTGTTGACAATTAATGTTTTTGTCAATATGGTACGGGTATTGTCCCCGGGGAAGGTATTAAAGCAGTCATATTGTGTTTGTTTGTGTCGATGCTCTACAGGAGGGCTCTACAGTGTTCGGGGCGCATACGTCAGGTGTTGAGGTGACTGTCTGGTGGGAGAATCCCTCACTATGGCTCCTTCAGTACTTGAGTGTGGATGATTATACCTGACGTAGGGAGGCGCTCACCTGTTCATTTCTACACTTTATGTATCCGCTGTAGTTATTTTAACCACATGTATGAAAGTAAGTGTGTGTGTGTGTGTGTGTGTGTTTTATCTCCACATAACACATATACACATTAAACACCGAGACACACAAATGTTTATCAGGTGAAACACTCGATTTTGTTTATCAGGTGTGTTGGAAGATTAATTACATCATCAGATTTTTAAAAATATCAATAATGTAATGGAGAGGTTGATGGTTCGACCCCAGCGGTAAACGGATACTTGACAATTGGAGAAGTGAAAGGTCGAGTGTAGTGTCGACCACGTTGCCAGGTACACAGGAGCTTGGTGACCAGTATGTTTATGTACACTGTCTCTCGTACTATTGTGTCCAGTGGCAGAAAAATGATGATAATTAATACATTAGTGATGTTTATGTCTCAACTTGTAGGGGAAATATGACTCCGTATGAACACCTTAGATCCTCTTCTTTCCTCCGTCTTGTTAACACAGTATGTAGGTTCTGTTGTCTCACTCTGTAGCCTATGTCGTTCTCTCCCACGACGCGCGCACTATCCCACCTCTCGTCCCGGGATAAGCTTCTCGTTATTGTGAACATCCTCTCCCGGAAGACTGTAAACCATTAGTCAGTTCTGCTGTGAGGAAAAAAAAAACTTATCGAGTATTTATATTTTGGCGTGGTCACGTGATTGTTGTTGTTAATGAGGCGCCATTTGTAGAAACAACGAAAGAAACTTGTAAAATTAACAAGGATAAACTCCACTTAAGTTGAGAATTTGCCACTTGACCGTCAGAGGTAGTGCGGATATAGCACGCTGTCACTGAACTAGCCTGACCATCGTAGCAGTGAACAATATATACACAAGGTTTGGTTAGGCCTTTTTTTCTGTAAAGTTACACACAAGATTTCAGTGGTGGCTTTTATTTGTCGTTTTCTGAGTAACGAAAATTTTGAAATGTTTGGTCATGGTTTCCACATGATTTTTGTCCTCAACATTATGTGTATTTATAACAATTCCTTGAGAATTTACATGGTTTAGTGTGCAAGCCTGAAACTACACCTTTATTCACAATGGTGCCGAGTGACTCATAGGTGCCCACAGTGGTGCCGAGTAACTCATAGGTGCCCACAGTGGTGCCGAGTGACTCATAGGTGCCCACAGTGGTGTCAAGTGACTCATAGGTGCCCACAGTGGTGCCGAGTGAGTCGCGGGTGCCCACAGTGGTGCCGAGTGAGTCGCGGGTGCCCACAGTGGTGCCGAGTGAGTCGCGGGTGCCCACAGTGGTGCCGAGTGAGTCGCGGGTGCCCACAGTGGTGCCGAGTGATGGTGACTGATGGCTCTAGTTTCGTAGTAATGGTAATAGTTGTAGTATCTGTAGTTGTTATAGTCATAGTGGTAGTAATAGTTGTGGTGGCGGTGTTTGTAGTAAAGGCGATTGAGTAGTAGAAGTAATGATTGTTGTAGTGGTGGTGGTAGTATTGTAGTGGTGGTTGTAGTAGGACTAACATTAAACAGCACTAGGCCGAACAGTGGCAGCGGAATCATATGTGAAACTTTTTCGAAAATTTCAGGACAGAGCCATCAGCCTTGCAGGGATCACATAAAGCGATTACTGGCTTGAATAATTTTTTTGTATTTTTGGGACGTGTCATTCACTCGTCGTTATCGCGGGGAAGGCGGGAAATTTTTTCAGAATAGATCTTCAAAATCAGATAACTGAATTTGTCTGAAAATTTCCAGGCTGAAGTCTATTGATGATTAATTTTTATGCATGCGTGTGTGTGTGATTTTCGGCTAATCCATTTTTGACGCATAAAAGAAAAATCTTAATAAAAATATACTAGGCTTTCTCTTGCTTCTTTCATTACAGCCATTATGTACTCGTAGAAAGTTTAAGTAATAGGACAATGTTTACACTTTATGGCCGATCATCATGCTGTCCCGGGGAGGTGGACGGTAACAGTACAGAACCTCCATAAAATCCAAAATAACGATCGACCAAATATTTTTCTGCCAGGGCTAAACACCACATTTATTTATGAATTTCCACCATTTAATAGAAAAAAATTGTAACTAGAATAATATCATATATGGGATTATTTGAAGTGTTTTAATTACATGTCAAATAAAATACTTCACCTAATGTTAAGTAAATAATATCTGGGCAGTTCTTATCCAACACAAATAGCTTCCTAGTAGTGTATTCTCAGGCGGCTAAGCTACCACACACATAAGACATCCTCCTCTACTGCTTATTATGATTTAGTTAGAAAGACAAATAAACCTGAATTTGTATGCAGAATAAACTATTTTATACACGCGGTCTCTGGTCATATGCACCGTGTTGTAGAGCGCGGCGCGAAAAACAAAAACTAATATAATAACTACTTGGATAGGTTTCGTCTGGTTGCTTGGTATTGGTTTTCATAAACAGGTATTTACAGCTGGGCCCAGGTGTGTAGCAACAGCCTCATTACAAGTCCCTTCAAGTTTCAAAACAGCCCCTTGAAAACTGTTAGTGTGTTTGTCCCTACGAGGTTCAGTGGTCAGCCAGGGTGACGTAGCCTAACTTGACCAGTCCCAACCTAACCAGACTTAAACACAACTTAAAGTAAATTAGATTCAACAACTTAACGTCACCTCACCTAACTATTGTATCATCCATCATTCGTACCAGTGAACCGTCGGAACATAGGATAGTTCCCCTTGAAAACTGTTAACCTCTCAATGCACGCACCAAATTTTGTGAACGACACGCGGACGGACGAGAGTAACGTTTTAAACCCGGACTACATTCATGGCAAGGACATAAAAATTCTAATTAATTGAATACATTTACTTGAGGGTTTGCCAGTTAGGTTAGTGTCGACGTGGGTGTGTGTAGGGGTCGCTGGACTTGAAGTCGAAGCTTGTGTAAGCAGTATTTGCTTTTTCCAGCAGTTTTGTGATTATTGCGGACTTGTACAGTTAAGCCTTTGTTGAATATAGTTAATTTTATATTTGTATGTTTTGTTTAGTGATGTTACGATGGGTAGGAAGGAAGGAGCTGGAGGAGTGATGACAACCCAGAGAGTAACAAGAGTGTGGAGTTGAGTGTAGTGTAATTCTGCGAGGTGGACCCCGCCAGCAGGCGTCCCCAGGGGCCGCGCCCTTCTCCCCACGACTCCCCAGGGGGTATTCCCTCCCCCGCCCTCTCTGCCTGTATGAGGGTGAGGCGTGGTGGCGCGGCGGGGAGTGTGGTGGGCGTGGGGGACGGCAGCGAGGCTAGTTATGTGGGCGCTGAGGGTTACGGCTGGCAGTGAGACTTGCGTCGTGTAGTGTTAGTGACGTGCGCACTCCCTCCACCTCACCTCACACTCCGTCCAAGGAAAACTTTGTAAAGTCGTGATATTGTATTAACAAGTAGTGATTGTAATTATTATCACACCTTGGAGTAGAAAGAAAAAAGTTTTATCGTCAAGAAAAGTTGTTGTGGAAAATGGGGTAAGGGGCAGCTTATCGTAGTGAGCCATGCGTATTCCTGCTGTGACATTAGAGGGATGAAAAGGTTTGTCAGAATCACATTGTAATTTATTTTACGAGTTTAGACAATTTATGTTTTAATTCATTACACGAGAATATTCTTTTGGCCATACAACTGTGACGAATGAAATTGTAGTACATCGTGAAAAAGTTTTGGGCGAGTTTTTGCAGCCGCGTGATGATGAATTGCAGATATGTGGATATATTTTGATCACATAAGTGTGCGCGTACGAGAGCTTGGTTCAGATTCTAGGTTTGTAGAGACACGTACGAATATACCTCACAGGATGATCAGCTAAAACACAAAAATAACGTACAAAAAATATATTGACACTGTTAATTAGACACCTTTACCTAGCATCAAGTAGAGACTAATATTTAACAAGCAATTTTTTTTTCAATTTATTCTGCATGTTAATTTGATCAGGTGCCAAATGAAATTATATAGCGAAGTTGAAATCTCCCTATAATTTTTATATAATATTTTTAGACATCGGTGACAAGGAGTCAAGTCTCCAGTTTGTTGACGTCACTGGTCTGGGCTGTGCGGTATTTACAGTGAAACGTCTCTGGAGTTGCTGTATATCACCCTCCTAGATGATTGTTTCCCTTCAGTGTATCCATTCTTAATGCTTCTGACTCTTGACGCCGTGTACGTGTATTTTTAACGTGACATAGTAACCTGCCTAATGTTTCTCCAGTCGTATTCGATGGCAAATACGTTTGAGACAATATAATCACCGTCTCGGGTCAGCTGCCCCATGCATTACCCGGTGCAGAGGAAAGAGGTTCTGTTAGTGTCATGTGTGGACGTGCCTTGAACATTTTAAAACTGTGACCTGTGGTGATATACTGGATATTGGTCACAACTCTTCGTGATATGATACCCTTTAATTTATTTTGAAGGTCTCTGTCTGTTTGTTTTCATGTATTCTGCGTTAGACCGGTGACGGAAACTTCAGCTTCGCCAAAAAGGATCTTGGTTTTCAGTCCAGGTAACCTTTTTATCGCTCTATGAACATTCAAGAGTGTACGGTTGTCTTTCATGTTGTGGGGGACGCCGTAATACCTGTGGTCGCGCCAGGGTCTTGTGTAACCCAACTTCTCGTCTCCTAGGTCAGTAAAACTTCAGTATACTGTAGTATCAACTCCTACTACCATGTCATCCTCAACTCGAGTCACTTATTTTCATTCGTCATATGATGTTTTACGGTTGTTTTCTCTTGTTCTGCCAACAAGTGACCACCACACATTATCTGGACTCAACCGGAGTGAATACGTGTGTCCAACCATTTCTGGAGGTTGTCTGATCCAATTTGCGGTTATCGCAGGTCTTGATCAGCAGACATGAGTTATGTCAGATCAGCAGAGGTGTACAGTACTTCAGAGGACACGTCAACAGTGAGATACCTGCCTCGTGTGTGAATTACAGTACAGTACAATAGCCACACGAGAAAATAACAAATTGTAAATCTAAAAAAAAAAAAAATCAATATCTTTACTATATACATCCAAAAAATGATAGACATCTAGTGGCAGTCCAGCCGTGTCCAGAGAATATCAAAATAAACTGAGACAGATACAGTTAATTAATTCTTCTGTCTTTCTGTTTTGTTTATATACGCGTAATTTTTTGGAAATTATAGTAACTTTAGAAAGATGTGGAGGAACAAGGAAAAATATCTGATTTGTAAACCACTAATAACACTGACCACAAGAACCAAGCTTTACTAATTCATGTAAATTTGAAGGTTGGTTGTCGAGTGGATGAATGAGAAGCCACTAGTCGCTCGTCTAATGTTTTTATTATCGTTTTTTTATCCAGACAAGTTATAGAATTGGTGGAATTAACAACAAGAAAATAATATATACAATTGCGGAAATCCAGAGTTAAAAATCAATCCGTGTTATAGGACCTTGTGTTTTATTATGATGCTACGGAGTTTTAGTATTACTAATGATGTTACAGTACAGTTTAATTGAAGTAAGTGTGAGGTACTTATAAGTTTACAGTCTGAGGTAGTTCTGACATGATCGGTGTTTCAATAGGTTTTCAAGTACCGGCAACTAACTACACTACAATTTATTATTTAAAATCAACATCTTATTAGTTGTAAATTATATTTGGGGTTTCAAATTTACTTATATGTATTTTTAATTCTTCCAGTTCGCGCTAATAATTATATATATTTGTCATTTTTATCTGTGTAACTTATGTAATTAAAGGTGTTGATAGATTTATTTTTGTAATATTTGGCCAACCTTGCTTCTTAGTTAGTTTATTGGTAAATTAATACAAGGGTAACAGACTCTAGCCTAATCTAACCCCACCTACGGACCAATAAATCCCGACAAGAAAACGCCTACAACATAACTTAAATTTGTACAGAAAAATGTGTTTACCATTCCTTCAGATTTTTTTTTCTCTATTAATATATCTATGTACCTTACTACCTTCCCTTACCACCTTCCCCTACCTTCGTACTGCTATTATTTCTTATAACTGGAGAATGTAGCTGACTCACTACAGCTGCTGAAACCCAAAATATGTTCAAAATTGCTTCACAACTACACTTAGACAATGACTTAAGCCAGATTATTTTCATTTTATTAGACATATTAACGTTAATTGTTCTTTATAAGGATTTTCTGCGTTAATTCTGTTCCCTGTCTGATGTAAAGGGATCGTATAAAATTGAGGTAATCATTGTAATTTTTGGGCGTTATTTTTGTGGTTCGGGTGAAGTCAGCCAGTAAGGCTCATTTTAACGCATATAGTTAAGAGGACTAGTGGTGGTGGGAATCTTCTGAGAATGAAAACTGGGCCGCGTGTTATTCTGGTTGTGTTTCTTATAACGCTATGGTTATAAACCTTTATACTTGGCTCTCTGTAGCTGTCTCGAATCAGCCTTCTCTCTCTTCCCTCTTGCTCAGGGGATAAATAGCTCCGTGTCCTGTTAGTTCGTTGGTCACAAGATTTGACCTGACCTTCGCACCAGTGGCAAAATAGTATTTCCCGTCCTGGTTCATCACCCATGCTGAGCTCTTCTTTCGGTTAATTTTGTCTTGTTCCTTGATGTCCAACTTTGTGACCCGTTCAGTACTACCGGTCTGTTTTTTCATAATATTCCAAACTGTGGAATGCTCTGCCTTCTTCTGTGTTTCCATGCTCTTACAATCTCTTACTTTAAAAAGCTGGTTTTCCTGCATCTTCGTGGTGTAGATTAATACAGTATAACTTTTTTTCTATATTTACAATTTCTTTCCGTTCTTTTTTTTTTCGCCCCCAGGCTCCGTTGTGGGTCGTTTGACCTGTGCCTGGGTGGGCTAATTCCCGTAAAAAAAATGTTAATGGGGATAATCTACCAATTCTTTATTATAATCTGGGACGAGTCTGTCATCGAGTTCCTTGTGTGGTGAGTAGTGTTGTGGTACACCGGCCAGGAAGTGTTGTGGTAGACCGGCCAGGAAGCGTTGTGGTAGACCGGTCAGTAAGTGTTGTTATCTTGCAGAGGTGAGCGTGGGCGGGTCATCATGGGACGTGGGCTCTGATGGGCGGGGTTCCCTCTCTCCTGCATCATCTGCCACGCCCACTTCTGCCTCGGAGACGGACGTGGAGGCAGCAGCCACGGTGGGCGTGACCCAGACCACGCCCTACCAGTGTTCCTTCTGTGATCGGGCATTTCCTCGTCTCTCCTACCTCAAGCGCCACGAGCAGGTGTGTACACCCGTCCTCTACCCAGGCTGTACAGTATCTCGTCACCTTTTATGTGTGTTTGTGTCTCGACCTTTGTTGCATTTGTTCAGTTTAATTTGTATTATAATGTAGCTGCTGCTGAATATGTATTAGTACAGGGTGTTTAGGTGTACTTTCCTTTTAGGTCTTTTTTTGAAGAATTCTTAGTCAAGTGTTTTTAGAGTATCACTATCACCTAGTGCCCTTATCCACACACATACCTCTACCTATGATCCTCCGAGGTACCCCCCCCCCCCCCGGTAGCAATTTCAATGTTTTTTTTATATTTCACCGGCTTTAATCCTTCTTAGACAATACAGAAAAAGGTTAGCTGTTCACACCCTCGTCTGAGTTTCCGTATTATTTGTAGTGTCCTCAGCTTCTAGTAAACTCGTTAGCAGTTACAAATAATATATTGTGAAATGTAAATACTCTTTCTTGAGTAACTTTGTCAGCCATGTAAATTATTCGTAGCATTTATCAAGGAATATGTGGAATTACTTAAAGCCCCCCCCCCCCCCCCATAGATGGTCAAGCATGATTGACAATCATTGGGATTGCGCAATCATTTCCATTTGTGTGGGTAGGATTGAAGGCTTGCGCAAATGATTGAAGAATATCAGACACTGATAATTTGTTGTCAATCATGACGATTGTGCAATCATGCCTGGCGGGTTTTTTTTTTTTATACGAGGATTAGCCCACCCGGGCACAGGTCACTGACCCACATCGGGGGGGGGGGGGGGCGAAAATGTAATAATGGTAGTAATAATAATAATACAAAAATGAAAACAAAATCAAGAGTGAGAAACAATATATGTATGTTGTGTTGTTAAAGTAAGAGACACAATTGAAACCCTGCAATTGGGGTGGGGTAAAACACGTCCTTCCCCCCCCCCCCCTTTTGGTTCCTCTTTCCAGAGCAAAGATAATAGCAATGCATGCAGCCTCAACACTCATGTTGTCTAACTCTGCCACACACACTAACTGAATATTGTACAACTTCCTTATACGTAAGTGGCCATAACAAATGATTGCTCAATCATAATGCTAGTCGTGCTTGACCATCTTTGGGGGCCCTAAATTATCAGTGGTAGGTTGGCTTTTGCTAGATAGTCCCAAGTGTATATATTGCCTCTAGACCATTATAATCAGCAGCCTGTACCTTATAAACTGTTATTATACTTATTTCAGCTGCATGGCTTAAACACTCGAGAGAATCTGTCGCCTGACCCTGCATGTTGTGCTTTGCATGTACCCTCGCCTGCTACTGCTGCTTCCTCTCCCTGCTTACTCGCAGTCTCTCAACAATATGGTGTTAGTGTGAAAGTAATGCCAACAAGGGATATGGCTGGTTTTGGAACAGAATGTGAGTATGGGAACCAAACAAGTGGAAAGTACTGTGTTTATGACGATGGAGTAACTGAGGAAAGTGACAGTGTTAGAGAAGTTGCAGTTGATGAAAGTCTGAAATGTACTGAAACTTGTGATGATGCATACGATACTTATATAAAGTGCTTAGGGGAATTATATGATGTGGTGTGTGCAGGAAATGACAGAAATGAGTTGCACATGGGACTGATGGAAAATAATTCAGTCTCGCCAAAACTGCAAAATTTTAACCGAGCTGAATTGGCAGTCACAAATTTTGAAGTGATAAAAAACAAAATAGTAAAGAAAGGAGATCTGGATGGGGTGGCTATTGAAAGTGTACCTCTGTTTGATATCGGCTCTGTAGATTTAAACTCGGACCAGTGTCAAGGAAAAATGAAGACTCGGTTTGGAAGATCACCAACGATACCGAGGAGACCAAGTGAAGATGACAGTGACGGCCCTTTAGAGAAAAATCTAAAACAAACTCAATTGCAGCCACTCGACACAAAATCTGTTTGGAAGGTATCAGAGACTGAAGTTGGTTCTTCAGATAATGGATATGCTGGTTCAGGAAGCTCGACTTGGAAGATTAACTGCTCGTTCAGGAATGAAGAATCATCTAAAGTGAGCTGTAGTGACATTCAAACTCCAGATGGGATGAATGTTGAGGCGACACAAGAAAACAAACGACTAAAATCTCAAAGAAAACCTTCAGCTGAGGCGTGCACTAATGTGTGGATGCAGGATAATGTCTTCACTTACGTTGAAAAAGAATTAAAGAAAATGGAGGTTTGCCACAAACCTCTTCAGAAAAACAGTCCAATATTTGAAGAGGTATTTCACTTTATCGAGATGGAATTGAGAAAGTTAGACTCAAGAGTCTGCCCTGGAAGGTCTCCCTCTGCACTGACTAAAGCCTTTGATTATGATGACATTTTCAAAACACCAGAATATAAATGTTCTGTAGTTCACACCTCAAGCAACCAAGAGAAATCATGCTTGGCAAGTAACTGTGACAGTGTAGCTGAGGATTGTAAAGTCGGACATTATTCAAGTGATGTAGAATCGGGTGGAAGTGAGAGTTTAAAGTCTATTAATGGACTTTATTCCCCGACTTGTGATAACCTTTTGGCAGGACAGAATGTCTCCAAAGTGTTTGAGAAACCAGTCAAAGGCAGTGACACTGTTCTCTGTTTGAGGCATCTCGATCAACTGCCAGCTGACATGTACAGTAGCACCAGTCTTATGAAACCGCATACAAGCAAGCAATTTTCAGTCTCTCTGCCTCCCAGTCAGGAAACATCAGTTATGGATGATAATACTGACTGTGAAATACAAGCATTCCAAGTAATAAAAGGTTGTGCATCTAATATCTCAGTCGAGGCCAAAGATGAAGAGGCAATTGAAGGGAATCTGTACAGTGGAGATATTTTAGTTAACCCAGGGAGAGTTTTGAAAAGAAGACAGAGGAAAAGTAACTTAAGTCAGAACAAAGATATGGACGAAGATAAAGACTTGAAGTGGAAAAGGGTACAGAAAAAAGTTAACAGGAAAATGAAGTTAAAAAAAAGTAATACCGTTATATCAAAAAAAGCAAATAAAACAAAGCAACTGAGAAATGGCCTATGCTGTTCTCGTAAACCTCATTCACAGTTTAATTTGAAAAAGAATCGCCTCGATGAAGTAATTGATCAGGTAACCTATGATAATGTGTGGATCGGCAGTCGGAACGTTACCAAACTTGACTTCCCCCAAAAACCCTCTGAATCACAGTTTACTGGTAATACGATTCACGAGGAAAACCTGAACTTGATCTCTGCAGCATCTAAGTATTCTGTTTTGCCTCAATCCTCATCTTCACCTCACTTACCTTCCATTCCTGATGCATTACAATACTCTCAACGAGCAAGTCATGTTCCTCAACTAAATTGCAGTAGGAGAAGATGCAGTGATCCTGACATTTGGGAAAGACCTCTTCTCAAGGAGTCAAGTAGTGACAAGATAGAAAATATGAGGACTTCACAATATGATGGACAACATTTCAATTCTTCAATGCAGCACATGAATTTTCATAAATGTAAGTTTCCTCATCCTTTGCCAATGTATACTAGTTTAAGCCTTTTATCCTCACCCAAGGTTAATTTGTTTTCAAAGGCCTCGCCAAGTAAGACAGAGACTGGATCAAAATGTCTTGCACGTGTACCATGGCAGCAGCACATGCTTTCCTGTGACATACCTTCCCCAGCTAAAAATCCCATCCACAGTACAACCGCCCCCTTACATGCCAATGTGTCTCCTCGGTTGTTTTCTTCGTCTGACAATGGACGTTATTTGGACTATGTCGTCTCGGACAGTTACGACTCCTATGAGAATAAGGGAAATGAGTGTTTGACAAGTAACGTTGTAGGTGAGTGTGATAAGAAAGAAGAGCTCGAGAGTATTACAGAAATTAACAACTATGCCAGTGAAGGTGTGACAACTGGAAGACAAATGGAAATTAATAATGGAATGATTAAAATAAGACCTTGTGGTGTTCCAGAAATATTCAAAGATGTACAGACTTCAGAAGCTATTGATTTACAAACTGGAGCCACTGCTGGACACAGTGAAAAGTCACAGGTACTCTATAATAATTTGAATGCTGTGCACCTTGATCAAGAGAGACTGGTTCCAGGTGTAATTCAGCTACACACCTGTGAAAATGTGTATGATACCATCATTTGTAAGCAGGAATTCGCCGTAGAAAATATTGAGGTTTTGGAATGTAATAATTCTTCTAACGTGCTCAAGGAAACCACTCTCTCCGTGCCCCTTTCAAAGAAATATAAGTGCATGGAGTCTCCCTTTAGACAGGATGGTTGTAGGTATGAACTACCTTCATTTTTCTCGGATCAGAATCCTAATCTCGTTCCAGTAGATGGCAGTAAACTTGGCGAGGAAGTTGTCAACGTGTGCTGCCAGGAAGAGGATCCTAAAACTTATGACCACATTTCTCTAAATTTTCCCAAGAATCATATTAGTGATCAGATGGAGAGTGAACAGGAAACACAGGTAACAGAATATAAATTTTTTGGAGGATTACTGGCAAATAACTGTGACTCTTTGCCATGTGTAAATGTTGAACTTGGTGATAGTAATGAGAAGTTTGCATCAGGTGCAGGTGAGGTCAAGAGCTTGTCAACTGTGGTGGTAAAGGATGTATCAAATTGGAAGATTCAGAAATACCATCCCTACATTCTACCCAAGAAAAGACGAAAGGGAATGTTTCGAGTACCTAGGAGGCAGAGAGTAAGTAATGACACTCATATTAATAAATCTAGAAGTGTACACCAAGTAGGTATTTATGCTCCCAAAGATGCTGTACTGGATACAAATGAGAAGCCGTTCTCTCTCTCTGGATTGAATCTACTTGTTCAGGAAAAAATCTCTACTATTCCACAATCAGAAGTTAACAATTTTCAAGACATTGAAGTGAAGAGAGAGACCTTTCCTGTCCTTCAAATACCAGAGGATGATGTGTTAGTGGATATTGCAAGTTCAGAAACGTATAAAGATCAGAAAATTGAATTTAGGTCCTGGAACAAAGGTGGAACTAACTCTGAGGATGAAGACAGAAATAACAATCATAGAGGTCAAAAGGTTATAGGTGAAGTTAACAAACCTTCAGCTTCAGAACTAACTACTGCAAAAAGGAAGGCAACTGTAGAAAACTTACTCGCCAGTACTCGGCCTCGTGTACAAACCCTATCAAGGAACTCAAGTTTTACACCTCCCCCCAAAAATCTTAAGAGCATTCCTGATGAAACAAGATTATCAGATTTACTTCCAAGTGAAAATTCTGAAAGTTTCGATGCCTTTCAAAATAAAGTGATAACAGGTTTGGCCAAGCCCTTCTCATTGCAAAAAATACCTGAGACTGAAAATATTTTAAAACCTGAGACTGCTGGCGAGAATATGTTACCTTGCAGTGAAGTTTTATGTTCACAGTCTGATGAACAGAAACCTGACACTCTTCAATCATTCAAAACCACATGGCCCGGGAGCAGCTCTTCACTACCAGATCTAAGAACCATGTCACCTTCCTCCATTGTCAGGCGAGGTGCTCACTTTAAACTCATCCACAAGATTGCCCCGTGTATCCTCCGCCCAAATAGGTTCAAGGCTCTCCCTCAGAACGATTCTTTTACCAGTCAGCCTGTGACTGATAAAAGACCACAGGGGAGATGCCTTAATAGAATCAGTTCATCAGACGATCACAAATTAGATTTTGATGCTACTATTTTGTCCAATTCAGGCTGTTTGTCTTGTAAGGATTTTAGTATTTCTCACAGTATCAACGATATTTCATATGATGAGGATGTTAAAGTTTCGTTGAATTTCTCTGATACTTCACTTTCCACTAGTGATACAGTGGACATCAATGTTGATATTGACCTTCTTGAAGTAAATGAAAAACAAAGTACTGGTGACAGTGATTTAATACAGGGTAAAAGAACATCTGTTAATAATGCTGACGAATCTTCCATTGCATCAAGTTCTGTTCCTGTAGTTTCTCAGATATTCAACTCGAGGAATGATCTTCCTGCCTCCTCAGCTTCTAACCCATTCATAATAACATTGGTCAGTGACAAGGGTTCAAATAAAAGAGCAGAGAATGATAGCACAAATTATTCACCAAAAATCAGAAATAGATTAACCAATAGAACATATGAAAATATTCCAGATATAGCAACATTTGAAAATTTTAAAAAGGCAGCGAAGATTGGAGGCACATCACTTGAAGCTGAAAATACATACAACCCCTTTTTTGGAACAACTAACTGGAGTTCTCTTCCCTTCACTACCAATGGTAAGGATGCTGACTTTGCTAAGGAGTTCAGTGACATGAATGTCTCAAGAGATACTGTGAAAAACTCTAATTCCATCCATTTTTTACTTCCTGAGGAGTCCATACTCGAGACACACAAACACTCTTCCCTCACATTCAGTGAGTGTAGTTCACAAGATCATCTGGATGTAGCTAAACCTGTTGTTGGAACTAACTTTTCAAAACATTCCAGTGACTCTGAAGAATATGAAAGTAATTTAAACAAAATAGAAAAACTGCGCATATTGGAATATTCTGAGCAAAGTTCCTGTAAATCTTATTTGCTGAACAATTCAATTAGTGGAACAAAGAGTTGTCTGGCTGAAAACAATTTCTGTTCCAGTGACGAGAGAAAAGGTAGATCAAAGTCAATGAAGGATAGTTTCCATGTATCAGAGAACTTGCACTGTGACAGTGGCACAAAATCGATGAAATGTAGAGCCTCCACAAAGTTAAATAAATCATCCCACAGGAAAAAAATTAAAAACCTTGCCTTCACCAAATATAGCGAGGAGGAGGAGGAGGACATCTTAGATCTGGCTGTAAGAGCTGATCTTTATGATGTGGTTACACTCGGGAATGTTTCAGAGTATTCGTGGCCACAGATAGAGGAAGCCAATGTGCCTGCACCACTTATTAATCAGTACTCGGAGGATTCCTCAGATCAGGCATCAAGAACAAACACAGTCCGTCTTCGTGCCCAAAGAAAATTGAATTTTGCAGACGAGAATAGATTTTCATCCCGTGAACCAAACAAAGGCACCCCAATACAGAGCAATCGATTCGGGCCCATTGGAGGTGCCATGGATGTACCAACCTTGAGTATCGCCGACGATTATCCAGACAGTATTGAAAGATTCTTCATCCTAAAGGACAGTACGCTAGTTGAGGTGTTCAACATCCCCGACGATGCCAAGATCAACACTCCTACAGAAGATGAAACCTCGGAATTGAAAGACTATGATTCAGGACCAAATGATAATGAGAAAAAGACTTCCTCTCCAGACTTGATTTGGCCATTGGTAAGTTCACTGTAGCCCAAAAGTACCATTTGAGGTGTACTATCACATGCCATATAGTTTACATGGACTTGAAAGCAGACAATTCACCTTTAATTTGGAAAGCTTTATCACAGGCAGGTACAAAATTTTTATTGCATGTACTATAACATGCATACATACAGCATTTAAGTCACATTAGTATGGTATAGCATAGTTACTTCAATATATTTACTAAATCTGTATACAAATTAATGTAGCTATGGCATTTTTTGACATTAGACTCGGCTTTTCATTGTTTGTATCATGCTAATTTACTACACTTTTTTTTTCCTTTTCATCATACTGCTCCTACATTTCTTATTTATTTATTATTACCGGTACCTTATTTTTCAGTCTGGCAATTTTCATGTTATAGAGAAACCTCTATTTAATGGACTAATGTATAATGTAAATGGTTAGTTCATTATATGGAGTTTTCATTATGTATTTTTTAGTCGTTTACCCCAATTTATCCATAAAGTACAGTACATCGTATACAGTATATTTATTAAAAAATTTGTATGTTCTTATTTTCCCTAATTATTGGGTATAATTTTCATACTTATTATAAAAATGAATGTCTTATCATCTCCCCAGGCCTGGTAAATCTCCTTCCACCACATCTGTACTGTACTGTACTCTTTTTCTCCTTTCTATTTACATCTTTATTTCTTCTCTGCTGAACTTTCTCTCCCCAAGCTTTTTTTTTTCCTCCCCATATCCCCGCCTTATTCTACTCTACCACTCACATCCATCGGCTATTTTTATTATCTTGCTTGTTTATTCACACTATCTTTCATTCTCATTTATTTTCCTTTTCCATCAGTCTCTCTCCTCGCCTCTTCTGGTAAAACTAGTAGTTGGTATTTATCAAGATGTAATTTCTTATCACAATTCCTTCCAGACTGGGATGGGGTGAGTGAAAGATAATGTTCTGTATATTTCTGACTGTATCTTGTGTGTACAGACTCATGCTGATCAGCTGCCATTTCGCTGCGAGTTTTGTGGGCGTCTTTTCAAGCACAAGCGCTCCCGGGATCGACATGTCAAGCTGCACACCGGTGACAAGAAGTACAAGTGCTGTCACTGTGAGGCTGCCTTCTCTAGGAGGTGAGTTACCTTAGGTTTTAAAAGTCCATTCCTGATTTGACTTAGAGGACTGATTACCCTCCTTTTACACTAGCCCAGGCACGCTACAATAAAATGAGTTAATCATCAGGTGCATTTGCCAATAGTCGAACACATTTTCAATGGATTAACATTCTGTCAGAAGGATTTAATAACCTACAAGCAGTTGAATGTTGAGAATTCGAGAATTATTCAAACGGCAGACTTCCAACCGCCATATAATAAGTGTTTTCATGGTGGGTGTTTGGCATGGCTATAACTAACATGTGTTTTACAGATCAGAAGAATGATGAAGTCACCCTTGGACAATTTTAGTTGTAACTCCCTCTTCTTTTTTCTCAAACCCTTCATAACATTTTGTGCATCTGTAGCAGTGGCTGGCTGAGTATGTGGTCTGAGTAGTTTAGAGGGTTGTTTCCCTATGTAAGTATCAATGAAGTTAAGTGGGAACCATTCAGATATAATTTTTTCCCACGGAACTGTACGATTTGAGATGAAATTTACAATAGTACTGTAATCTGAGCAAATGTTGTAATCCTGGTGGCTGTGGTAGATATTAGATTCTTTTTGTATTTTGAACAGGTATGAAGGAGTCAAATTTTGTTGTTAATCTGTATACTGTATGTAGATTTTCTGTAAATCAACATAATATACAGTTCACTTCAGAACAAGAGAGTGAAAACATATTGCCCTCTTTAGATGTACTGCATTGTACACACCGAGAAGTCAGCAAACACCATTTGTACATTGATTTATAAAAAACCTATGTATGCAATACAGTGTATACTAAATAAAGTACATGCAGTATATATGGCACCGAGTAAGTGATCACTTCTCCTTTGTGGTGTTTTTTATTTTTATCAAGTTTACTCTTGTCTTCCACAGTGACCATCTCAAGATTCACAAGAAGACTCACGATACTCAGAAACCATACCAATGTTCTGTATGCAACCGCGGGTACAACACTGCCGCAGCTCTGACTGCCCACATGCAGAATCATAAGGCTAAACTAACTGCACATGCTCTCAACCAGCTACTGAAGGATGCTCAAGCACCAGGAGAAACCCATGCTCTAACCCAGCTCCTGAGGGACTCTTCAGGGGATGCTCACTCTCAAGCCCTGAATCACTTGTTAAAGGATACTCAGAAAGTAAGCCTTATGTAATATGAAGATGATAATTCCATTTCAAAGTCATTAGCTTTTTAGCGGTAAATTCATGATGACTATTTTTCACATTATGCTGCATGGTGGCCAGGATCAAAAGCAAAAAACCCTATCCTTTCTTGTACTGGATCTTTCATTCACTTTTATACTGTTGGGTCATCCTCAGGATCCCCTCCTCACATTCATGTGCTCTGCGGCTTCCTGGATGGCAGTTCCTCTTTCCTCTAATATTTCCTAAGTGCCATCTCTTATCTTAGTGTTTCCCTCTTCCTCTTATCAATCACCTCATAATTATACTATTCACTAATTACCAATTTGTCCTTTCCCATTCTTTTACTGTGGCTGCATCATCTTAATAACAAATGTTCTGTTTTGACACTTGCTCATATGTCTGAATTGTATATCCTACTATACTTCCTCTTCATCCTACATATTGTACTCATGACATACTAGGTAACAGTTCCACCAATCCTCAATTTGCCACTAACTGTATGCCACTTGGTTACCACATCATCTTCCTTTAAATTAAGATACTTTAAATACGTGGAGAAAATAAAAAGCGCTATTTTTTGTGACAGTCGATATCTTATATACTTGTCACTTTCAGTTAAATTAAGACTTGAAATGTGTGAAAAATAATTTTCCTGGGCTGTACTAATCTTTATCAATTAAATGAAGGTTGATGTACAGTATACAGTAGATATTAGGTTCAAGAGTCAGTCTATTAGTCTGTCTACCAGTCAACTTCACTGGATAAAATTTAGTTAAAACAGGTGCATTAGAGTTATAGTTAGAATAAATTTCAATTAAATTCCAAGTACAGTACCCTCACAGATAACAAAACCAAGTAGTAGATCAATTTTATCCACATAACTTTTAATTTTTCTAGACAATTCAATTCACTGAAGAAGCAAATTTCTGAACAAGATAATAATTTTCCTACACTATTAATATTTTACTATTTTCTAGCACTGTATTCCATATTTGTTTTTGTTTCATTACAGGAGCAGCTTTTAAGTCCAAAGGGAATAGAGCTAGGAGTGGGTTCTTCACCGAGAGATGTAACAACTTCTCCAGTTGGCGACCCCTCGCCCACGTTGTCCCCAGTGATCACTGTCCGCTGCCCAATCTGTCATGCACACTGTAGAAATCAAGCCCATTTACAGGTCGGTACAATAGTTTTTGTGAATTAACCATTATGTGGAAAGTGGTTTAGTACAGTATTGTGTGTAATTATAGCCAAAAGAAAAAATGAATATACACTACTGTAGCTGGCAGACACCTGCCCCACAAGGGATCATAGCTCAAGGTTGAAGAAGCCACAAGACCAGAAAACTGTGAGAGCCACCTTTTTCAGAGTGAGAATTGTGACCTCTTGGAACAACCTGCCAGAGAGTGTTGTGACAGTACCGAGTGTGAGCTCTCGTGACCAGATACATTCAAGAGCCAGTGCATGCCCAGTACTTACTTTGTTTTCTCCGTATCATTCTCTATAATTATTTTATTGGTAGAATATCTCGTTAATGCAACTGATTCTTAAACTTACAAGTCATGAATGGGTCATCCCTCTAGCTTGTGCATGCCTGCCACTACTGAACCAAGTTAAACTGGTTACTTAAATTGCAGCCATTTTTTTGACAGCCTCCATTTCCTTCTTTTTGTAAATTGGTTCATAGTAATCATTAACATTCAACACATTAAATATTATTAATGATATTTGGTAGGCGGGTAGTTGCTGATTATCACGAGTTGTGATCCTGCCTTCCCAGCTGTTGCCATCCTTTAGGTTGGCACTAGGAAGGGTTTTAAACTTTCCTTCAACATGCCTGATGGCAATTGGGTCACCAGAGCTGTGCTCATCCCCTGGTCTGTGCTGCACTTTCTAGGCTGGCACATTTAGGCAGTGTGCCAGTAGAGTAACTGGGTTTCTGCTTGTGGTCAGGGGATGCCCCGGTCTGGTTTTACCCAACAGCTGCCATCAGGTAATTGCCGCTAACCCGTGCAAGAGTGGAAAATGGCTGTAAAACTTTGTTGATAATTTGGCGCCCCCCCCCCCCCCTTTTTTCTTTTTTTACAGTAAGCTTTTATGTGGCACAAAATAAGAAGAAAAAATGCTCCTTTTGGCAGTGCTACTGTGGTTATTTTGGTAACTGAAGGATATTACACAGTTCAGGTTTGGAAATCATTTCCCAGGACCTTGACATGTGTGACTGGTGCTACATTAGAGCAGATTTAAATTAGCTAAGTAATTTAGAAATAATACCTATAGCTATTCTATCTCGGCTCAAGATTGAAGAAGCCGCAGGTCCAGAAAACTGTGAGGGCAAACTTTTTCTGAGTGAGAGTTGTGAACTCTTGAAACAATCTACCAGAAAGTGTTGTGTCGGCCCCGAGTGTGAGCTCTTTCAAAACTGGAACAGGTTCAGGTACATTCAGGAGCTGGTGCTGCATGCCCAGTACAGTACTTGCCAACAGTGCGTAACCGAGACGTGACCGATCGCCCAAGCGGCTAACGAGCCGATCAGTGGTGAAGATGATAAAAGTAAAGTAATAGTACAAGTAACACCTGTGCATAATTCTTTTGATCATGGAACCAAAACCCTGATGATGCTCACTGACAGTTTGTCCACTTCTTTTGAACTTCATTAACTCCAGCCTTCAACCTCTGGTAAACACAAAGGCCCTTCCTGGGCTTATGGTTTGGAAGGATTAACTAATTTGGGTTTACAGTACTGTATTTCCTGAATTAAAAACTGAAGATTTATTTTAATTTAGCACCAGTCCCATGCATCAAGACTCCTGGGACTTTTTATATTCAGCCCTGTAAACTTTTGTAATGTACTTGGAGACACCTGAAGGCTATCAAATGAAAATTTGAATAGCAATCTGTCATTAACTTAGGAAAAGTAGGATATAAAAATGTGAACATCATGAATTATTTAGTTTAAAATGTTGCAACTGTTGTGATAAATGATGAAACTATTGATTGAAAAAAAGAAATTATCCTCCAGAGAATTCCTGTTGACTTTTTTTTTTATATGCAAGTTCAACAGGATGCAAATTACTGAGATCATAATGTATATGATATACTCTACAGCATATGTTATTTTTTCAATAAATGCAATTTAAACTTTGTGTTTGCAGCGTCACCTATCTCGTTATCATGGAGAAGAGTTACATGCAGTATCAACGGAGCGTCCTGCATCACGTAGTGGGGGCTCTGGAGCTTCATCAATAGGTGGTGCGTCTTCGGCAGCTTCAACTCCATCTCCCCGCCCACCATCTTCTCTTCCTTCTCCCAGGCCTCTGCCCAATCCCCTGCTATCACTTGTAGGGGGAAAGTTAGCCTGTCTTTACTGCTCAAGAGATGGGTTTCCTTCTCTAGAAGCCCTACAACTACATTTGCAGTCTGCTCATGGTTAGTTGTTACTGAATGTATGATGATCTGTACTGTATTCATAATGAGCTGATGTACAGGTACTGTAATTTGTAAATTGGCCTGTCTGAATATTAATGTTCGATCTCTCTTCCAGGGTCTGTATTGAATGGTGAAGTGAGAGACATGGCCACTATGTTGGGTCTGCCATCATCTTTAGGCACATCTCTTGGAGCCAGCGGCTTAGCTACCTCCATTGCTTCCCCGCTTGGCCCTGGATCATCACGAGGAGTCAGCTGTGAGCTGTGTGGTGCCCGTGTGGGGGGAGTCACAGCCTTGCAGCGACACGTAGTAACAGCCCACACTTTCACAGATCTGTTGGCACGTGCTGCTGAAGGGGTCTTCTGTGCACAATGTCTCCTGCCCTTCAGCAACCCAGGTGCCTTAGCTGAACACATTAAGCTTGTTCATGCTGCACCCGTACTATCAGCAGTGCTCAATAAACGCCCACCTTCCCCTCCTACTGATACACCTACCGACCTAAGTAAAAAGTCCCGTCATGAAAGTCTGACTTCAGATCTTCCTGCCTCCACACTACTTTGCAGCCAGTGCAATGCTCCTTTTACAAACTTCGAAGCTTTCCGTAGGCATCTCAAATCTCATCTGGATGGAGGAGAGCAACTTTCATCAACAGTGGCTGGTGCGATGCAGCTAGCTTGCCCAGAGTGCCGGTTACCATTAACATCAGAAACTGCATTAGAAGCTCACCTGGCCACCCATTTGAGTATCACTTCTACTGAATATGGCTGTCAGGCTTGTCTGAAACTTTTTTCGAAGCCAGATGAGTTACAAAAACACCTAATGGACATTCATGCACACCATCTTTACCGGTGTGCTCTATGCAAGGAGATGTTTGATTCTAAAGTGTCAATCCAGGTTCACTTTGCTGTAAAACACAGTAATGAGTGTAAAATAAACAAGTGCTCCCGATGTTCACTCATATTCCGGTCTCAGTCTGAATTTGAAGGGCACATACGTACAAGTCATATGCGACGAGGGCAGTCTGGTGGAGACCCTATATCGGGTGGTGGATCTATTGGTGTATCTGGAGGGTCTTACCGTTGTTTGCTGTGCACCCTAACTCTAAGCTCTGAGGCAGAGTTGGGTGCTCATGTTGCCACACACCAGCGCCAATTTCAGTGTTCTCTCTGTGATGATGCCTTTTATGTTGAATTCCTCTTGGACAAACATATGCAAACTCAGCACAACTCTGAGCTTAATGGTAATGTACCTCAACCAGAGAACTTGGCAAAGCCTCGCCGTAGTCCCCAGAAAAAGGATTTACGGTGTGATATATGTGATGCAGAATTTTCCTCTGAATCAGGTTTGCTGAATCATAGGAAACAAGCTCACAACATAAAGAGTGGTTCTGGTGGCATTGCTGCTAAGGTAGCAGCTGCATCTTTGAGTCTGTTTTGTGCATATTGTAGTGAGGCTTGCAAATCTCGAGGTGACCTTGAAGCCCATATGAAGTCACACCAAGGAAATGGTGGTCGTCATAAATGTAATATCTGTGATGAATTGTGTCCATCAGCTGCTCTTTTAGCTCAACATAAACTCACGCATGTTAAAGTAGTATCTGGTAGTGCATGTGCGGTATGTCGGGAGCCCTTAACATCAGAGCAGCAATTCACAAACCATCAAAATGAACATCATCCATCACCACTGCCTCAGCCGTGTGTAGTATGCAGACAGACATTAGTTACAGACATGGAAGTTACTGTCCATGCACGTTTCCATGCTGCTCAGGCTGCCCAAGCAGCTGCAGCTGCATCTATTGCATCAGGTATCTTCAGTAGTGGTGAATTACTCCCTCCTTCATCGAATTCCTCAATTATCACTACTGCTGCCACTGTTTCTACTGTAACCACTAATAGCAACAGCAACAGTCGTAGCAGCAGCAGTCCTCGACATTCTCCATCACTAAGGTGTTCCGAGTGTCATTTAAAGCTGGAGACCATTGAGGAAGCTGAAGCCCATGCTGCCGCCCACCATCAACAGCATCAACAAGGCTTTGGTCGTTCCATAACAGCTTCTTCTCGTACCTATCAGTGCATCAAGTGTCAAGAAAGCTTTGCATCAGAAGCCGAAATAGAAGCCCATGTAGCTTCTCACCTCTTGCATGAAGGATCAGTACACGAGTGTCACTTATGCCGCGCCACTTTTGACACCCCTCTCCGTCTCCAGTGTCATTTAATAGAACACACATTTGAAGGTTGTGGTAGCTTTACCTGTTACATGTGTTCCTCAGTGTTTACCACTGCATCACGGCTGCAACAACATATGGTGGAACATGGCCTAAGTGCTCGTCCTTATGACTGTCACCACTGCCATCAGCGATTCTTCTTTCGCGCTGAACTGGAAAACCATGCGCTCTCTCACCCTGAAGCTTCAGATGGTGGATGTCGCGAGTGTATTTCAAGTTTTCCCGAACTGCCTCGTCGTAGTTTAAGGCGGCCGTCCCTCTCCTGCATATCATCTGCCCAGCATGGAGGAGCTCTCCTGACTCAAACTCATGGAAATTCTGATGCAGGATTACCACGACCAGGTTCACCTTGTATAGTTTGTACCGGGGATGAAACTGATGCAGGTCCAACAAATGGTCATGCTACTACTTCGACAGATCCTAAAGATGAGTAGGTCTTAACAACCTGACACTTACCAGTTGGAATCCAGTGCAAATTATTTTATTTTCATTTTTTTTATGTTGAAGTAATGGTCTGTTTGTTGTCATCTTTAGTAATCTTTTTGTGGTTTATTCATTAAGTGTTTGAAGTCGACTAGCGACGGATTGATTGCTGCTTTGCAGCATGGTGACAAATATCTAGTTTCAATCATGTATGTTGGACTCTGCAGTAAGGCATATTGAAAATAACTAAATTTAGAAAACCACCAAGGATTAAAAATTGCTTTTGTACCCCTAAACCAGTATTACCAGGCAACTTTGCTTACCTCAGGTGCTCAAAACATTTGAAGTTGTGTGCATGTCATTTACTAATTAGTATTGTTAAAGTTCAGATAGGACTTTTTGACAAATTTATTATTTATGATTTTCTTTTGCTAGAGCATCAGTTTTGGGTTTAAAGCATCTTACATAAATTAAAGTGAGAAAGAGTAGTGTTTTGTTAGAGGTATCCACTCAATTTGTAATGGATTGAATACTTGTTTGCTGATGAGTTGAGCAACACTGATGTGATGTTCCTGATTTAGGGGTTCAAGTGCATCTTATTATTGAGTATTTTTTTTATTTTACTTGCAATACAATCTACTGTGCAGCCAAGAGAACCAGATACAGTATATTGTGGCTTGCATGTGGTGGTTATAACTTAATGTTGCCAGGTCTGAAATTGATTTTTTATGACTAGTTTTCATGTTTGCTTAAACACTTACAAAGTGGCACCATCACATGACCATGTCTTACTGTTGCTTATTATGTGATTATGCTCCACAGTGGAATAACCTGACAAGGATAATGAAGTACAAAATTAGATTCTCTTGAATGATTTGATTGTCCCTTCAGATCAGCTAGCATTAAGTCAGGATGAGACTGTAGAAGCATTCACTTCTTTAATTAAACAACTATAGTTCCAAAGTCAAACCTGTGATGTCACCTAACAGTTGTAGGTCACAGGTAGTGTGTGTGTGTGTGTGTGTTCTTTTCATACTAGTGGAAGGGATCTGGTCACATTGTTGCCTATTTGTTAAATGTCATGGATATGTTTGTTCTACAGGGTATCTACCATTCAGTGTAAATAGTAACTTATATTTATGTTTTTCATCTTCTCATTCCTGTAGTGTCCATAGGAACCAACTTTTCATTAAAGGTGGCAGTTAGATGTTTTGAGACTTGTATGGTTCTTCACTAAGGTTAACTTGTTTTGTAAAAAAGGAAGTCGACCTTTTGAAATATCTGATTTATAGACTTCTTGTTGCCCAAGTCACAGTTAAAGATAGCATTTGGTGCCCAGATTACAGTATTAATATTTTTTTAACCTCTGTGTTATAAACAAATGCCAAGTGTTTGATCCAAAAGTTATCTTGTTGTTTATTTAAAAGGATTTTTTTTTTATATAAACATAGGTAAGGACTTTTTTTTTATGGGCATCTTTGTGAACAAATTATGGAACAAAGAGTGCATTTATTTGTTAAATAATATGGTTCAAGTGGAATCCTGTTGTAAAGTAAGTGGAATAAAATTTCACTATAATTGATGTTTCTGTTACATGATTATTTTTAGCTTAGGAAAACTGTATTATACTGTATTAATTACCAGAGGACAGACCTACAGGATAATGATCAAAGTATAAGAATTCAAAATTTTTTTAAAGTAGCCTCTGCAAACATAAAAAAGTGAATACTGTACAGTAGTTATGCAAACATGCTATTATGATGTAAGAAACCACATTATAAGATATATTCATGCATATCTTGCTTGAAAAGACACCAACGCTATAGCCTTGGCACTGTATACTTTTTAGCCCCAAACCTTGGTATCTTTTCAAGTAGGATTCTGGATAAAAACTATACCAAGGCTAGTCTTGGTGTCATTCTGAGTCCAATATCTTCAGAATTTGGAAGAAATATACAAAGACTATAACTTGGTGTCCTTTTATGCCTTGGATATATGCCCTATTCCTGCTCTGTAAATGCAGGTTGGTAATAGGAAGGACATCAAAGTGTAAAACCTACTTCAACTTTACCTGATGGCAACTAAGACACTAGAGCTCTCTCTTTCCCCTGGTTTCTGCTGCATTTTTGGGTTGGTGCACTGCTTATACACAGGGTATTGGTCAAGTGTTGTACAGGCACTTGCTTCCACTTACCAGTAATAATACAAGATCCCAAACTCGGGCAGCACCCTAAATGGGTGCTCCATCATCAAGCTCTTTGTGTTGTGTCACTCATGGAAAGGTGTCCGTAAAGCTGGTCACTGCAAGCTCTCTGAACTGCTTTTGCCATGACTTCGGTAACACTTGCTTGTCATTAGCTGGGTTTGGAAAGAAAGCTCAACAAGGGTGATTACTGGCAAGAATGGTAAGTACTTTTTCTCGAAGGATAATGATTCTAGGTTCAGGTATTCAAAAGTGGGTGGAAGTGCTAGAGGACAAAATAATAAATTTGAGAATTTGGTTTTGAAGGTACTGGTAGACAAGAATTTCTTAATTGTTGTAGTTAGATATGCCCCACAAGTTGGGTTAAGTGAAAACGACCAGTTTTGGGATGAGTTGCTGCTGTAGTATCAGAACAAGACGAAAGGGAAATTGTAGTACTGTACTGGGAGAACTGATAGGAAGTTTGGCCTGGCCGACAGGAGTACTGTTGATGACTAAACTATGGAACGAAACAGTGTTAACTGGTACAGGAAATAGAGACCTCAAATTTGTTTTTCACTTGTAGCAATTAAAAGCACAAGTTAATGTGTAGATTAGTTCTTAATAGACTGGTTGATGGTCTCATAAAAATATGTGTAAGATAAATCCAACAATTTGTTTTATATCACGGTACACAGTACAGTTTTTTCAATTTGAGTTGTATTATTGAGCAATCAGTCGTCTTTATTTTTTTTAACATGACTGGCCATGATGGTTGTGACATCACTGGCTGGACGTTAAACACATTCCTACTGTTGTGCCCCTGTTGGTGTCGGTTCAAGCTGAACTTGGCCTTTTAAAGACAGCAGCTGTTAAGTTATTCTTTTAGATAAATTTAGACGATTGCACTGGAAAACCAGCCTGTGAAGACACCTTGAAGATAACACCTGAGGTAAGTGCAACCATTGCATGTATATACTGTATAGTAATGAACAAACTACATGGTCAATGTTATTGATACAATATATTGACTCATTATTGGCCAATATGCATCCCTTATATGGCTCAATATTATTGCACAAAAGTTTGTCCATACGACATCCATGCTCATAGAGGCAACATATGGTATGTATAGCCGAGATATACTAGGGACTGTCAGTTGACTGAAAATGTTTCAAAGGAGGGCCACCAGACTGGTGCCTGCACTTCGGCACCTCAGCTACCCTGAGAGTTTGGAGCGCCTGAACTTGCCTAGCTTATGCTACAGACAGGCAAAGGGCAACCTAATTGAGGTATATAAGCATCTCGAGGGGCACTACTCAGTCGAGTGTCGTTATCTGGAGCTGGCGGACGCTCGCCCCACAAGGGGTCACAGCTCAAGATTGAAGAAGTTGCAGGTCCAGAAAACTGTGAGGGCAAACTTTTTCAGAGTGAGAGTTGTGAACTCTTGGAACAATCTACCAGAAAGTGTTGTGACGGCACCGAGTGTGAGCTCTTTCAAGACCAGACTTGACCAACACTGGAGCAGGTTCAAGTACATTCAGGAGCCGGTACAGGTCCAGTACTTGCCAACAGTGCGTAAGCGAGATGTGACTGATTGCCCAAGCGGCTAACTAGCCGATCAGTTGTGAAGTGGATAAAAGTAAAAGGGTAAAAGTATTAGCTTTTTGTGTTCAGTAAAAAAAGGAAGCTTTGGTGGATGAAACAATGGTACATGAAAAGATATCAATATAGCCCTAAAAATTTGTGAAAGGATACTGTACTCTCATGATGCAATGGTTCACATATTGCACAATAAAGCAAATTGATTTTGGTTCTTTCAATATACAGTACAGCTATTTATTAGTTAACTCAATGGCATGGACACATTAATAGATTAATATATTTGTTACTAGAAAATGACTCGGACACACATGAAATGGATACACTTCCCACCGTAAGTAACTCGCCCTATGGATCGCCCTGACAATGACTCGTGTGTGTGATCTGAGGGAGGCCCAGTGGCCATGGAATCTGTCTGCAGGTGTTGCCGAAGAGAGTGGTTCCGACGGGTGCTGGACTTTGTCTCCTGTGGG
This sequence comes from Homarus gammarus, assembly GCA_958450375.1. NCBI lineage: Eukaryota > Metazoa > Arthropoda > Malacostraca > Decapoda > Nephropidae > Homarus > Homarus gammarus. Next base: position 1,929,686 of record CAUDMG010000100.1, on the reverse strand, counting down.
AGACTGCTAGCTGGGAAGGGAAGTTCCCCTCCCGACCTCTACTTGTGACAAGCGTGACTCCGTCTGCCTCTGTCCTGACTCTCCCTTATATTGGCTGTGTCAGCCCGGCAGATGTCATCACTAATTAACACTAGTCTGGGTGTGTCGAGACAGCTGTGTTTGAACAGGTGCAGGCAGGAGTGTAATTTCTTGAGTTAACACGGTCATGACGCCGGTTTGACTAATCACACAGCGGTGAGAACTATTTCATTGTGACCGTGACCTCTGCTGGGTCAGGTCTTAACCTTATTCTAATTACGAAGGGTGGGTCAACTTATGTGGGTGTACACCTGCGCTTCCGGTCACTACTATATGTGTTGTTCTTCTCTGAGCTGTAAGCTATGGTCTGACAAGCAATCACGAAAGGGGGCGTCTACTTGGCCAACCACAACACTAGCCTGTCGGCTGATATTGTCAACACGAAGATTGAAGACACTGCTGATGTTGTCTCTGTGTCAATATCATCTCTTTGTGCTATTGTAGCGTACTGTTGTGGTAGGTTGTCAAATTCTCTTTATATGTGCTCACAACGTACATACATGTAATATATCTAACACTCAAAATTGAGGAAGAATAGAAACTCGCAATGCGTTTTCTGTGTGTATATATATATATATATATATATATATATATATATATATATATATATTTCATGTAGATCCACGGCAGGTACAGAGTCGTCCGATGCGCCTGCTGGGGTGTGTGGGTCAGGAGCAGGGGCTGCGTCAGCAGGAGCGGAGGAGAGTCCGTGACAGCAGCAGGGTCTACCTGAGGGAGAAAAGAGGGGTGTGTAAGTCCGCATGGGCCGCATCGGGAGCAGGGGCTGCATTAGGAGGAGCGGCAGGGGGTACTGCTGGGCCGGGGGCGACGTCTGAGGCAGGACGAGTGTGTTGGGGTCGGTAGGACGTGGTGCTTGGGGAAGGAAGAGGAGCGGCTGTCTGCTTAGAGTAGCAGAGCTACTCTAGGGTGTCTAACCTGCGGTGTAGAGACAGTAGCTGTAGAGCCGATGAGGGCTGCCTCTGTGTGGGTAAGCCAGTCTTCCATGTTGCTTGAAGACTGGGAGAGTGATCGGTTTCTCCTCCATCCTGTGTGAGTGCGAATCTCCGGGAGTCACCATTTGTGGGGTACGAGATATTTGGTTCACACTCAGGATGGGATGGAGAAAGGAAACTCACAATGTGCTCTCTGTATACATGTTGTTTTGGATGTACAGTGCAGCTTGGTGCTGGGAAGGCAGCATGGTTACAAGCGTGATGTAGAGAGAGCTGGTTGGTGAGGGTGCTCAGAGGAGGACAGGCAGCTTGAAGGGCGGCATAGTCGCCGGCGGGAGCGAGGGCCGCCAGGCAGGAGTGGAGGAGGTGGTGTTACTTGCTGGTTGGTGTAGGTAGAAAATAAAGTGGTCACCACGAGGTCAGGTCTATTATAGCGCAGGTAGGCGTGGCTTAATAGTTGACCTCCGTCATGTAAGGTGGCGCTGGTTGACCTCGACCACGAGGCATACACTGGGGAATTCGTGGGGTCGGCTATTCAGCGACAAACAGCGTTTGTAGGGGAGGTATCCACTACAGGGTCATAGTTTTTTGTCAAGGGCGTAGAAGCCTGAAGTCATAGGTTTTTGTCAGCAAGTTATTGGAAGCTCCAACAACTTTCCCCGAATACGAATTCGCAACTTTTCGATTTACAACAGGTACCTACTTTACTGCTAGGTGAACAGGGACCAAGAGAGGCTAGGAACCGCGGTCACTGATGACACTGAGAACTGATTTCACTAAAGGCACAGTACAACACTCCTTGGTTGGCCTTTATCACAGCCGTGACCACAACTCCGTAAAAAATAAATAAACGCTTTGCCATAGGGCAATGATTTTGTGGTTGTCGGCCTCTTGACCTGGGCTGTACCTCCAACTCGGTGGAGATTGAGTTTTCAAAAATACAATCGCGTCTAGCATTAAAAATCCTACATCGATTTACACTTTCACATCACAAAGACAATCTTGATGATCTTATGTAATCACTGTCCAATTTCTGCCCCTCAACAACGAGCCCGAATGCTGAACAAGTTTATGTTACAGAGACTCAACACGACCCGACCCGCGCGCCTAACCTAAATAACACACATAAAACTATAACTGCATTAAATAAATCAAAATAAGTTAATTATAATAAATTTATTCGATTTGCAATACAATATTTTTTTTTATTCTGTAAGATTCACCGGTCTATGTAAGCTGCGTAGATTAATAAGAGATTATAATTTGTGTTCGCTAGCGGGTGTTGTCCCCTTCAGGAGCCAGCCAACAGTGATGGTCGATCAGCTGTTAATGTTTAGTGTAGCCTCAGTAGCCTCAGTAGACGGAAGTTACTACCAAGATGTTGCTCTACTGCACTCGTCTGCTGTCTAGACTACCAGCACAAAGGCAATCATTACTAAATTACCCAGCATTTGTAGTAAGTAGGAGAGGCTTCAGTACTGATGGTGGAAGTAAAGAAGTGACATCTACTGTGATAACACAACCCAAGACTAGTGAGGAGCCGCCACCACCTTCTAGACCCAGAGGAAAATTAGGTAAGGGAATGAAATAGTGAAGAGTAGAACTATACTTGTAAGATGAATGGAATGAGGAAGGTAATGTTGGACCCAAGGAGATCTTTTATATAGCCCACCTTGTACACTTCAAACAAATCGCTGACTAGAGGTTCAGGAATGAGCTTGAGATCTGTTTAATGTCTTTTGGTTTACTGAAATACGAAGAGGGTGACTGAGTGAATACCGAGGGTTCAGTCTGTATGAAGGACAAATTTTATGAGTTTTTGTTGGTAGAGCTTGATCAGTGAACCATGATTTACATTCTTAACTTGTGCTGTTCCAGGTGATGTTTGGTAAATTTGCATTGTCACACTGTTCTCTGTTGGAAAGTAAAAAGTATATTACTCTAGTGTATTTGTGTGTGTTTAGACCGAATATGACCTTCATCTCTGGCGGAAATTAGCTTTTTTTTTTTTATCCAATTTTTTTTATTGGACGTTTTCCGAAAAAAAAAATCATGGCAAAATACACCAAAAAACACTAGAAAAACCAAACCTAACCTAACCTAACTGACTCTCACCATATGATGGACTCACCTATTTCTTACCTTATTGGCCTGGATCTTGTTCGTCGTTGGATTCTGAGATTCTTACACAACGCCACATGTTGAGCTTTGCAATATTTACATTGTCTTGCTCTTAGTACACTTTACTGAGATGGAAGAACACCATGCGATCGGAAAAATGCTATAGTTTCGTCGTTTTTTCCCAAAAACTCGCAATCCGCTCCATATAATTTAAGTAACACCCATCGCAGACTTCCATGGTTGGAACTGAACTTAAATTTTTAAATATGAGACCCAAAATAAAATTTAAATTTGATTGGGCCAAATATACCGCGAATTAAACCCAAAATCATTTTAATTGGTTGCAAAAACAAAAACGCTTTTGATTGGCCGTGTGACGTGTACGGGAACGCATGCGAGTGATGATTTATGAAGGAGATGCAGGAGAGGCGATAATGGAGGAAGATTAATGGAAGAAAATAGAGAAAATTTTGGATATGCTATCTCCATTATTATACATTTCCGCTGGTAATGTAATAGATGAAAATTATCTTATAATTAGACGTCTTATTAGAATATGATAATGGATTAGTGGCAGGAATGAACGGTGTGTAAACGCAATAATACCAAATTTTTACTTTAGGACATGAGTCCCTTGGGGTTGACCAATATGTTTTTCCAGTGTATTTTGGTGTGTTTAACCAATCTGACATTAATTTTTGCAGAAATTACTAGTTTTTGCCCCCCCCCCCCCCTCCCCAACAATAATGGGAGGAGAGCCTGAGAAATCAGGGTTTTTGGGTGGGGGAGAAAACAAAAACGAGTTATCTGACCTAACAAAACTTAACCTAACTCCTAGCCGGGGCTCCGCCCCCGGACCCCCAGCAGGCCTAACCTGACCCCTAGCCAGGGGCGGACTCCTGGTAGGCTTAGCTTAAACTAGCCTAAATATTTCAGTTGTTAAAACCTTTGGGGTGCGCTTTGTCTGAAAGTACAATACCTTAGAAGAGGGAAGGACCAGGGATACATAAGAATTGGATAGAATAATCGTCTTTCTCGTAAAACTCGGAAATAAACTTAAAATAACCATAGGAGAACAAACGACAACCAACCTCCACCACGGCCATTGTGAAACTGGTCAATGAAATTAAAATCATACCCAGGCTGCTTCCTTTGAGAAAATCAAATGTGATTGGTAGAAAAAAATTTGCATGATAATATTGATTCCTTATTGATCACGACTGGATGACGTCAGTCAAGATAACATCTCCTCACAGACGAAGACTGAAAATAAATCAATTCAATTGTGTCGCTATTATCCATTTCCGGCATGTATATATATAGGGGGTTCAAAATGCTCAGAATAGCGGGAACTAAATGTTTCAGTAATTTATAACTTTCGGGGCACTCTGTCCGAAAGTAAAATAATACCGTGATTTTGAATAGAGTTTGAAATTATTGCTTCCAGTAATTTGCCTACAATTGATGTTAAACTGATTGGACGGTAGTTAGAGGATAGTGATCTATTTCCCTTCTTGAAAATCAGTATTACATTCACTATCCTCCAGGATTCTAGTACTACACCCATTTTTAAGGAAATGTTAAATAAATTTGCAAAGGGCATACTACAGGTAAGCTCTTCCTTACATTCCTTTAATACTCTGGCAAATATCTCATCGGAACCAGGTGACTTATTAGGCCTTAGCTTGTCTATTTGCTTACTAACATCGTTACTAGTCACTACTATCTCGCTTAATTTGTTTTCTTCACTATCTCTGCATAGAGTCGGTGCCTCAGGTACCATGTTTAAATTTTCGGTGGTGAAAACTGTTGAAAAATATCTGTTCAGTTTATTGCTCATTTCTCTGTCATTATCAGTTAGCTTGCCGGTACCTGACTGCATTGGTCCAATCCTGTCTCGTGTTTTAGTTTGATACATTTGAAAGAATTCCTTGGGGGTTTGACTTCGCCTCCCTTGCTACCTTCAGTTCATTATTCTCTTTGCTTCTCTTATCTCGGTCTTAACCCATCTGGCCAATACCTTATAATAATCTCGGAGGTAAATTTCACCACGATTTATTCTCCAACCTTATAGCCTTCCTTTGTCCAATCATAATCTTTAAGTACTGCAATTATTTTTCCATTTGGGGTCATTGTTATTTGATTTGAGTTTTCTGTATTGTATGTTCTGCCTTTGTGCATGAAGTTACTCATTATTTAAATTGTTGTGGAACTCGTCAACCTCAAATCCGTCATCAGGTCATTCTCAACTGCCTTATTTTGTGAGTTTATCGTTGTGAGGTCACCAGGTGAAGCGATGTCACCCTCTGTTGGTACATTGTTGTGGAACTCGTCAACCTCAGATCTCGTGACTTTATGAGTAATATTTGTACTTTTATGCTGCTGTTTATCATTCATGCATAGATTGAAGGGTAAACTTTTAAGTATTTTTTTAATTTTTTATTTAATGGCTACACACATCACGTGACTGTTTATCGGGAATGTTTGTACATCTATGCTGCTTTTTATCATTGTACTTTTGTGCTTTTATCATTCATGCAAAAATAAATACCCGGTATGTAAAATTTTACTCTTTAGTCCGAGTTGGTTAGCCGAGATGGTCCGAGTTGGTATTTGATGGTCCAAGTTGGATGTGGGCCAAGTTGGTAGTAGGCCGAGTTGGACTGTATTCCTACCCAAGCTAGATTTGAACATGCTGAGGGAAGGAGGCTAGTGGTCTGTGTAGGATCCGTTCAGTGTTCTTGGTAGTCATGTTATGGGCTAATTTGAAGCCGTGTACTGTTCCTGATTACTAATTTCTATTGTTTGTATGGCAACATTGTCTATGTACTGTACATTGCACACCTACACTTTCATTGTAAATTTTGGGTAATATAGAGAAAACACAGACTTCTCAACCCAGCAATGAGATACAAGGTTTGGTAAATGTGGAGGAGATGCTTAGCATCAAAATGCATTTATATATATATATATATATTTTTTTTTGTCTTTTGCTCATATTTTCCAGTTATACTGTGGATGATATTAAGAAAAAATCTATACAACAACTTTATATTTTCATTATAAATACCCTGTTCCCTCTACTGTATATATCATCCACAGTATAACTGGAAATTATGAACAAAATACAGGTGAATATATAAATGCATTTTGGTGCTGAGCATCTCCTCCTCCTTTACTTGGCATCAGTGTGGTAGGTATTTTAATTTTTTTAGTCTATTTAATGTTTGCTTTTGTGTTAACCAAATTTTAGGCATTTTTACTGGAAACTATTGCTGCCGTTGAGCAATCTGGACATTATAGCAGTGCCCTCTTCTCTTGTGTATCGATATTGAAATCGTTTATTTAGCCAGAAAAATACAGATACAGAGTGGTTGAGCCAATTGAGAGCCTGAGCTCTCATAGTGGCACCTGATATATACATTACAGTACTGTGCATTTATCTCAAGGAATTATTATGTAACATTTAGTATCATCTGAATTAGTATACATAACATGGTTTTAGTAAATACATATGAGAATGTTACTCCGATTATCACTTATTTCATTAATTATTATTTTTTTTATTTACGTTTATATTATAGGTACAGTATATAGCAACAGTACATATTTTCTAGTGGAGTTGATATACAGCAGCAATCTGATAAGTGAGGGAAGCAATACATCATGGGTTGTATTAAGGTGAAACAAGGGGACAGACACAGTTTCGATCATGTCTTGATGGCAAATATATAATTATTGCAATGGTAATTCTATCTATGTGACATTATATGATATAATGGTCTGGATGGTACAATAAAAGTGAGAGTGTAAAGTGTTGCAAAAATATTAATACTGACACAAGATATTTTTTAAGAGATGATTTAAAGGAAGGGAGCATAGTTTTGCTCAGATGGGTGGGGGTAAGTTGTTCCACACCTTCACACCATAATATTGTATGGAGGTCTGGGACTGAGTGGAGCACATGGGGCTATTAATAGCTCTGGGTGTCTTATGTTGTACCGTACCTCTTGTTATTCCGGAACTGGGAATAATTATTCTCAATCAAGTGATTAACAAATTTATAAACAAATAGAGCGCAGCAGTAAGTGTTAATATCCTGGAATTTTAACTTTTTCAATAAAGAAAATTGTTTGTTAGCGCTGTAATTTTTTTCAAGTACGTTATTGTCCGCACAACTCTCTTCGGGGCAGTGACCAGGGGTTGTCTTTGAGGTAGCTGTAGTTCTTGAGTTAACTGCACCACGGGGTTCAGCGGACAATCATGTACACATTCTACTTTGTCCTCTTCTCTTGTTAAGCAACGTGGCCTCCCACTTCTTGGTCTGCCGGTCACTACGACTTATTCCTCCCAATGTTTTATTCATTTCCCCTATTGTTTCTATGGCACCCCATAGCAGCTGCTATGTCAGTAACTGTTCTGCCGCTCTCCCACATCCAGACAATCCTACCTCGGTTGGTTATCACCTCTGGCACATTGGACCTTCCTGATGCCATTTCTGCCCAAAGTAAAATAAAATTTTAATGTATACCATTGTTTTATGTACCTATAATTATGTAGGTGACAATATTTGTATGCCATTAAGCATTATCACATTAGTATATTCAATAAGGGAGTTACCCTAAGTGTGTATGGTTGAGTGACTGAGTGGCTTTGTATGTGTGTGTGTGTGTGTGTGTGTATATCTCTATTTGTCAGTCTAGGTGTGTGTGTGTATGCAACAGAGATAATATATACAACACTTATCTTATCAGCTGCATGCGGAACTATGAGGCCAGGGAGGAAGTGAATATGAAGAAAAGTATGTGACAGAGAGCTTCTGATAAATGGAAGAGAATGAGCATAAATGATGAATCATAACACAAAATAATGTATACACAATATCCATTTCACTCTTTTCACCACCAATTTTGCCAACTGTCCATCAACAATTTATTACATGTTACTCAGGTTTGGTAAATGTGCTCCTGTTATATTAGCTCAGACCAAGATTACTCTTCCTCCAATCAGACCACCAGCTTCTCCTCATACAGTATCAAGTTGTCTCTATAGAACTATGAGATTTATTCCTCAATCCACCCACCTTAATAAAAATGGATCTCATAGGTCTGAAAGCCTATTTTGGGCAGTGTGGATACAACACACTGGATACTAAGCCTTCAGTTGGGTGGCACTACAAATAATCACCTTCACTTCCCCAATTGTTAAATTGGATGCTGAATGGACTGGGTGTGCCCAGGAGGCAAACCAGTACAGTAATCCGTAAGACTGGAGGTAAGGACAGTACTGTACTGTATTGTATTAACTTGGCTGGTGCACCCACCATTTAATACAGTACTGTAAAGTTTTGTCGTTACAACTGTTGTACCAGATTTTCTCCCCATACCACCAACTTCTCTGCAATCATTGTAAAATTTTACCTAAATAATTATCAGGTTTGCTTTTTCCACACCATCAGCTCCTGTAACACATTACAGTATCCTTTACAGTTGTCACATTTGCTTCCTTGGCATTAACTATATAGTGTACAATACATGCAGTATCCTGTCATATATCATTTGGTGGGTATTGAAATTCATTCCTGCCTTCTAAAGTCCTTAACATGTTAAAACTTTTTAAATTCCTTTCAGGACTGACGGATCACCGGGTCAATAAATTTGAAAAGTATTTATTAGTATGGGGAGGAAAGTACAAGACTGTCCAAGACGTTCCAGATCTTGTAAAGTAAGCTTATATTTTCTCTGTTCACGATAATACTGTACAGGGTTTATTTTAAGTACGTATGAGATTTGGTTTTATTTTCATGTCCACTTATGCTGTATCATCAAAATTGGCTTACTGATTTCATCAAAAAGCAATTTTGAAGATTTCTGGGTTCTTCAACATTTACATACCTGCCCACAAAGAGACTTATTTTGGGAATGTTGGACACAAACTTTTAAATTAGTCCTGCCGAATCGCTGCCACAGACAGCTGCCCCCATGCCTCCACCAAGAAATCAACAGCCTTCTTCATGTTGAACAGCTTCCAGAATTGCTTGACCCGCACTTCATGGTCCGCCAAATCTTGTTCGTTTTCCTCGTCCTCGCTATCGGTGCCACTCTCTAGGTCAGTGGTTCTCAACCATGCACTCCTTTCACCATATGTCAGAATGTCATTCCCCCCTCCTTTCCAAGATTGTCTGCCTCAAAAAGTGCATTCCAAATAATATGCATATAATACTGAAAATCCTTTATTTTTTCCATATTAGTATCAGTTTCCCCCCCCCCCCCCCTGGTTGAGAACCCCTGCTCTAGGTTCTGCAGTTCATCCTTGATGTTGTTGAAGTCGTTCAGGAGCCGAAACTTCTTGGTGGAGAAAGCAGCCTTCTCATTGCAAATCAACTCCTGATCCATGGGCTGGATTAACGACGTAGTGTTTGAGGGAAGGAATACCACTTTTACGTTGGGGTGACGATCCAGCAAAAGGGGCGAGTGTCCTGGTGCGTTGTCAAGTAGCAACAAAATGTTGAATGGCACATTATTTTCCACGCAGAATTTCTTGATACCAGGAACGAGACAGTTGTCAAACCAGGAGAGGGACAGACCAGAGAACATCCACGCCTTCCCTGAGGTTAGCCAGTGGACATTTAACTTGCTCATGTCCATATTCTTGTAGGCATGCAGCTTGCGGGCTTTGTGGATCACAGACAACTTCAGCTTAGCAGTGCTGGAGGCATTGGTGGTGAACAGTACGGTGATGCACTCCTGCATTTTTCGCCCCCGACACTTGTTCGCAGACTTGATTACGAAGGTCTTGGATGGCATTTTCTTCCAGTACAACCCTGATTCATTCGTATTTAACACTTGGTCGTCGGTCTACTGACCTTCCTCCATAATTTTCTGTAAAAATGGGGGAAAATTCATGGCGGCAGCCCGATCGGCACTTGCTCCTTCTCCGATTATCTCAATATTCGTGATCTTGTTGCGTCGTTTAAAACCTTGCAGCCACCCAGCGTAAGCACTGAAGGGCTTGGGCTCTGCGACCCCCATTTTTCTTGCTACTGCTACATAGCGTTCTCGGGCGTAGTCCTGCACTGCCCGAATGTCGACCGCCATGTTCTTTCTTGATTGATGAATAATGTAGATTACCAAACAACTCTCGGTTTTCAGCAGCACCTTATTGTGGCAATATTTCACCAGCGAGGCACCTACAGACTTGGTGATGTTCATGTGTTCATTGATTTTGCCGGCATCCTTCTTGATCGTGCGGATCGTCGATTCATTCACTACATATTGTCTGACGTCAGCGCCCAGCACCTTGCCCCGCCGCTTGGCGCATATATGATGGCATTTATTGCTTAAATAATAATTATCGCTTCTGGACAGGTGCCGCGTAAATGGCCGTCCGCGTTTAAAATAACGGTGTAAACCCAGACTATACTGTACTGAGAGTACATCTCAGTCCTGAGTGAGTCCATTTATTATCTATTTTCATTTATTTTATCTCTAATGTTTTACTTTTCTCTTTGTACAGTAGGTTTTAACATAGTACAGTAGTATTGAAGGAGCCAATGTTCATGGACCAAAAATTCCAGTTCCTTTAATTCAGTGGTTCCCAACCTTTTTTTCTAGCGACCCCAATCATGCACCTCTAGCCATGACCGCGACCCCACTGGTTTATATATGTACTTCAATGTTGAGATGGAATATTATTGTTTTGTCACATCCCACAAAGACTAACTAAAAATGATGTCTCTGATCAACTTCGAAATCAGAGTTGGGTAATCTCATCTAATGGGAGCCTTGAGCCTGGATCTGGCTGGTAAGTTTCTCCAGTCGTGGCAAGTGCCACTCTCAAATCATGTTCAGGTTGCAACCTCTTCCTGCTTTTTGTTTTGATGAGAGCCAGAGCGGAAAACCCAGATTCGCTCAATTAAGTAGTAGCGAATGGCAATAGCACTTTCACAGCTTCGCTTCCAAGGACTAGTATCTCCTTAACAGCAGTCCAGATCACGCCGAGTGACTGTCGCTGAAGCGGAGAGTTTCATCATGTTGTACTTCGATGAGCTCCTCTTGGAGATTTCTAATGGAAGACTCTTCTTCTGAGAGGTCTTCGACTTGGACATCGAAGGGTCTGCGCACCCATTTGTATTTCTCGTGCAATTCTTCATTCAGAATATAACTGTCATTCAACTTCTCAAGATGCTCAGCAATGATATTTTGTACTTCCAGAAGTGAGACGTCTTCGAGAAAAAGGTTCAAGAGTGGAAAGGAAGCATCTTTCCCCCGTTCAATCTTTCCTTTCCACAATCTCGGCTTCGCCTTGAATGCCTTGAGTTTCTCTGACAAATTGAGATAAGTTTCATCCCCTCCTTGCATGGACATGTTCAGCAAATTCAACTCAGAGAATATATATGCCAGATATGCCAGCTGAAGCAACCACCTTGGTTCCGAAAGCCTTGATGCTAGTGCGTGTTATTTCTCGTTCAAGAAGATTTCAACCCGTGTACGCATTTCAAACACTCTGGAGCACTTTCCCTTGAGACGGCCACCTGACTGCAGAGTAGTAAAGCAGGTGTTCATACTCCGACCCCATATCAGAGCACATCTGGTTGAACAGCCTTGAATTCAAAGCTGATGATTTAATAAATTTTACTATTTCAATCACATCTTCCATCACAGAGTTAAGCTCAGGTGACAGTTTCCGGGAGGCAAGGTTTTCCAGGTGGAGCAGACAATGAACCACTATCACTGCGGGGTTGACTTGTTTTACCCTTGCAGTGAAACCCTGACGTGCCCCTAGCATTGCCGGTGCTCCGTCTGAGCACACACTGAAACTCTGATCCCAGCTTAGGTTTTCTTCCTTGATGAAGAGGTCAACCAACTTGAACAGATCCTCACCTGTCGTTGTCATCTCCAGTCGTTTACAGAACAGGAAGTTCTCTTCCGTGTCGCTCTTCCCTTGGTACCGCGCACATACCAAGAGCTGTGCATCGTCACTGACGTCAGTTGACTCGTCCAACTGCAAGCTGAATTTTCTGCTCTCCTTGATGGCAGCCACTACTTAATCTTTGATGTCTGCCGACATTTCTTGAATCCGTCGGCTAACTGTGTTGTTTGACAGTGGAATAGTTTCAATCTTTTTCACTGCATCATCTCCGATAACAGTGCGAACCATATCAAGGACTGCTGGCTTCACCAAAATTTTCCCAATTGTGTGTGGCTGTTTATACTTGGCAATTCTTTTTGCAACCAGATAGGATGCAATTGTTGCTTGCCAAACAGAAAACACTGCTGTGTTCATGGGGGTGTCTAACCGCTGACGCTTCAGTTGTTCTTCTTTTCTCTTAAAATACTGGCGGCCTTTCTCTACCAGCGTCGGATGTTTTCCCTGGAGATGGCGCCTAAGCTTGTTTTCTTTGAGCGACTCGTGGCCGAGCACTTCGCCACATATAATGCATTGAGGTTTTTCGACCCCGTGATCGATGAGAAGCGTAAACCCAATGTCAAGTTATATATGGTTTAACACCATACTCTACTCAAATATATTATATGTAGTCGTTAATAGTGAAGGGATATACGATTGAATTAATTATCTCGTACGTAGCATATGTAATTTGTACTCTTTAGGTTTTGACCGAATAAAGAACACTCGAGTCCTACGTGCAAGGGTCTCATTATCCCACAGTCGCTCATTGGGCGGTTATAGTCAAAACTTGCAGAGTACAAATTACATATGTTACAAACGAGTTAATTAATTCAATCGTATATCCCTTCACTATTAACGACTACATATAATATATTTGAGTAGAGTGGGGTGTTAAACTATATAAAACTTATGTGTTTCGGGTCTAATGTAGGACTTATTAACTCCCTGACTTGATGGCTCACTGGACGGCTAGAGACAAGTCGAGCTAGTCAGCCCGAGGCTAGGGACATCTGTTTCACACTTAACACCTCAGCAAAGCTCGTTGTCAACACTCCCTCTGTCTCTCTCCTGTACCCCCCCTTCTCTCTCTCTCTCCCTTCTAGTTTATCCTACTGTGGCGGTAGCAGTTGGCACTGCATTATATTTATGAAATAATACGCAAGTAAAAATTTGCCACCTTATCAGCAGTATTTAACAATATCTCCAAATCATTCAACCAATATTAGATAAGTATTTTATGTACAGTTACCCAAAAAAGTCATGTCGCGAACCATGAACTCCGAGATTCAGCCTCTTAAATCCGAAGCATTTATGGACAGAATAATGTATCGGTGTTTACTGCTTCGGGTTCACGAGTCTGAATCTCGGGGTTCATGGTTCGCGACAGGACTTTTTTGGGTAACTGTACCTGAGAATCCAGCAAATACTTGTTTTTAGTAGTAACATATAAATATATGCTGGCAACATCTCAGATTCGGGAACTGAACCTGTATGATGCACGTAGGACGGCGTAGGGCTTGGCGACAGTGTTGCCACTTCTAAGACCGAAAATTCCCATGCACATTAGCTAATTTCTCCCATGAAATCCCACAGATTTATATCAAAATCCATCAAATTTCATTCAACACCTCCCACATATGCCTATTTCTCCTACAGATTTGTGGGAATTTTCCATGAAGTGGCAGAACTGCTTCGCGACCCTAAAAAAACCGCTTGGCGACCCCAGGGTTGGGAAACGGGGCTTTAATTCATGGTACAGTATGTGAACTTTACTCCAGTACAGTGTATGACTTTCCTTCACAGTCAGGATGTCCTGGAACGTGCCCGTAACAAAGCGAGGATCAAGATTAATATCATGATGTGTGTTGCAACTCTGTTGAGCTGCCTGGCTATGGTCTACGCTGGGAAAAGGGCTCAAAAAAGGGGCGAGTCTGTGGTCAAGATGAATGAAGATTGGCACAAGAAGTATAATGAAGAGGCTAAAATAGCCCAGGCAAAGGCAGATCATGCCAGTAACTAGTTTAAATAATTTCCACAGTACTGTACTGTGGTTTGTAAACTGTATATACATTTTTGTAAAGATAGCCAGACAGTCATTTGTTAATTCCCCAAAATAATTTTCTCAAACCAATTTTTTTTAACATGTATATGCTAATTAATATGAATTATTGTTGAGTTATAATTTATATGCAGTATTTATCACTAGAAAGATAAGTAACTTTTTTTATCATCTATTTATATGAGGTCTGTCCAAAAAGAAACCGAACTTTTTAAAAAAACAAATTTATTGCTTTACTTACAACTTAATCAGACATGTCTCCTTCAAAGTACTCCCCTCCACTGTTGATACACCGCTCCCAATGTTTTTTTCCAGTTCTGGAACGCGTCTGGAACGAGTTTTTGGGGGATGGTGTGCAGGTCTCGTAGCGAATTTTCTTTTATCTCTTTATCATTTGAAAGCTGCGACCTTTCAGGGTGGATTTCAACTTTGAGAACAAAAAAAACTCCGCAGGGGACAAATCCGGAGAGTAGGGCGGCGGGGGACAATAGTCGTCTCGTGCTTCGCCAAAAGTCACGGATAAGGAGCGACGCATGAGCAGGTGCATTGTCGTGGTGCAGCATCCAGGTCTTGTTTGTCCACGCCTCAGGCCTATTCCTTCGCACTGTCTCCCTCAAACGCTTCAGGACCTCCAAGTAAAACTCTTTATTGACTGTCTGACCACGTGGAACAAACTCATGATGAACGACGCCCTGCCAATCAAAAAAGACCATCAACATCACCTCCACATTTGAGCGACTCTGACTTCCAGATTTGGTATCGTCTTCGGTGGATGTTCTTCTCCTTTCGAAACGCTGGTACCACACGTGACATTGCGTACAGCTCAAACAATCCTCCCCATAAGCCTGTTGCAACATTTGAAAAGTCTCCTTAAAAGTTTTTCCCAATTTAAAGCAGAATTTCACGCAAACACTTTGCTCTTCAAGATCCTTCATTGTTCAACTTGCAACAAATCGCCAAGTGCACTAAACACACGTTCACTAGCACGTGTAGCTCGATGACTAATTGACGTGGCATGATGCGGCTAGTGTTAGACTAAAGGTCAAAATCACCGCTACACAGTGCTCCCATCGTGAGCACGCTGCGCCTGCTCGTTGACGCGCTATTTAAAAGTTCGGTTTCCTTTTGGACAGACCTCGTACTGTGTTGTGCCCACCACCAGTGGCAGGGTAGTCCATAATCCTGTAGTCTATCAGGGTGGCAAGGGAGTTCCAGTTTGTCTAGTATCTCAAAAGCAGTTTTAAGTTCTTAATCAAATGTGCAAGTGTTCATATGTTGATAGGAAGAACTTTATTAATTTGGGGGGTAAGAGATATGTTTTAGGTTCATTAAATACTAAATGTTCTCCCTGTGGTAAAGAACAACTGTGTTCATTCTGGGATCATAAGGTCAGAGTCATTCAAGGAATTGACTGGAAAATAGTAAATTCGGTATAAATTTAATTTTGTTTTGTGCACATTCATCAAACTTGTGGGTCTTTCTCTTGCAAGAAAGATCCTTTTCTATTTGGAGTTCAAAAGTCAGTGGTTTCAGCATATAACTTCAGTTGCTGTATGGAATTTAGTGTTCATCTTAAGAAATGTAAGATGTGTTCTCCTTGGGTAAGAATGAATCTTGTTGATTTCAAAGTCAAAGGGCAATGTTATGAAAAATAGTTTCCATGACAACTTATGGCAGACAACTCATATATGTAGTTAGTATATTAAAACTACTTTTGTCCTTGGGTTCGATTATGTCTTATAACTCAACTGTACCACAGATGGGAAGTGGAGACGGTATTACTGTTCATAGTTCTCTTGTTTATAAATCCAAAAGTTTAATAATATAATCATCTATATTTTTTTTATTGTGCATGACATAATCCTACAACTAAAGTATTTTCTCAGACCAAGACATATTTTCTCATATACTGAACAGTACAGTGGGGTTTAATTTTACGTGGATCTCACATGTAGAATAAAAACTTGTGTGGTTGGTTGAAATGTGATCTTATGCAGAAAACTGTGGGTAGTAGTATAGCATTAATACAGTAAAGTGATTTTTTGTGCTTATTTAGCCTCAAATGTAGCAGTTTTATTCATTTTAGTTATTGACATTACTTTTATAATGTATCAGTACTGTAGTGTAATGAATAAATATAATAAAAACTGGTCAATGCGGCAACAGCCAGTCCTCGAACACCCCTCACCCCTTCTCTCTCCTTTGTGGAGAGAGATCAATGGTCAGGGAAGAAATAACCTTCTGATTCGGCTTGTCGTTTTATTTTCATGTTAAATTACAATTCATATACGTACTGTACAGTACATTAATGTATTTTTTCTATTGTTTAATACTGCTATATTATTTATGACATACCTCCAGGTAATAATAAACAAAGATTGCCATTGGGTAATTATATTTTGACACCCATATGCTGCTTTACATGGAAAACTACAATAAACTCGTGCATTTACATGTAATTATTATGAAAAAATTTAAATTAGATTTTGCTATTCATTGTGACGTGTACAGCCAGTACAGTAGGGTCCCCCGAGTGTCACGCAGTGCTCCTCCCAACACAGATCTCCGGTGGCTTGTCCGTGTGACAACACGCCACTTTATTATCTATGGAAATTTTTTGACAAAACTGTAAATCATAATGAAATCTAAGCGCCAAAGTGTGGATGTGTGTGGTTTGTACTGTATTATGCCATTTATACTATGAAAGACAGTTGTTGTAGGTATAATATACTGTACTTTGTTGTAGTAAATGCTAGAGTAGAATAAGAAATGGAACAATTTAAGCAATAAAACAATGGATAAATAAAGATGTGGTTTTATTCTATCAAATGTTGACCTTGTCTTGTCACGTGCCTAACTACGGACCTTCCTCTCCCTTACCTCCCTCCTCAGTCCCTTCCTTGCACATTGCCCTTGAGCCACTCCTTTGCCCAGCATTCCTTGCCCTCCTCGATATATTCTAATCATTTTCCAGTACTCATGCTTTTACCTCTTACCTTAATCAGTATCTTCCCTTCACCTTATTGTACTGTATGTCTAATCATCTGCTCTCCAACCTGATATCCACATCCTTTTTCCTCTAACTTTCTTATATGTAAGTAGAACATCTATTTAAAGTTATTCAATTTAAAATTATTGATTTAAAGCAACACCCACAATTAAGGACATACACACACTCTGCATTACCCATTGACCTCCCAAGACACAAACTGAAGCCTTTGTGTTGCCGTAGGTAGACCCATCTGAGAAGGAGGGGGGAGAGAACACCAGGGGCACCTCTCTACCCACACTTCACTAATGCCTGCTGGTGACTACTCATGTACTGCCTGGTTGTTCAGCCTCCGTGTTGACCTTGCCGGAGCTTGTTGTCCACTGGTCTGTCTTCTAAAGTGTCTAGTTCTCATATAGACATTTGTTAATAATTGAAGAGTTGAGGGCATGTTTGATGACCCAACTGTAGTATTGTGAGGGATGGGTCCTTCCCTCCCTCGCCTCTGTTATCACATCCCTAGTGAGATATTTTGACTAATCATTACCCAATCATAACCCAGCTGGTCCTCTCCTGTTCATTTTTGATTGGTCAGATAGGTCCCAATCTTAACTCACTCGAATTTAATGGTTTAAAAACGTGTGGGTTAGGACTACTCATAACTAGGGTATATTGACCCTTTGACTATCCAGTCTTGAAGTGAATATATATATATATTTATATATATATATATATATATATCACTGTGTATTGGTATTTTCGAATGATGTAAATTTATCCTTGCAAAGCTGTTAGGCGAATATATGGCTGACTGGGCAGTTCATGGTAGTTGCATCATTAGCTGATTTGAGGTCACTGATTTTTTTTGGTATATATTTATATATTGGTTGTTGTGGCTGTGTTAGTGCGTGATACATTGTGTTAAAATGGTCGAGTTTTATTGCGTTTTCTCCTGTAGCAAAATAATACTGTATCGTTAATTTATTAATTTATTCCACCCCTTAAGTCCATTAGCTGCTGGGCCAGTTGGTCTGGTCTGTTCTTTTTTAATTTATGAACACTAGTGTTGGTGTTCGTTCAGGAAGAAATCTGATATTTGGGAGTGTCACTGGATAACACCCTTCTCATGTGTCTCAGCCATGACTCAAACCCATGACGTATACTATATAGTGGTGATAGGTACACTCATTACTGCTATACCAGTAAAAGTTTGTTTTTACCTAAAGTATTTGCCGTTAGTTCTTTCTGAATGTATATCACAAACATTGATGTAGGAGGTATTTACTTTAATATATAATTTTTTAGTACAAAACTTATATCTTATGGGCTCTAGTTTCCTTGTTTATCCTCCCATTTCGGATTATTGTGGTAGCAGGAATCTGGCCTCAAATACAGAATTGTTCCAACCTCAAGTATTCATCAAGTGGGTCTTCCACCGTAATTACTGGCCACTGAATTACCACCTTTTCATTTATACCGATTATGAACTGGGAAGGGAAACATGGAATTAAAAAGGATGAGAAAGCACAGGGGGTTCATAGACAAAAATTGATGGAATATTTACATTAACAAGTATAGTAGGTTGTATTATGACCACACATCTATGTATTCAACAGTAAATTCGGCCATCTAAACTACCGGCTTTCGACGAGTTAGGGGACCAAGTGGACTCGTGTGCAGGTTTGACCAAGTGGTTATGGACACCAGGTGCAGTAAGGATACACACCCCACTACCCTCACTGGTAAGTAATGTTAAGTTAAATATGGCTTCCTTGGCCGAGAATCAATGAACAGTTAAAAATAATGCTTTGCTCTAGGCTCGAGATTCAATTCGTACATTGATTCAGGTGGGAAGCTTCAGGTGGGTGAATGTTATAGTTCACACATTGCTTGACTGAACCTACCAAGTAAATGTATTGTGCTAGATGGTCGGGAGGCGTCTTAACGCCGAATTAATGTCATCTTGAAAGAACAAGATTAGTCCTCACGGTCTTATGTACACCTAATTTACTCTTAAAGTGGTAAATTGTATACAAGTTTTTTAAGGGAAATGCCAAATCTAGTCTTAAATTGGTATAAACCGCCCCAAAAAACCATTAAAGCAATTAAAAGACAGGGAATTTAAAGTTAATTTTAAGTTTATTGTAAAAGTATGTATATATATCCAAAGTTAAATAAATACAGTAATTAGCGCTGTTTTGAGTTTTTCCCACTCCGGCCGAGTTAGTCCTCAGCTGCCCACATTACTGTGCCGTGGGTGAAGCTGGATTGGACCACTTTCACCAAGATCTAGACTCAATTCATCCTGACACTGAAACATTGCCAGTAGTTACTCTAGGTAACTCACGAATATCTGGAACGAGCAAGTAATTAGAGATTAAATATGGAGATATATTAAGTATCAAACTGAATCACAAATACAGAGAAATAATTCCACCAGTTTCACTAATATATAACCAAGTTACATTAAATATAAACAATTCACCAACAAAACTTATTTTTAACTAACACGATAAATATACTCAAGAAAAATAAGCACAGCAGCTGAAGAGACGTAAATTCTTAGGTCCTGTAGCACTACTTCTTTTGAGGTTATGATCACTTCTGACCTCCCTTCACAGCTTTCAGAGTATTTAAGGATGGCAGAGGTGGGGGGGGGGGGGGGTGGGGGTGATGGTTAGGGGGGGAGAGATACTGGTGATTTAGGCGGGAAAATCTTAACTAGGCTAACTACCTCATCACAAGTGTTTAAAGACATTTCATTTTTCGATAATTGTTCTGTAAAACTTCACTATGTCTTGACTATTTATCGCCTTTCTATTGCTAATTTAATATTTTTCTATTTATAACTTGTTAATTTTTCACTATAGAGATTAATGAATGTGGTTTTACCGGGAGTTAAACAGGGGTAACAACCATTAGCGGCTGTACGGTGGTGGTGTCTGTGTCTGGCCGCCCATAGGAAGTCGTGCAATTCGTCATAAATACACATCTGAATCTGTAGATAATGGTCACTCATAATAAGCTCATTTAAAAATAAAAAGTCTTTAAGCTTGGTAATAAAATAAACTAATTCAATAAATGTCTGCCTGGGTTCCTTCTATACATTCCTAAATCTACTATAGAATTCGTTGGCCTCTTTAGCAGTGTAAGGAACTGCCTTTATCCTTTCAAACAAACCATAGAGACTCAGAAGCCTTATTGGACAACATCGTGACAAGTATTGGTAACAATAAAAATGGTTCAACTTCTCACTGATTCTAAATCCTAAAAGTTTCACCCTTTAATTAAACCAGCAGTATTTAAGTACTCCAGGCAGTATATGAGTACCACCAACATATAGGCTTTACTAACGTACAGTATTGTTAATGAATGTGGTGAGAATACTTCAAAGTTTGTATATATATAATAGATCTATAATTTGCTTTAGTTCCTCCAAGAAGTACAAGTTTCTGTAGTGCCACAGGAATGAAGGCACATTTTCTTTCTTGTTAAAATACTGAAATCTTTGTTTTTCAGTTATTTCACACCAAAAATCATTTTATTTTCACAGACTCTATTGCATGCTAACATATTTTTTTATTTAAATGGTAATAAATGATTATTCAAATGGCTGTTTTATATATTCAACGTAAAAAAGTAATAAGGAATGATATGGAGGTGAGCGCCATCTATGAGTTAACAGCGCTACTAAACCTTCATCAAGGGGGTACAGGGGGAGAGTTGGAGGTAAGCGCCATCTATGAGTTAACAGCGCTACTAAACCTTCATCAAGGGGTACAGGGGAGAGTTTCTCGTCTGGTGGTTCTTGGATCCCTCACCAGCAGGAGCCACAAGACAGAGAAAGAAGGTGGAGGACGGATCGAGTGTACCACGATCTGATAGCCCCGAAAATATCAGCTTGAAGCATCGGTAAGACATTTCTTCATAATATTATACCAGATATTTAACATTAATGATACTAAGAAGTTATTGGAGAGTTATTATGGTTAGACAGAGTGTATTTAATGGTTAATTTAGTTAATTGTGCTGGGTCATCTGGTGAAGTACTGTATTGGTATATTTCCACTTGTTGCCTCTATATGACATCAAAGTTTAAAGTATGTTTTTTCCGGTGGTTTTTGATGTAATGAACGAATTTGACCTTCATTTGTGGCGTAAGTCAATAGTTTTAAGATAAGCCCCTGGTGAATTAATATAAGTGGACAACCATGGAGTTATTGATCAATGTGTTGTTCCGATGGTTTAGGTAAATATTCGTCCATTGGCTGTCATCGGGTTTTGTAAGAGAATAAGTTTTTCTTCGAGATTTTTTAGTGTCTTACTCAAATGTGCCCTTTTCTTTTGTAAAGTTACGTAACAAACTGCTAATTTGGCAAAAAAAAATAGGTCAAATTTGAGTAAAACACCAAAAGTGCACCAAAAACTAATTATCATACCATAGGAACCAACGAACCTACCTAACCTAACCTCGGGTAAACATGGCGGGAACCTGCGGACAGCCAATGGACCAATATTAACCCACTTTTCTTCAATGACGTTTCCCTCACAAATGACTTAAATATAGCAGGTAATTTTAAGTGATTTCTGCGGACAACATCATAGAAGAAACGTGTTTTAACATTGTGTAAACCATCGGAAAAACACACTGCTCAACAAAAAGTGAATGGTTGTCCACTTGTAAAAATTTACCACCCTGCCCCTCAAAAACTAGAGCTATAAGAATCGTGGTAAAAAGTGTTCAAAAGGCACAAAAACCCATCGGAAAAAGTTTTGGATTTAACCTAACCAAACCTAAACTAACCTGGGTGTGTACGGCCATGAACAGACATACATAATAAATTGTTAAATATCTCGCTTAAATGTATTTTGTTCCAGAAATGTTATTGAAGAAAAGTGTCATAGAATTGTCAAAATTACTGATTGCAATTATAAAATTCCAGAGATTCGTTTACTGACGAGTGAAATGGCAAAAATAGGTTTTCTTACTGTATTTTGTGTTTCGAGCAATTCTAACCTTCATTTCTGGTATAAGTGAGCCGTTATGGAGATATGACCTCAGTTACCGGGACGAGTTTGATTTTGTTCATTTTTTCCACAGGTGTTGTTATTATAGAATTTGAAGAGGTGACATTTGCTAGAAGCTAATACTGTATAATCTGATGTAATATAACCTACCTAAGCGACCTACCTAACCTTACCTAACTTCCTAGCCAGGTGGTGGATTTGCCATATTAAACAAAGTACTTATTTTGATATCTGGTACCAATGAAAGCAACTTTATAGAAGCATCACGGTGTAATTTGTATTTTTGTGGATGCAAGAGTATGTTTGGACTCTGCGAGTCGGCTGTAAACAAACACGACGCGGCAAATCAGCAAATTTTTCGGAGGAGCGTTTACGGTAAATGCAATTATTCGCCACAAAGCACGGAGACATCATTTTAGTGTCACGAGCTCAGTTTTCAGTGTTCCCCCATTTCCTCCAACCTTCATCCCTTGCCCACTACAGGTGATTTATTAACACCTATGAAAAATATGAACCAAATTGAAAAACTCTTTCTGGTGGTAGTGGTGTTCTGAGAAAAAAGAAAAGAAAAGACCTCACCTTTCCTATGATAAAAGAAAAGTTATTTCATTAATGTTTTGTCAGTGAGTCATTAGCATTTATAGGTCACTAGGGAAGCTGGAATATGTTTAAAAAAACTAATTTGCACTTGCAAAAATCTCCCAATAGATTTGAACTGTCCTCTGATTGGTCACAGCAGATTATGTGAAATTCAAACGAAAGAAATTTAAATATTAAATTGTGCAAAAGTCTCTGCCTGCTAGTGCAATAAGAATCCGTCAATATTGTTTTAGCTTCATCCTATTTTGGTCTCGTCCACAAAATGTAACCACGATATGTTGCATAAGAAACCGGGTGTGCCGATTCATTTTTTGTGTCTGTCACAAAAGGTTAGGTAGGGTCTTCAATTTTGTTTAACCTCATGTTGAAAGTGTAATTCAGTGTGGAAGAATGATTGTTGTTGTTTCTAGTGTTAAAGGAAATAAAGGTCACACGTTTCTATTAGAAAAAACAAAACAAAATAAAATCACGGAAAATTGTAGTTTCGGCAAAGCGCCAAGGTCAGACTCATTCTAAACGTCAAAAACTATTGGAAAAACCCAATTTTAACCTAACCTAACCGATTTGAGTAATCAGTTTCTCCATGTGGTATTAAACAAACAAGTGCCTTTATTGTAAGTGTACGAAGTTGTTGTTTGACCCGGATTCTGGGCCAAATAAACCGCCGGCTGTTTGACCGAGACCTGTGGGGATCGTACGTATACGATTTTAATGGGATTGTAGTCGGGATGATTGTGGACATTAAACTAACCATTACACTATGGTATTATTTAATTGTAGAAGTTTCTGTGGGTAAAAGTATTTAGTTTTATTTTAGATCCCGGTCAAATAACCAGTGGTTATTGTGTCGAGTCCTGGTCAAATAACCCCTGCCTATAATATAATAGTTTTACAGTTTTGTGTATTATATAGGTATTGGTGACATTTCCAGGAATCTTCAAGGGCCAACAACACATTTCAGTATGACGAGTTCAGACTCGACCGTTCAGACCCGTCCGGTCTCGTATACGACGCCGTTAACGGAGAAACGCCGCCGACCCGCGGGAGGCGAGACCAACGTCGTTACTTCACGTCGTGTCATTGGCGTACAAGCCGAGTGTATTAGAGTACATTACTTGTATTCAAGTGCACTTGTACAGTTATCCTATAAAAGTGGACATTTATATAAATGTTTGTGTCTAAAGTCACGTCCCAGTGGTGTCGGTGGTACGCGACACGTCAAAAATATGGCCCAGATTCACGTTTTCCATCCCAAACAAAATTTTATATGTGTATTTATTTTGTTTTAAAGTACAGTTCAGTATATTAATAACTTTAAGCTTCGTTTTCAAAACATAATTTCATTGTTTATTAATTATGATACTCTACAAATAGTGTGCTGCTTTTTATACCTTTTTCTACTTGTATGTTTCAGTTGAGTTAATTAAACTTTTATTTGCATAGTTTTGAAGAAGACTACTTTTTATAAGTTTTATTGTTTGCCTTTCAACAGTGCAGTTCTTTATCTTCAGTAATATTTTCAGGCACTTTCTCTATCACTGCCTAAAGTGGACCTGATGTGAACTAGAATGAAGTTGGCTGGACATAAAGTTAACTGGACCTCAAGTGAAGTGGACCTCAAGTACTCTGTGGTATTGTATTTAATATTGTTGTGGTACTTTGAATGTTAGGAAAGTTCTACAGGCATTCCCCAGTTTATAAGAGTACTGTGCCGTAAAAACCAATAGTAAATCGATTCAATATTCCTATAACCTCGCATTATAAAAGCCAAGATACTTTTCTACAATGAAAAAGTTCCTCCCAAATTATGTAATCTCCAAAAAGTCCATTTACGACACACAGTCTCAATTTGCGTAACGTGCGATCCGAAGTCTGGGAGGATTCGCATCTTTCATAAACGTTTATGTACTCATTTGTGCTGAAAGGTGTAGATGTAGAGTTAGCAACAGTTCAGAGACAGGTTGTGTATCATTGCTCGGAAAAGCCTCAAATAACATCGACCCCGTGGCTAAAGATATTATTTTGGGGTGACCGTACACGTCGATTATGAGCCAATATCGGAGCTTCTCGACCGACAAACGAGTCGAGTTCCCGAGGCTTGTTCGCGAGTCCAACTTAACTCTTGTAGATACTGATGTACAGTATGGTAGAGCTATACTATATATACCCAGCACATTACGGTACAGTCAGTCCCCGACTTACGACGGGGTCGGGGACAGGCGACCGGGTCATAAGTCGAAAATGCGAAAATAATACAGTACATAGAAAATTTAAAATGGGTGTCTCTGTTTCTTCGGAGCACCACGAAACTCTCAGTTTTACTCTTGCCAGGCATTTTAAAGGGAATTACAAAAAATATTTTTGTCTACACAGCTCAATCACTAACGTCGGGATTCGAATATAGGTAATTTGACAAAATTTTGGTACGACCGAGGCGGTCGTAAGTCGAGGAGTAGCCGATATTTCACTAATGATGAGGGAAAAAGTTATTTGTTTAATGTTTTGTTTATTGTGTTTTCAATGTTTTGTCAGCGAGTCAGTTCTTGTCTTCAGCGTTTAGGTCACGAGGGAGGCTTAAATACATCTAGAAAAAAAAATTTTGCTCCTGCGTAAATATCACAATCGATTTGAACTGTCCTCTGATTGGTTACAGCAGATTACGTGAAATTCGAGTGAAAGAAATTGAAATATTAAATCCCACAAAATTGCGTTTCTCCCGGTAGCACAATAAGAATCCGTCGATGTCGTCGCAGTTTTGCTCTACGTCTGTCACGTCCACGAAATGTAGACGCTGTTGGACGCGTACGAAACCGGGTATGCCGATGAAATTTTTGCTCGTCCATTGCAAGAACTTGGGTAGTTTAGATTAGGTTAGGTAGGGTTTTCAAAGTTGTTTTTTAACCCTTCATGTTGAAAGTCTAACTCACTTTGGAGGATTCATTGTTTTTGTTAGTGTAAGAGGAAATTAAGATCATATTTATTTATTAGAAAAAAATACAAATAAAAACGGGTAAAATTGTCGTTTTGGCCGTGCACCTATTTTCCGAAGGTCACAATCGTTCAAAATACATCAAAAACCATTGGATAAACCCAATTTCAACCTAACCTATCCTATTTGAGTAATCAGTTTCTCCGTGTGGTATTAAACTAATAAGTAACCTTTGCTTTAAATGCGAAGTTGTTATTTGACCCGGATTCTGGGCCAAATAACCGTCGGCTATTTGACCAGGACCTGCGAGGATTGCATGGGATTTTAATGGGATTGTAGTCGGGATGATTGTGGGCATTAAACTAGTCATTTCACTATGGTCTTATTTAATTGTATAATTTTCTGTTGCCAAAAGGATTTAGTTTTATTTTAGATCCCGGTCAAATAACCAGCGGTTATTGTGCCGAGTCCTGGTCAAATAGCCCGTCTATAATATAATAGTTTTACAGTGTTGTGTATTATATAGCTATTGGTGACATTTCCAGAAAGCTTCAAGGACCAACAACACATCTCCATGGCAAGTTCAGACTCGACCGGACAGATCCATCCGGTCTCGCATACGACGCCGTTAACGGAGAAACGCCGCCGACCCGCCGGAGGTAAGACCGACGTCTTTACTTCACGTCGTGTCATTGGCGCACAAGCCGAGTGTATTAGAGTACAGTTCTTGTATTTAAGACGCACTTGTACAGTAATCCTATAAAAGTGGACATTCATATAAATGTTTGTGTCTAAAGTCACGTCCCATTGGTGTCAGTGGTACGGGACCTCTCAAAAATATGGTCCAGATTCACGTTTTCCATCCCATACAAAATTTTGAATGTCTGTTTATTTTCTTTTTATTTTAAGTACAGTACAGTATATTAATAACTTTTAACTTCGTTTTCAAAGCATAATGTCATTGTTTATTAATTAAGATCCTTTACAAATGCTGTACTACTTTTTATACCTTTTTCTGCTTGTATGTTTCAGTTGAGTTAATTAAACTTTTATTTGCATTGTTTTGAAGAAGACTACTTTGTATAAGTTTTAATGTTTCCCTTTGAACAGTGCAGTACCTTATCTTAAGTAATATTTTCAGGTACTTTCTCCATCACTGCCTTAAGTGGACCTGAATCTTTGGACCTAATGTGAACTAGAATGAAGTTGGCTGGACATAAAGTTAACTGGACTTGAAGTGAACAGGACTTGAAGTTAACTGGACCTCAAGTGAAGTGGACCTCAAGTACTCTGTGGTATTGTATTTAATATTGTTGTGGTACTTGGAATGTTAGGAAAGTTCTACAGGCATTCCCCAGTTTATAAGAGTATTATGCCTTAAAAACTTATATTAAATCGAATCAATATTCCTATAAACTCGCCAAGATACTTTTCTACAATGAAAAACGTTCCCCCCAAATTATGTAGTCTCCAAAAAGTTTCGATAGATTTGCTAGCGGTAAAATTTGAAACGCTAGATGAAATACATTGATGTGATCTCCAGTGCATCAGCAACAGCTATAGAGAGCAGGTAGCGAGGGAGTCATCCTTTCGTGACATACAACTGTATATGCCTTACTATAACAAGAAATCCATTAAGCTATATTAATGTATATATCTTGCTTGGTAGAAGCAAGGCCCCCAACTGAGGATTACAATATCAAAATATATGGAAGAGTTTTGGAACGTCACGAGCGAGACCGAGACGGACCTCGGGGCATACGTTTCGCCACCGTGTCGTAGTGACGGTTTCATTCGTACGGAGATGCACAATATAGTCGTCGACGACACGTCTTATTTTTGAGGAGTGACCAAGCAAATAGTAGTTGATATTAGAGTGAACAGCTACAGCAATATACAATATATCGGTCTAAATGGGATCTGCCAAATATTATTGATACGTAAATGGTGTCGGTTTAACGTCAAAATTAGATTTTAATCGGCACGTCGTCCGTCGTTTAGCGGCGGGTAACCCATCGCGATGCCCGAGGGTTCGCTCGCCCCATTCTGCCGAGTTATCGAGCGTTGCGTGTACCCTCGTCGCGAAGGCCAATAATAGCACCTCTCGCCCCGTTGCGTCTTTCTGATAATTCCTCGGTTCATTTGACGTAAGATCCCAGTGTAATGAGACAAACTCACAGAGAAGAGAATTACATATAAGTAGGAAGAACAGAGAGTAGGGATGTAAAGATAGGAAACTTGGTAGCGTGGCCGGGATGTTATTTACTCGGCGTCAATACGCTTATCTTATCTCGTATGTCGGTACACATATATCACTTCTTAAAGGGACAACTTGTTAAACACGTCTTGGATACTTTAATTCACTCAGTGACATGGACACATTAATATCACTATTATATCGGGGGACTAACACATTATGTTTTACGTTACTCGACACTGACTCTCGGACACACCCGAATGAATACACTTCCCACAGTAGGTAACTCACCCAAGGACGTTCTGACAAGACTCACGTGTACCCTGACGTAGGCCCAGTGAGTGCTGGCTGGGCTGCCTCCTATGGGAGAACCCGCTTAGCTGGCGATGCCGTGGTCTGGTCGGGAAGTCCCCCTCCAGACCCGGGGAGGGGACGTGCGTGACTCTGCTCAGCGAACCGAGTGACAACCCGAACGGGAGAGAGATGACAGCAACCAGAATGAGAATCAGTATGACCAGAATGACGGTGGACGGGACTGTAGGGCCTTTATGTGGGGTCGGCCCAGCCGGCTTTTGACCTCTAACCAATTATCACTAAACTGGTTAGATCTGGATAGCTGTGTGCAGGTGTGGTCCTGCCCAGGTGTCTTGGTTAGGTGAGGTTGTAGGTCACCCGGCTAACTCACATCATTAGCGGCGAGGTCAAGTACCTAGGGTCGACTCGAGGTGTGTCAACCCGGAATGTGGTGGTACCACGAGGTCTGTAGTGTGCTTGCTGTTATATGTGACATAATTCTGGGCTGTAAGCTTCGGTCTGACAATGAATCATTACACCAGTAATGACCGGCACGGCGTCGGCGTCCATTTACGACACGCAATCCGAATTCGCGCGACGTGCGATGCGAATCCTCGGAGAATTTGCATCTTTCAAAAACATACACGGTCGTGTGCCGGTTAACGTCCGATAGCATATACGTCCGTGCCCCCTCCCCTTCGAAAAAACACTTCCGTGACGCCTGCCGGACCACCACTCCAGGACCCCCTGACGGAGACACGACGATCCTTCCCGTACTGGCTAGATGTTATGTGTTAAAGGAATATCATTCCTTAGGCTTTAGTAAGCATTTTCCTCCAGGTGTAATGTTAACCTACATCTATTGAGGATAAAATCTTTCACCTACAAATTGACAATAACACATTTGCTGTAATCGGACATATCTAGTTGCCTCAACAAATTGGGGTTGCAATTTGAA
The DNA here is from genome assembly GCA_958450375.1 of Homarus gammarus. NCBI lineage: Eukaryota > Metazoa > Arthropoda > Malacostraca > Decapoda > Nephropidae > Homarus > Homarus gammarus. Next base: position 1,900,570 of record CAUDMG010000100.1, on the reverse strand, counting down.
ATTCTGTGTCATTACTGAGGAATAACGAAGTCTCTGGTGCACTGCACTCTAAGATTAAGAGAAAATGGACTCGGGCATCCCGAAGTGAGAGAAAACGGACTTCCACGACGGGAGACGCAAGCACTAACACGTGCCACTCGTGCCGAGAGACTTGACAAGTTTTACCAACCATTAGTTATGTACGTTATCTAGTGAATTTAGTCAATATTGTACAGTATAAGTACACTGCAATACAGCGGTCCCTCGATTAACAATGGACCTAAGTGCAAACCCGTACTGTACGTGTACTAAACGGTCGTGGTACTTAAATTGTTATGTCTATGGCAAATATAGATTGTTTATACAGATATTCAAATACCATCTTACAAGAATCCCAGCAATGTAAGTTATATTCAACCAGGTCATTTGGGTGGCAAATTATGAGAAGAGCTCAGTCACTCAAGTAATGATAAATAAACACTCGGGCAGGCCTTCAGCGCCAACTGTCAAATCTTATCTCAAATAAATAAAGACACTCTGTCACCTCACTTCCCCCCCTCCCCCTTCTTCCCACGCTCGCTGGCTACCTCCCTCCTTGTGTTCCCAGACAAAACATTGGTGAAAACTTTATGCTTAAAGGTGTTTATTTTATATAATATCTCGGACTAAAGTTAGGGGATTACAATTTGCATAGCTGGAATCCTTGCAAGGCAGCCAATAATTTGAATATAAACATTATATATATATTTTGTTGAAGATATAAAAATTGTAGTACAGTTTATAATATAAAGTTTTTCAACTGTATTTTTGGGTAGATTTATATCAATTTCTTAATTTATTTTCATCCATTTACATGCACACACCCTAATAAAAGAAACGTAAAAGAAATAAACGACCTCGGTGCAAAGCCGGAGTGTTCTTGTACTAATTTGATTACGGTACAAAAATTGTTTTGTCCAGTGCAAATTACAGCATGTTTCTATTCAAATTAATCAGCATGTTACAAGAATCCCAGCAATGTTAATTATATTGTACCAGGTCATTCCACTGGCATTTTAAAATGAGAGAAGCTCAGTAGGACTGTTAAATAAACACAGAGACCTTCGGCTCAAACTGTCAAACGTATCGTCTTAACTCTCTCCCTCCTCTCCCCCATCTGTTCAGTCAGGGTTTTAGGCTTACAGTTTTTATCTTACATAATATTTCAGAGTAAAGTTAGGATATTATAATTTGCATTGCTGGAATCCTTGCAAGACAGCCAATAATTTGAATGTAAACGTCATATATTTTGCTCGAGAGATAAAAATTGTTGTACTTTAGTGTACAGTACTGTAGTACATTTTCTAATATAAAGTGTTTCAAGTGTATTTTTGGGTAGATTTACATGAATTTCTTCATTTATTTTCATCCATTTACATGCACACACCATACTAAAAGAAATAATTGACCTTAGTGCAAAGCTGGAGTTTTGTTGTACTAATTTGATTTGGGTACTAAAATTGTTATGTCTAGTGGAAATTATAGCATGTTTATATACAAATTAATCAGTATGTTACAAGAATCCCAACAATGTTGATTATATTCACCCGGGTAAAAACGCGCCACAGACCCGGGCGCCAACCGTCGGTGTCGCCTGGCTTTATCTTAAATAATATCACAGACAAAAGTTAGGAGAATTTAATTTGCATTGCTAAAATCGTTACAAGACGGCTAATAATTTTAATATAAACGTTGTATATTTTGCACAAGAGATAAAAATTTGTAGCCCTTTGTAATAAAATTAGTTACAACTAAAATTTGTATGTGAACTATAGCATGTTTCTATTCAAAGTAATCACAATTTTATAAGAATTCCAGCAATGTTAATTATATTCTTCCAAGTCAGTTTAGTGATATTTCATAAGAGAAAAACTGAAAGTCACTGTTAAGGACAGATAAATAAATAAGCTCTAGACCTTGGCATGAACTGCCATGAATCCGATCAACAGTAAACGGGCCATTTCGCATCTCATAATTTTAGCCGCGTCGATTTACGAGCGTCTGTTTTAACGCGATACTACAAAAAACGATGTTTTGTAGGAGATGGGCCGAGGTGCATTTGGGTATACTCGGTCTATTTAGTATTTGTGTTAGTCTCAAGTACCAAAGCAAATTGTTCCATTGAAACCACTGTAATTGAGTCCGAATTTGGTTTAAAGCTATTAGCTCTCTAGGAATGCGTCTCGCGTCACATCGACGTCGTACCGTACGTGCATCGGTAACCGACACGTACACGGGACCGGTAACAATTTTACGTAAACGCGTCGACGACGAAGAGAGTTCAATCGTAATATTCGATAATGCCGTCGGGTCGTCGGCGTACCGTTTCTACGTTTAGTAAATAGTCGTGGCGATTTTTATCACGCGCGTCTGTCACTGGGCAAGCCGAGGGCGGTCCGTCGCCGACCGCTCGAGATTCGGCCTCTATTGCGCAGTCGTACGGTCCGTCGTCGTTTGCGAGAAGTACTCGTTTGCTTAGTCTCGCGTGCAGTATATTGCATTTTTTAGCAATAGACCAGTTATGATCGTAGAGTAGTTCCATCACGTAGGGTATCGTCTCACCGTCGGCCCGGGACACACCTCCGGCGCTCCGCTTACCGGTACACGATACAATTAAAAATTATCAATGGTTGTATAGATGTAGTGCAGTATTATTATTAAATGCAGGCAGCATTCACATCACAAACTTAACCCACAGAAGAAGTCGCCTCGGGCAACGGCAGCAGCGGAAGCGCGATCCGGGAGACGGACACGAATAACGACCTCCGCGGAACAACCGTGGATCGTCGCTCCGTCACCGCTCCGGAGACGGGTCGGCGAGTGCCGCTCTCCGACGTAAGATAATCGTCGAGAACAACCTACGCGTTTTTGTATTTTTATGGATGCTATTTTAAGGATAACTAAAGCTCAGTCAATGGTTAATTTAGCTTAAGGTCATGTTATACGTGTATTTGTAATGTACAGTGACCCCTCGGTTAACGAACTCAATCCGTTCCAGAAGGTCATTCGTTAACCGAAACCATTGTTTCAATGGGTTTTTGGGTAATTGGTTCCAGCTCACCGAAAATTTCCTAAATTCAACAAAAATGGTAGAAAAGTTCACTTACTTTGAGGTGTGTATGTAGAAGGCTCCTGGATGATGATGGGAATTAGAATGGGGGTGGAGGAGAAGGAAGAAGAGAAGGCATTGGGGTGGAAGAAAAGTCACCCCATGGCACCATTTCACCCATAAAATTTTAGTTATCTTGGTGTAAGTCAAGATTATTTTCTTTAAATCAACACTGCACTGCATTATATATTGTCAATATGTAAAATATATTTCAAAATGACCAATAATTTGCTTGGAATCACAGAAAAAAAGCGTTTAGTTGAAGAGAGTCTCAAGCAAGATGTTACCCCCAGTGAAAACAGAGAGAGACTAACGCCTGTATGCTGTGTTAAGAGGCTGGATGCTACGCATTAAACTAGTCACTTTACCTTCAATTATGTTCAATAATATAATTGTTAAAATGACTAAAAAATTGAATATTAAATTTTTAAAATTATTGAATAGTATAAACTTCTTGATATTTACTAAAATAGTAAGGAATTTAAGCCCTAGAACCGATTAATGTATTGGTGGACTGATACTAAAGCCGGTTGCCTGGTCAGTGCAAGCGAAAACATGTTGAGGTCGGTTCGTAAAAATTCGTTAACCGAATTTTTGTTCGTTACCCGAATTGAAGATCCATATGGAAGGCAGTTCGTTAACCGAGGGGTCACTGTACAGTATTTCATTAAGTAAGAATGCTAAAAGTTGCCCGACGGTTGACCCACAAAACAACGGCGGCGACGTGCTCCAGCACTCGAGAAGACGGAAGCTCCGAGTACTCGACGTTAAAGATTAACAGATAGTTTGACGACTATACCACCCCTTCCTCCCTCCACATAGCACCCCTTGTTCCCTCCACCTACCATCGCTTCCTCCCTCCACCTACCTCCTCTCCCTTTCTCCAGCTAAATCTATCCCTCCCTCCACCTACCACCCCTTCCTCCCTTGTTCCCTCCACCTACCATCGCTTCCTCCCTCCACCTACCACTCCTTGTTCCCTCTACCTACCATTGCTTCCTCCACCTACCTCCTCTCCCTTCCTCCAGCTAAATCTATCCCTCCCTCCACTTACCACTCTTCTCTTTCCCTTCCACCCCTCTATCCCACCATCTGTCCCCCCTCCCTTTCTTCACGTACCACTCTTCCTTTCCTTATCTATTATCCTTCCCTTCCACCCCTCTATCCCTTCCCTCCACATACCACCTCTTGTTCCTTCCACTTGTGTTTTATTGGTTTATTTAATAAGTTTTATAGTATATGATGGTCACCTTATTAATAATGTAACATTTTGTGTGATTACAATTACACTACACACACTTAGTTGAAGTGACCAGTTATTAGTGTCGATATTAATGGGATAAATATTAGGTAAGTTTATTGGAGTTTGCTATAAAGTATAAGACTATAATTATAAAGTGTGAGTGTGAAGAAGGGTTTATAAGTTGTATAAATGTCAATTAGAGGAACAAATAATTTGCTAACCACACCCTAGTCCTTCAATGGAAAACGCATCGAAATGCGCAGGGTCGAGAATTGGCGAACGCATTCGGCGGGAGAATAAATGCGGCGACACGCGTAGAATACTCGTACGCCACTCTCGGGCACGTACGTTTCCATTCACTAAAGTTAGGTGGGTTTTTTGGGTGGCGTGGGACCCAGAGGGCATCGGTAGGCGGTCGCGTCCGGCGGTTGCCGTGCGAGAAATTGGGAGGACGGGCTTCCGGACCTGCGCGACGGGCGTTGACGTCGCAGAAAGTAAGGAACGGCATCTTCCGGCGGAACCGCAGCCCGCGAATAAAGGAACGCTCGGGCCGAGCGCGCTGCTCCTCCGCCGCACATTTCGTCGTCGGTAACAAAAGTAGTCGATTGAAGTCGCCTCTTTTGCCTGGGTGGATGTGTTTGTGCTAACTGTTTTAGGCAAGTGAATGTTTGGTACAGCAGATTTGGGGATTCATTGTAGGGTAGACTTGTCATACAGTGCACAGCGTTTTAATTAGTATTATATTGCGGCGATCGGCGAGCACGTAGACCGAAGCCTCACTCGACCGCGTCTCAGGAGGCGTGGGGTTTGGTCCGAGGCCACTCGCAGTCATCTTCGAGGGTATAGTCGGGAACGCCGTCCGACGAAACGTCTCGTCGAAATTCCGGAGCGGCGTTCTCGTCGGGGGGCGCGCCGGAGGGGTCGTCGTCGGGCATTCGACGTGCATCCGTAAGGGCCTACGAGACTCCCCGAGGCCACTCGGCCCCCGGAGTAGAACGAGGGCACGCGTCGAATCGGCCACCCGTTAAAAGCGGGGAAGAAGTAAGATCGCGTAAGTAACGGCAGATTAATTTCGCACCGAGGGAGCTCGAACCCGCACGTAATTTTTGTCGTCGACACTCGCACGTATAGAAAGTGCAAAATAAATAAATAATACGTAATTTTTTTTATGGGAATTCGCCCACCCGGGCACGGGTCACCGACCCACATCGGGGCGAAAATGTAATAATAATAATTGTTGAAGTTACAGTGTTCTTCTTTGGTGGATATCAACGAAATATGATGCGAGAGGCTCAGACAACGACACAAACGACGTTGCTCTTTCCGGCGTATTTTCGGGACCGTCCGTAAAAAAAAAAAACATAACGTGCGCATTGAAAGTGGCGCTTTATTCCACAAGTTAAATGAAACATATTCACATAAATGTGGGGTAACCTAGTTTATATGTAACAATAATACGAAAGAACCTTAAAGAAATACAAAATCAAAAGTGAGGAACAATATATTTATGTTGTGTTGTCAATAGTAAGAGAAACAATTGAGACCCTGCAATCGCGTGTTAAGGAGGCAGAAAGTCAGACGAGCTACCCGGGACTCGGTCAAAATTTTAGGGATGCCACGTAGCAGCGAGATGTACCGCAGACGACACATTACGCTTCCAATATTTTCCGCGGAGGCGGTATCTCCCGGTTTGGTAGCTGCCTAATACCTGCCTAAGTATGTAAGAATTTCCAATGGAAAGTGTATGTTTGGCAAATGTATCCAGGTCTTTAGAGAATGTACTCAGATATTTGGGTTAGTTGTCAAGGGTTCATGTATAATTTACATGTCTAATTGACTTTGGATATTTTTTAACTTTAATTTTTCATTTGCAGTCACGGGTCGGAGTCACCCGACAGGAGTCAGAAACGACATTTTTGTGCGGACCGGCGACTCGACGGACCCCGGCCGAGGACGCCGCTCGAACCGCGGGAGTCGCGGGTAAGAATCTCGGACGACGCCGCATTGTAATGTTTATATTGCAGTGTACGGTATTTACTTAATGGTTCTTTGAAGAATAGGAATGCGTATGTGGCGTGTGTCTGTAGGAATTGCGTAGAGTAAGCGGAAGGTTTTAAAGGGAGACGAGAATTTATTAAGCGGCGCGTCGTCGACCCAACCGCGAATCATTAACGGCGGGGGTCGCGTCGTAGTCGCGGACGAATTATCGAAGGAAGTTTTGACCGAATACCGAGAGGAAATAAGACAGGAATTTACGAGTAAAAGAGTAGAACGTAAAGATAACGAGGGAGAAACGAAAATGTCACCGACGATAAGACTCGGGTGCTATAGAAAATGCGTAGACGGAAGAGGGATCGACATTACAAGTGTTATAATGAGAGTACTTAACTTAGGTTAGAGATATAGAATTGAAGGTCTCATATCCGGTGTAAAAGTGTTGGATACAATATGAAAAGTATTATTAAAAAATGGGAGTTTAACTCATAAGCCATGGGTTAGGGTGCTGCTGGCACTTCCCCTTCCCTTTGTATTGGGATAAATTGAGAAACGACGAATTCTCCCCCCACAAAGAAGGGGAGTCGAGATGGACGTTGTGGAACTTTCACCTCGGGTGTAAGGGTTAAGAATGTAGTAGCTTGTAATGGAGGATGTGGTATACGTATTTATTCTTATGTTTTATACTGTACTGCAAGTAGGCGTTATTGTACGCACATTGCGGGTTATAACGGGAACGCGGCACGCCGGAGGCGGGTACACGGGACGCTCCCTCAGAACAGAAGCCGAACGTCGATGGCGTGGGTACATCCACTTCCCTTAAAAGTGTAATTAGGGATCCTCCTCCGACACATTGCACTATTTTCATGCGGATGCATACGAGATATTTCCTTTGGAGTATAGTGTTTGGTTCACTGCCAACACCTCTAATAGTTTTGATACATTTATCCTCGTACCGGATCTCCGTCGTCGCGTATTTTCACGCGACATCTGCGGAAGTTACGTTCACGGACGTAAGTAGTACGACGTCGAGAGCACGACGTACATTCGGCCGTGAAGTACACCAGTCCGGATCGAGTGGACTTTCCCAATCGTCTCGTAGATTCCTCGAGTTGTTGTTAACGGTACGAATACGTACAATTAATATTTTGTTACGTATAGGTATATTGTATGTTTTTTGATAATTGTTAAGTATTCGAGGCGGCGACGCCGTTCGCGATCGGCGGCAAAGCGACGGCACACGACGACGAGCGCACCGTACCGACGGGCGGAGGAGCATCGAGTTTGATTTTGCATTAGGCGACAGGGTCGCGGGTATTTACGGAGATAAGGCAGAGCGCGACGTCGGCGCCCGCGTACGGCACGAGCGGGAGAAGTAATTTGCGAGGGACGTAATTGCGGGGCAGTGGAGCATTGCAGTGGGTATGCTCGTGTGTTTTAGTTGGCAATAGTGTATAGATATGTTTGTGTGGGGTGAGTGTGTATAGGTGTACTGTAGGAAGACTGAACTTAGATGAAGTTTGTTTGGGAATTAGTCTAATTTGTAATAGTAGATAATTGTTTATATATTTTCACAGTAATTTGTCCGTTTCAGTCGTGGACGAGCGTGCCGATACGAGGCGGAGGCGGATCGCACGGTGGGCGCGTAAGAGCGGTCTGGACGAAGACATTCGGGAACCGAGGACGAAGACACCGCGCTTCGAAGATACCGGTCGACGCGCGAGGAAGATGCTCCGGAACACGGGAAGAAGACCACACTCCCGAGTGCGGGAAGACACTCGTCGACGCAGGAGGAGACTCGCATCAATGTCGTATCGCGAAGTGCCGGGCCAGTGTGATTGTTTTAAAGACGATTTAATGTGTAAAATGAATGCACGTGTTGTTTGTAACGATCGTTATAATGTTTGTAGTATTGTTTTTAGAGACCGACTCTGCGAAGACGGAGGAAGTCGATGCATGTCGACAATGAATTTATTGAAGATGTTGCCTGTGATCACTAGGTGTTTGCACTAATTTGGGGGGAAGATTATCATCGTAGAGTCGTTGCAAATAGATCGTAGAACGTCACGGAATGCGGCGGGACGCATCCGCAAATAACGGCAGCGTAAATACGAGACAAGGGGGGACGCGCGCCTTTTGAAAGCGAAAGAACGGGGGAGATCGGACCGACATAGATGGTGTTGTTGAGGTAACTGATAAGAATGGAGAAATGATGACTATTTGGTGGGTTTTGTTTTAGGACAGAGAGAGTAGTTATATATTAGTGAAGATATAAAGTAAAAGGCGATAAGGATGGTGGTGGGGGACAACGAATGATATATTTTGTAGGGTATTAAAGGAATTGACGTGCTAGTGCCGAGTCGGCGCAATTGCGAGAAACGGATGCGACGGGGATTTTGAAGAAGTCGCGCGGTAGAGGAATTGCGGGGAAATCGGCGGAAGGGACGATCGTAATAACCTTTCGATGCGGGACGGGCGACGACGAATTTAGTAAATGGCGGTTTAGGAAAGGGTCGTACGTATAGCGGCGGGTGCGGGCGTCTGCGGATACGGTCGATCGGGGTCCGTTTACGGGACGGGAAGTACGGAGAACAGAGGGGAATTTGGACGGAGACGAGGCGGCGCACAAACGAAAGTCTCCGAGGTATGCCAGTAGTTACGGAAGTATACCCGCGAGATGCGTAAAGAATGATTTGGAAGTAGAGTTAGCTAAGAGTCATGTGTTTGAAATGGTGGGAAGGTTTGATAGGTGTATTGGTTTTATGTAATTGTGGCAGTCGGTTTGAGAGCGGGCGGTCGTGGAATGCGCCCGGGCATCTATTTTGAGAGCGCGATATCTACCGTACCGGTAAGGAAATACGCGATGCAGCAGTAATGTATTTTTGGTTAATAGTAGTTTCATTTATTTGGCATCGATTTATACTCGTTCACCCGTACTCCGTGTCGCTCCACTCGTGTTAAGGTGTTTATTGTGAAGGCGTTTGTATAATAATAAAATTTGGTGGACGAGTAGGATAAGCGGAAGGGGAAGGAATACGAGCACAATGTTTAATTTGTAAGCCCTCCCTTTTTTTGTGTTTTCCCTCTGCCTCCCTGTCCTCCTCCTCCTTTTTTGAGGCGTTCCTCGGTTCTGTGTTCGTCGTGCGGTGTCTTCTCTCTCCGTTTCATTGCCACTCCCTTCGTCTTTCTCCCCTTCTTCCCGTTTTCTTCTTTTACTCCTCCTCTTCGCCTTATGTCTTTCTCGTTTCCTTGTTTATCGTTTTGCTTCTCCCTCTGTTTCTCCTCCTCCTCTGTGATTCCCTTCCTGTTCGTCACCCTTTCATTCCTCTTGTTAATCCCCTTTGTGCCTTTTGTTTTTGTTTGTTGCTCTCTTTCCCTTTGTCTCCTCGATTGCCCTCTGTCGGTCGTTTTTGTGTCCCTGTATACGTTTGTTGTTAGCAATTGAATTTGTGGTTGTATTACTGCTGCTGTGTGTATGTTGGATTGTATTTATTTGTGTTGTTATAAATATGTTGTGAGTGTGAATTAGATATATTGTGTTGATATTTGACTAAATTTTGTTGTTAAGAAGAGGAGGAGTTGTATTTAGATTTGGAAAGTAATTGTTATCGAGGAGGAGAATGCACGTACCGTTTGTAGTTTGAATTGTTTATTGTGGATTAGTTATCGGTTTTAATTGTAAGGGCGTCAATTGTGCACCGGGAATAGTCCGGCGTCGTCGGTACGGCCGCAATAAATCGCGGGAGTCGCGGAGTTATTTTTTGTCGTCGGAGATCCGTTCGTGGAGTTGCAAAAAATGTCGCGTCGTCGACGAAAGTTAATCGTCTGCGGATCGGCCGTCTCCGAATCGACGGAAGTTAAGCGCGGACTCGTAATACAGTTTGAGGTGCAATTCGTCGCGTCCGTTTTATTGTAGTCGAGTTACGTGTAGACTCTGACTATTTGTAGACTTGTAAGAACATAAGAATGGAGGAAACTGGAGTGGGCCTAATGGCCCATACTGGGCAGTCCTGTTTACACCCAACCCCTATTGCTCATATGAGCATCCAACCTATGTTTGAAGCAATTCAGCATATTCGAGTTAATGATGATATTTGGTAACTTGTTCCATTCATCCACTACTGTTTCCAAACCAGTGTTTACCTATTTCGCGCCTAAATCTAAATTTGTGTAATTTAAAACCATTGTTACGAGTTCGCTCCTGGTTGGATAGTTTGAGTACCTTTGTAATGTCCCCTTTGTTTAGCCCTGCCTTCCACTTATACACCTGTATCAGGTCGCCCCTCGCTCTACGTCTCGAGGGAGTGCAAATTAAGATGCTTTAACCTGTCTCTATACTCAAGGTTCCTAATGCCTGGGATTAGTCTTGTCATTCTCTTCTGAATTCTTTCCAAGGATTCTATATCCATTCTGTAATACGGCGACCAGAACTGAACTGCGTAATCCAGGTGTGGTCTCACAAGAGCAAGATACAGTTTTAGGATGACCTCGCTAGTGTTGTAACTAACACTCCTTTGTATGAACCCAAGTACTTTATTAGCCTTGTTACGAGCAAAATCACATTGTTTAGTTGGCTTAAGGTTCCTACTTATCATTACTGCTCAATCTGTCTTGCAGTCGGATTTCTCTATGGCATCGTTGTTCATCTGGTATCTGGTTTCCCTGTTTACATCTCCTATATTGAGTACTTTACATTTGTCGACATTGAATTTCATCTGGCATTTTTCAGACCATTGGAAAAATTTGTTTAGATCTTCCTGTAGTTTTGCCGAGTCCTCGTCAGATTTGATAACACGTCCTATTTTAGTGTCCGGCAAATTTACTTATGTTGCTGTCAATGCCGATATCGATGTCGTTTATGTATATAATAAACAATAATGGTCCAAGTACTGAGCCTTGGGGAACTCCACTTGTGACGTTGCTCTAATGGGACTTAGTGCCGTTGTATATGTTTGTTTGTAATTGATTGAAGTTATTTGTAGTTTGATAAATGTTATGACTTGTTGTTGTTTGATTATAGTATAGTCATTTGTGCAGTTTGAATCTATTTTGGTTTGTGGACTTTGAAAATGTGTTGCATGTATGTGGACTTTGAATAATTGAGATATTTTGTGGATTTTGTATATTTTTCATGTCTGTGGACCGAAATGTAGTACAGGTCGTACCTCTCCAGTCCGGCAACCTCGGGACCAGACCGGCGCCGGATCACGGAAATTGCTGGACCGTGGAAATTCGTCATTTTCCTGGATAGAGAGTGACTAGTGCTTATGCTTGGAAGCACTAGCACCACTTTCTCTGCATCACGGTGTCTTTGAAGACATATCGAAGGGTTAAATGTCGTATAGTAGTTTCCGAAATTTGGCGAGTTTTTAATTGTTAACGTATTTTATTGGAACGCCCAAAAATAAATAAATAAAAATTTTGACGGGGAAACTGGAATTTCGACGGGTTGGAACGGCTCGCCAACGTGCAGACGACGGGCATAATCGCATAAATGGCGTCATTTCTCTCGTGTACAAAAGAATCATTATTGTTTATGAGTGAATGTCTTTTTTATTGAATTAATGTTTGTGTGCAAAATGAGCAATACAATTTATTAATAATACGTAGAATATTAAAACAGACGAGGAAATGAGACGGCATTGTTTTTGTCGATTACAAAACCAGTGAGTGACTGGTTGTATATATAAAAGTGAAGAAAATAAGACCGTGGCTGTAGTTGTAGTGGAATTATTATGGTTGTTTTAAGTAATGTTATTTAATGTTAATAAATGGAACAATAGAAGTAGCTAACGATAACGGTAAAGAAAAAAGAGTTTGCGTATCGTCATTACTTTACATAAGAATATGAAAGCAACACTTATTTACTGTTCATATATATTGTAATTTATGTTTCTGAATTTCTTTTTATTGAATTAATGTTTGTGTGTGTGTGCAAAATTAGCAATACAATTTATTAATAAACGTGGAATATTAGAGGAGACGAGACGACTTCTGGCATCGTTTACGTTAAAGCTTACAAAACCGGTGACTGATTGGTTCTATATATGAAAGTGAAGAAAATAAGACCCTGATTTTAGCTGCAGTAAAATTAATGTAAAGAAATTAATATGATTGTTTGAAGTATGTGTAATGTTAATAAATGGAACAATAGAAGTAGCTAACCAATAATGGTAAAAAAAACAAGGTGAGACTGCATATGTAAGTGCTCACATGTGATAACCTATTGTCATTACTCTACATAAGAATATGGAAGCAACACTTATTTACTGCTCATATATATATTGAAGGGTTAAATGTTGTACTCTGTATAGACAAGCAGAGAGAGAGAGAGAGAGCAGCTGAACTGTTGGATGTAAACAAACCTTAATTTCCTTTTTTTTTTTTTTTTTTTGGTAAGGGGATTAGCCCACCCAGGCATAAGTCACTGACCCACATTGGGGCCTGAGGGGCCAAAATTTAATACTCCTGTAATAAAAATAATAATTGAAATAATTAGAAAAAAAAAAAAAAAAATTGCTTATCTTCCTGTTGGACAAAGTAAAATTGTTCCGGACTAGAGAGGTAGAACCTGTAGTTGTTTGTGGACTTTGAATTTGTTTTGCCTTTTGTGGACTGGGTTTATTTTTGGGGTGCGCGAGGACGGGGAAATTTATGCGTGGGGTCCGAGGACAGGTAGTAATTATGGACGTACGTGGAATAACGTGTTACGTCGGTGGATTTTGACTGATTTTTGATCCCGTGTGGACTTTGAATAATTAAGGATGTTTGTGAACTTTGAATATTTTGTATCCTTTGAATAATTTATTGTTTGTGTATTTTGAATAATGTTCAATATGTGGTTGTTGAATAATTAATGATTTTTGTGGCTATTTGATTATTTTGTTTATGTTGCGTGGACTTGTGACTATTTTGTATCGTTTGTGGACTTTGAATAGTTTTCAATGTATGTGGACTTGGAACAATGTATAATGAATGTGGACTTTGAATATGTTTTATCCTTTGTGGACTTAGTATTATTTTATTGTTTGTGGACTTGGAAATATTTCATTGTTTGTGGACTTAGTATTTTTTTTTTTATCTTGTGTGGACTTGTAATAATTTTCAATGTGTGTGGAGTTGGATTAATTTTCATCCTTTGTGGACTTAGTATATTGTTCATGTTTGTGGACTTTGGAAAATGTCTTCTCTTGTGGAGTTTGAAAATTATTTTATGTTGTGGACTTTGTATTATTATATCTTGTGTGGACTTTGAAATATTTTCATTGATTGGATTTATTTTTGTTTTCCTCGTGGAATTGGACTAATTTATGTTTGTGCACTTCCAAACTTTGTTTATCCTTTATGGATTTAGGAATTTTTCATGTGTGGAATTAGTATTTTTTCCATGTTATGTGGACTTAGAAATTTTTGCATCCTTTGTGGACTTGGAAACATTTTCATCCTATGTGGACTCTGTATATTTTTCATGTATGTGGACATAGAAGTATTTTGAGCATAATAAAAGAAAGCACATAATCAATGTCTTTATTTTTCACAAGTTAAAGTACAGCCATATTTGGAATAGGTGAAGTTGTCGAAAACAGGATCACGCGAGACGCTGGCGTTGTAGGAAACGGGAGTTTTTTGAGCCGTAGAAAACAGAGACAAATTTCCCATTTTCTTTGATGGTTTCCCATTTTCTCCAAGTGAACAGAAAACAGGTTGTTTTTCAAAGTTGCTATCTTTTAAGATAGGTTCCGCCCACCCCACACTTTTTTTTTTTTTTTTTTTTATAGAGTGTTTATTGAGCAAGAAAGGTGCTTTTCAACTGAAAGAGTAGGTATTCCTCATTGGTTGGGAGTTAGTACTTTAATGTTTTGTTTGCAAACTGACTTTGACCATATTGTCAATAGGTTTAGTCATAAAGCTCTCTCCCAACACAGATATCGTGTCTATGGACTATTGTCGTGTGATAGATCGACAATGTCCGAGCCTTTGTTTCCAAACAAACATCAAAACACCAACTCACAACCAATAAAGAATAACTACTCTTTCAGTTGAAAAACACCTTTCCTGCTCAATAAACACTCAACACCACATGTGTTCCCGTGTACCTATAAGAAAAGGGAGAAACAAAAAAACCCATTAACATTCGCACAATAATACAAGTCAAATTATTCAACACATTAGTTAATCACAATGTCAAAAATGCATTTCAACATCATTACTTTACTTTACATTAATTCATATATCATAAACTAATCTCAATTCTTCACACATAACCTTCTTCTCCTCCTCATGTCACTCCACTTCATCTGGTGCCCAAATCACTTGTCATCTTCTTCTACCTTGTGTGTCACTCAAAACGCACATCAGGCAATAAAGAAACACAAAATTCAACTCAAATACATATATTCTACACACTTAGCAATATAATACAGTACAGTACAGTACATCAAACATCTTCTTCACAGGACATCATCTTCTCAGCTCCATACACCCAGGTCACTGGGACGACGGCTTGTACGTTCACAGGACACCTTCTCAGCTCCAGTCACAGAGACAACAGCTATCCCTTCACATAACATCTTCTCAGCTCCATACACCCAGGTCACTGGGACGACGGCTATTACGTTCACAGGACATCTTCTCAACTCCACACACCCCAGTCACATAGACGACAGCTGTAACTTCACAGAACACCTTCTAGGCTCCATACACCCCAGTCACTGGGACGACGGCTTTTACGTTCACAGGACATCTTCTCGGCTCCTTTCGGCAACTTGGCCAAAGCAACTTCGCCCCGTCCCTTCAATCTGAAACCGAGAAAGCACAACAATGGAGGTCAACTCATAATGGCCTTTTCTATCAAATACATTACACATACAAGGCAGTGCACCCGTCGGCTTCATCACACTCCGGAAACTCTTCATGGTGCTCTTCTTATATTACCAGCAATATACACTTCACGGCCACACTTCTAGGTAAAGTATCGTTTCCCATTGCTCAAATAAATCGCCCACAAAAACACTATCTCTTGCTATGACGCAACCGCCACAGTTATTCCCCACTCCATCGTCAACGTCGCCACTTCCTTTCTTCGCAGCACGTCCTCTTCGTAACCGCCACGGTAAATGCCCAATACTTGGTCGCCTCCTTCCTTACTCTTACCACGAGGAACACCCCTCGCTCCACTGAAAATAAACAAAACATATCCATAATAAACACCATTCCAAAAAGGGTCATGCATCCACTCTCAACAACTCTCTCTTCTGCCTACAACAACAAATCAAACCCTTTTACACATGTCTACCAAAACCAAATTTCTTCCTTTTAAACCGCTACAAATACCAACTTCTTACCAATATATACATACTCTACTACAAACCATTCATCAAGGCTAGTACCAATCATTACACAGCCTCCAGTGTGTAACAACAATACTAGCCTGCTACCAACTAACTTCTATATAATTACAATACATACCCACAACAAAGTCACCTTCCTGCCCCTGCACTTCCAAACCTTTCATCTTACCCAAATTTAAACAAACACTTCCTCTTTGACACAAACAATCCACTCCTTACCCTTAAGCTCCCATCTCCGTCGCCGAGTAACCACTGCCTCTTCGATCATCACTGCCGCCTACCATTCCAAAAACTCAAATCCAGCCTGAAAAACAAAGAAATCAACACATTAGTTCCCCCACAACAATTCATAAACCTTTCACGCCCTATATAAACAACTTACTTTAATCTTCACCAAAGTTCAATTACATCATTATTATTTTCCGCATCTAACTCATTCTTAAACTACAAAACAAAACCTATCTATCCAACCTGCAAAACTCAACTTTAACACAAACTTCTAACCATTCTTACCTTTACAACAATTTCAATTAATTTGCCCCCAACCTCCAATACCCCTCAAAAATTCACACAACAAATACCTTTCTTCCACCTCCACAACCTGAAAACACTTCAACTCTATATTCTTATACATAAACAACTTAACTCCTTTCCTATTGCACCAACTACTCCTCACATGTACTCCTACGCTCCGTGACAATATCACATACAGCGCCAAGTATCAACACTCAACCGTCTCTAGCATAAACCACACACTTTTGCGCCCTCTGACTAACTGCAGTCAAAGCAAATCTCATACCCCTCAACACACAATCCCTAGCATTATCACAGAGTCAATGGGTACTGCTACCCGAAAAAACTCCTATATATCACTTGCCTCTTATACAAAAACTTTTCACAAACAACAAACTTTACCTACAACTTTCAAATACAATAACAACTCACCTTCAAATAATACATTGCGCAATTTCACATCACCGTATCCAGTGTCAACGCACTCCTCTCGACAATTCGCCCATATTCCTCCAACGGCAACATGAAAACAATAAGTCAGTGTTACAAATACTGTACTCTTCACATTAAAACAAAGTATAGTTACAACTTCAATAAACAATACTTACACCTTTACTGCCTCTCATTCAGTCGAGCGTTAATGCCCCTCTGGATTATCACACCAATCACGTCT
Source organism: Homarus gammarus (assembly GCA_958450375.1). Taxonomy (NCBI): domain Eukaryota; kingdom Metazoa; phylum Arthropoda; class Malacostraca; order Decapoda; family Nephropidae; genus Homarus; species Homarus gammarus. The sequence goes on along the minus strand of CAUDMG010000100.1, from coordinate 1,883,669 downwards.
TCTGGACTGCAACAACAACCGTAGAAAACAATTACCACATCAATAACTACAACCAAAGTCCCTCTTCATGTTCATATCAAACGGACCCCCCCCCCCCCCCCTTCAACCAGTTAACAGTCTACATTACCTTTTAGAACATGCTGCAAGGGGCGACTGGTTACAACACTTGGCTCCTTTCCAACACCGGCTTCTCCCCCACCTCTGCATGGCGACCATACTTCCTCTTGGTTAGTCGATACAGTCAACACAAGTCTATATTCTGCTCCACCATTCTTCGATTTCTCATTACCACACTTTTTGGGATGGGGACCTGAGGTGCATCCCACCTCCCCCCCTTATCAATCACGTCTTCTGGACTGCAACAACTGTAGAAAACAATTACCACATCAATAACGACAACCAAAGTCCCTCTTCATTTTCATATCAAACGGACCCCCCCCCCCCCCTTCAACCAGTTAACAGTCTACATTACCTTTTAGAACATGCTGCAAGGGGCGACTGGTTACAACACTTGGCTCCTTTCCAACATCGGCTTCTCCCCCACCTCTGCATGGCGACCATACTTCCTCTTGGTTAGTCGATACAGTCAACACAAGTCTATATTCTGCTCCACCATTCTTCGATTTCTCATTACCACAATTTTTGGGAGTGGGAAAGGGAGGAGGGGCATCCCCCCTCCCCCCCACTTATTCCCGTGCAAGGTGAAGGGCACAAGCGCCTACACCGCCCAACTAGGCAGCATGCCAAGTTTGTGCTTGCCTACAGGATCATTGCATTTTTTGTCCAAAGGCGTACAACCCTCCAGTCTTTAAAATTTGGTGGGCTAGCTCCGACGAAGTCTTTCCCAAAACACGCATTCGCAACTTTCGATTTACAACGGGTACCTACTTTACTGCTAGGTCAACAGGGACAGAGGAGGTCTAGGAAGTGTGTCCAACCCACTTTCCACAGGCCCGGGAATCGAACCCAAGACGTCTCGCTTGCGAGGCGAGAACGGTACAGCACTACCGCCGGCACCCCCACTTCGGCTGTGACCCCTTGTGAGGCGGGCGCCAGGGCTACGGGTAGGGTTCCTCGACTAAGTAGTGCCCTTTCACAGGTTTATGCACCTCACTTAAGTCTCCCCTTGCCCGTCTACAATAAACTAGGCGGGAATGGGACAACTGGCCGCCGCCGACTGGGGGTAAACTGCAAACGCCCAATTTTGCGCTCTCAAGGCAGGTTACATTAGGTTAGGTTAAATTAGGTACTTCATGGGCTGCGGCCAGTTGTCCTAGACCCAAACTAAGCACTTTTGGCTGCACTAGGGAACCGACACCAACCTGAAAAAAGGTCACTCGTTACCCATTTATCAAAACTTTCTCACTACCTCTACGATATAATAAACTCAATTTATCAAAACTCATTTACATTTCCTTTAATCTACAGCCGAGGCACAAAATTCAACATTTTAAGCTTAACATTACCAAACTCAAGCCACAATCATTGATTTTAATGTCAACTTTTAACCTTTCTATTGCTCTACGGCACAACACCACAAATCTAGTTCAATTTTCATAACTATTTTAGAAACGTCAACGTCACTTACCCATCACTATACCCCTAGTCTACCTCAAAACATACCAGCTCCTTCCACCTCCAACAACCTGAAAAAAATGGACACATTACCCAACCAAGAAAACTTACACTAATTGTCAATACAAATATATTAGTCACTTATCAACTTTCCTATTACAGCTACAAATTCTCTTTACTCAAAAACAACTACACCTTCCCTTTTAAATACCGTAGTGACGAAGTCCTCACCGCAAGTGTAGACGCGCTAGCCACCACCTAAAATCTTATGCCACATTCTCTTCTCTATTCCACAGTAGAAGCCTTCCGTACACCTGCAATAAAAGGCATCAAGGTTCACCTTTCAATCACTTTCTCAAAACCCATCTAACACTAACCAAATTTAACTACTACTTTGACGTTATATTACCTTCTATGGCAACAAACCAAATACGACTTTCCGACAGCAATCAATGTCAAATTACAATCAATTCACATATACCATAATAAACAATTTCAGACAACCTTACTTGAACATTTACAAGAAGCAAGTCAAAATTAATGAAACAACACTGGAGCGGGTTCAGGTACATTCAGGAGCCGGTGCATGCCCAGTATTTGCCAAGAGTGCGTGACAGAGACGTGACCGATCGTCCGGGCGGCTAGCGAGCCGACCTTTTGGTGAAGAATATAAAGGAAAAGAGACGTGACCGATCGCCCAAGCGGCTAACAAGCCGATCAGTGGCGAAGAGGATAAAAGTAAAAAACAACAGACGGCACACTACCACCTTACCTCGCCTCTATCTACGACAACAAAATACGACCATAAAAACACACAACCGAGAGTATAGTACCATTATATAGCCTCCAGTATATAACAGCACAAACACAACACCCATTCAAAAATTTCATTCAACCAAAACTCGAAATTCTGGGTCTACCTCTGTACCGGTCACGTCTTTGCAAAAATCAACCTTTCCCACGCTAGTTGGCTCCAACTTAACGCTCATGCGGCAGCCCACTGCAGCTTCCTTGCGGTTGCTAGTATCTGAAAATAAACTATACAAAACCTTAAAAAACACCCACTACATTTTATGCCAACAACTACAAAACTCATTAATACAAATTTCTTCACTATTTAACCAAATATAAGAACATATCTTAACTTCCCACAACTTTAAATAACAAGGATTATTTTATTACAAAAAAAATCTACCTTTCCTTTCTTTAATCATTTCCTTAACAGTCATACAACCCAAAACACATCCACCAATCACAATCACCTTTACCTACAGCCTAAGTACCGACAGGTCAAATTGCGAGCACGAGACCCAGGGTCGGGTCGATGCATCTTTAGCTGACTACATTCAAAACGTACGACTTTCTGCCGCTTATTTTTCATACAATTCGTTTTTAAACTAATTTCACCATTTTATAGTCAACACTCGTAACTATAGCCAATATGCTAACAAAATTCAGTCAAACTTAACCACTTACTGTATTGCCATAAAATAATGCAGTGCCAGTCTAGTCTTCCATATACGACTAATTTACATTTTAGTTAGAGGAGAATTATTGGCCATCTTGTCACCGCCGATATTTTTCTTTAATGATAACAATTCACACTACGCTCCCTTCCTACAACTCAAAAACTATACATGGTCACAATATTTTACATTACTACTGTCACGTGACCAGTCCAATGATTACATAACTGCTATCAAGTCATTACGCACACTCCAAACTCATTTCACGTTAATAACCCACATTCGAACGCTTCCCTCACAAAACGTACTGCACATTAACTAAAATAGAACTTCCCTAAACAATTATTATTCAAAACATACTTGTACTCAACACCATGTCGTTTCGTATTCCACACTACATCAGGTACCACTCAAAACACGCTACCAATTGGCTCACCCATATCGATATTGCTATTCATGTCAAATCCCTCTCTAAAATACACTCAACATCCATAGTCACTTAACTGCCCTCACCCCTCGTTTACCAAAAGGCCGCTGTCGGGAGAATTCTTTTCTACTTCTCCGGTTCATGAGATCACTATAAGCACAACACCTCCAATCTTGTACTATACGCATCAAACCACACACACACACCAGTATGGTTTACTACTTGACACACACACACACAAATGCTGCATCTTTTTTCCTTCTCACTCATTTTCACGATTCCACTACGATCACTATGAACTGTCTAAGCTCAATGTACACATATGCTGGATCTTTTAATTTTCTTCTCACTCATTTTCAAGATCCACCACAATCACTTCTCACTATCAACTGTCCAAGATCAAGGCAAAATGCTCCAGCTTTCTTTTCTTCTCACTCATTGTCAAGATTCCACCACCATCACTTAAAACTGCATTGAAGTTCGCATCCAAACAACTTCATGTCGAGAGAATACTTCAATAATGAACTTGCTACACAATCTTCATGCTCATGAATTCACTTTCCGTCACTCATCAACGAAATAAAAACACTGTTTCTTGCAAAAACAAAACATAATCCGCCAATTTCACAAAATACACTATTAACAATTCAACTTCTTGAAACACTTAGCACGATACACACTTAGAATTTTATATCAATTAAACTACCGTATTCAACTTAAATATTCTGTACTCCGAGTACTTGAATTAGGAACACCATCAAAATCTCCCTAGTTAACCAAACACAAATCTTAAATATGTTTCACAGGCCTCAAGTCAAATACATCTATGACTTGTGTTAAAAACCTCAGAAAAATGTTTAAGAAAACATTTCGAATGCACAACACTAACAGCCGAACGAACAAAAGTCTAAACACTAATTTATATACTATGATTTTCTTTTCCACAAACTACACTTTATGTCGCTATACACGAGTTTTAACACCAGACACAAGGACCGGATTGTAACTGATCCATCCTTGCCGGTTCGACCTTAAAATACCCCACCTTGCCGCCGACTCGCTGCCGAACCGTCAAATTATTTGCTCTCCGGTAAACACCGTCACAACCAAACGAGGGAATTATCCCAGATAAACTGCTCTTGGGTATTTGCACCATAGACATAGGTGGACCACAGAATTTGTGATAAGCTAACCAACCAAAAAGTTAGGATACCAACTCACAGCCTACGGTGGCAGTATCGTAGTCAATAAAGTTTTCTTCCAAGAAAGAAATAACAAGATACTCTACAGTCAGTCACTCACATCTCCATTCCTTGGTGAGAACTATCAACGGTCAATTTAATAAAGTCACGACCCGAGTAATGTTTTCCCATTACCGTCAAATACTTTACGTACAGTATATATTTATAACTTAATTATAACAATGTAAAACAAAAATATCGTGCTAACATTCTATACTATGCCATGTTACGTGTACTAATCAACTTGCTACTATATGTTAAATAATAATTCCTTGACATAAATGTACGCTATATTATCAGGTACCACATTTACTCTCCAAGGTACTGTAGTACGTGTGAGGCGAGACCTGACCCAATAAATCATTATCAAATTGTTATAGTAAATATCTCTCTAACCACTGCTATGTCAACTAGAAACTGGTCTATGTAAGCCATACCCCAAAAAACTGACGAGTATATTGTATTCATCCAAAGACGACAAACAGCACTTACCACCAGTGCCGAATTTATTAGACCTGTGGAGGCCCCCCTCATGATAACTACCCCAAGAGAGAGGTGGCGAGTGAAGCGAACCTAAACATCTGGGAATTCCGGACTCCTAAATATCATATTAATAAGAACACAAACAAGAGCGTTCATTAATAACAGACGGTTCATCGAAAAAACCAGCTAGTCGTGAATTTCAACGAGTAGCTACCCTAATTTCTATCACGTGATAAGCAGGAATTTTAAAGATTGAAAATAAAATAAACCAAATAAATACAATATTGTAATATGGGGAGGCCCCTGGGCAACTGCCCCGTCTTCAATCCGACCCTGCTCACGACTCTACTTTGTTGTAACATAGGTCTGTCTTTTGTTAATTTTAGTGTTTCTGCTGTATGGACTGCAACAACTCCTGTAGAAAACAATTACCACATCAATAACGACAATCAAAGTCCCTCTTCATATCAAACGGACCCCCCCCCCCCTTCAACCAGTTAACAGTCTACATTACCTTTTAGCACATGCTGCAAACGCGACTGGTTACAACACTTGGCTCCTTTCCAACATCGGCATCTCTCCCACCTCTGCATGGCGACCATACTTCTCCTTGGTTAGTCGATACAGTCAACACAAGTCAATATTCTCCTCCACCATTCTTCGATTTCTCATTACCACACTTTTTGGGATGGGGACGGAAGGGGAAGAGGGAACGGAGTGGGGGGCCTAGGGGGCATCCCCCCTCCCCCCCTTATCAATCACGTCTTCTGGACTGCAACAACAACTGTAGAAAACAAATACCACATCAATAACGACAACCAAAGTCCCTCTTCACATCAAACGAACTCCCACCCTTCAACAGTGTACATTACCTTTCAGCACATGCTGCAGAGGGCGACTGGTTACAACACTTGGCTCCTTTCCAACATCGACTTCTCCCCCACCTCTGCATAGCGACCATAGTTCGTCTTGGTTAGTCGATACAGTCAAAACAAATCTATATTCTGCTCCACCATTCTTCGATTTCTCATTACCACACTTTTTGGGAGGGGGGGGGCAGAGGGGCATCCCCCCCTTATCAATCACGTCTTCTGGACTGCAACAACAACTGTAGAAAACAATTACCACATCAAAAACGACAACCAAAGTCCCTCTTCATATCAAACGGACCCCCCCACCCCCTTCAACCATTTAACAGTGTACATTACCTTTTAGCACATGCTGCAGGGGGCGACTGGTTACAACACTTGGCTCCTTTCCAGCATCGGCTTCTCCCCCAGCTATGCATAGCGACCATACTTCCTCTTGGTTAGTCGACACGTCTATATTCTGCTCCACCATTCTTCGATTTCTCATTACCACACTTTTTGGGAGGGAAGGGGGGCGGAGATGCGTCCCCCCTCCCCCTTATCAATCACGTCTTCTGGACTGCAACAACAACTGTAGAAAACAATTACCACATCAATAACGACAACCAAAGTCCCTCTTCATATCAAACGGACCCCCCCCCCCCCTTCAACCAGCCAACAGTGTACATTACCTTTTAGCACATGCTGCAGAGGGCGACTGGTTACAACACTTGGCTCCTTTCCAACATCGGCTTCTCCCCCAGCTCTGCATAGCGACCATACTTCCTCTTGGTTAGTTGATACAGTCAACACAAGTCTATATTCTGCTCCACCATTCTTAGATTTCTCATTACCACACTTTTTGGGAGGGGGGGCGGAGGGGCATCCCCCCCTTACCAATCACGTCTTCTGGACTGCAGCAACAACTGTAGAAAACAATTACCACATCAATAACGACAACCAAAGTTCCTGTTCATATCAAACGGACCCCCCCACCCTTCAACCAGTTAACAGTGTACATTACCTTTTAACACATGCTGCAGAGGGCGACTGGTTACAACACTTGGCGCCTTTCCAACATCGGCTTCTCCCCCACCTCTGCATAGAGACCATACTTCCTCTTGGTTAGTCAACACAGTCTATATTCTGCTCCACCATTCTTCGATTTCTCATTACCACACTTCTTGGGAGGGGGGGGGGCGGAGGGGCATCCTCCCTCCCCACCTTATCAATCACGTCTTCTGGACTGCAACAACAACTGTAGAAAACAATTACCACATCAATAACGACAACCAAAGTCCCTCTTCATTTTCGTATCAAACGGACCCACCCCCCCCCCCCCCCTTCAACCAGTTAACAGTGTACATTACCTTTTAGCACATGCTGCAGGGGGCGACTGGTTACAACACTAGGCTCCTTTCCAACATCGGCTTCTCCCCCAGCTCTGCATAGCGACCATACTTCCTCTTGGTTAGTCAACACAAGTCTATATTCTGCTCCACAATTCTTCGATTTCTCATTACCACACTTTTTGGGAGGGGCATCCCCCTCCCCCCCCCCCTCTTCAATCACGTCTTCTGGACTGCAACAACAACAACTGTAGAAAACAATTACCACATCAATAACGACAACCAAAGTCCCTCTTCATTTTCGTATCAAACGGACCCACCCCCCCCCCCCCTTCAACCAGTTAACAGTGTACACTACCTTTTAGCAAATGCTGCAGAGGGCGACTGGTTACAACACTTGGCTCCTTTCCAACATCGGCTTCACCCCCACCTCTGCATGGCGACCATACTTCCTCTTGGTTAGTCGATACAGTCAACACAAGTCTATATTCTGCTCCACCATTCTTCGATTTCTCATTACCACGCTTTTTGGGAGGGGGGGGCGGAGGGGCATCCCCCTCATCAATCACGTCTTCTGGACTGCAACAACTGTAGAAAACAATTACCACATCAATAACGACAACCAAAGTCCCTCTTCATATCAAACGGACCCCCCCTTCAACCAGTCAACAGTGTACATTACCTTTTAGCACATGCTGCAGAGGGCGACTGGTTACAACACTTGGCTCCTTTCCAACATCGGCTTCACCCCCACCTCTGCATGGCGACCATACTTCCTCTTGGTTAGTCGATACAGTCAACACAAGTCTATATTCTGCTCCACCATTCTTCGATTTCTCATTACCACGCTTTTTGGGAGGGGGGCGGAGGGGCATCCCCCTCATCAATCACGTCTTCTGGACTGCAACAACAACTGTAGAAAACAATTACCACATCAATAACGACAACCAAAGTCCCTCTTCATATCAAACGGACCCCCCCCCCCTTCAACCAGTCAACAGTGTACATTACCTTTTAGCACATGCTGCAGAGGGCGACTGGTTACAACACTTGGCTCCTTTCCAACATCGGCTTCTCCCCCAGCTCTGCATAGCGACCATGCTTCCTCTTGGTTAGTCGATACAGTCACCACAAGTCTATATTCTGCTCCACCATTCTTCGATTTCTCATTACCACACTTTTTGGGAGGGGGGCGGAGGGGCATCCTCCCCCCTTATCAATCACGTCTTCTGGACTGCAACAACAACTGTAGAAAACAATTACCACATCAATAACGACAACCAAAGTCCCTCTTCATTTTCATATCAAACGGACCCTCCCCCCCTTCAACCAGTTAACAGTGTACTGTACATTACCTTTTAGCAAATGCTGCAGAGGGCGACTGGTTACAACACTTGGCTCCTTTCCAACATCGGCTTCTCCCCCACCTCTGCATGGCGACCATACTTCCTCTTGGTTAGTCGATACAGTCAACACAAGTCTATATACTGCTCCACCATTCTTCGATTTCTCATTACCACACTTTTTGGGAGGGGGGGGGCGGAGGGGCATCCCCCTCATCAATCACGTCTTCTGGACTGCAATAACAACTGTAGAAAACAATTACCCCATCAATAACGACAACCAAAGTCCCTCTTCATTTTCATATCAAACGGACCCCCCCCCCCCTTCAACCAGTTAACAGTGTACATTACCTTTTAGCACATGCTGCAGATGGCGACCGATTACAACACTTGGCTCCTTTCCAACATCGGCTTCTCCCCCACCTCTGCATGGCGACCATACTTCCTCTTGGTTAGTCGATACAGTCAACACAAGTCTATATTCTGCTCCACCATTTTTCGATTTCTCATTACCACACTTTTTGGGAGGGGGTGGGGCAGAGGGGCATCCCCCATCCCCCCCCCCCCCCCTTATTCCCGTGCAAGGTGAAGGGCACAAGCGCCTACACTGCCCAACTAGGCAGCATGCCAAGTTTGTGCTTGCCTAAAGGATCATAGCATTTTTTGTCAAGGGCGTACAACCCTCCAGTCATTAAAATTTGGTCGGCTAGCTCCGACGACTTTCCCCAAATGCGAAATCGCAACTTTCGATTTACAACGGGTACCTACTTTACTGCTAGCTCAACAGGGACCGAAGATCTAGGAAGTGTGTCCAACCCACTTTCCACCGGCCGGAGAATCGAACCCAAGACGTCTCGCTTAGGAGGCGAAAACTTCACCGCACTACCGCCGGCACCCCAACTTCGGCTGCGACCCCTTGTGAAGCGGGCGCCAAGGCTACGGGTAGTGTTCCTCGACTAAGTAGTGCCCTTTCACAGGTTTATACACCTCACTTAAGTCTCCCCTTGCCCGTCTACTATAAACTAGGCACTTTTGGCTGCACTAGGGAACCGACACCAACCTGAAAAAAGGTCACTCGTTACCCATTTATCAAAACTTCCTCACTACCTCTACTATATAATAAACTCAATTTATCAAAACTCATTTACATTTGCTTTAATCTACAGCCGAGGCACAAAATTCAACATTTTAAGCTTAACATTACGAAACTCAAGCCACAATCATTGATTTTAATGTCAACTTTTAACCTTTCTATTGCTCTACGGCACAAGACCACAAATCTAGTTCAATTTCCATAACTATTTTAGAAACGTCAACGTCACTTACCCATCACTATGCTCCTAGTCTACCTCAAAAAATACCAGCTCCTTCCACCTCCAACAACCTGAAAAAAACGGACACATTACCCAACCTAGAAAACTTACACTACATGTCAATACAAATATATTAGTCACTTATCAACTTTCCTATTACAGCTACAAATTCTCTTTACTCAAAAACAACTACACCTTCCCTTTTAAATACCGTATTGACGAAGTCCTCACCGCAAGTGTAGACGCGCTAGCCACCACCTAAAATTTTATGCCACATTCTCTTCTCTATTCCACAGTAGAAGCCTTCCGTACACCTGCAATAAAAGGCATCAAGGTTCACCTTTCAATCACTTTCTCAAAACCCATCCAACACTAACCAAATTTAACTACAATTTTGACGTTATATTACCTTCTATGGGAACAAATCAATTACGACTTTCCGACAGCGATCAGTGTCAAATTAATTCACATATACCATAAAGATTTTCAGACAACATTACTAACCACTCAACTTGAAAATTTACAACAAGCAAGTCTAAATTAATGAAACAGCACATACACAATAACAATTCATAACTCTCTAGTCTGCGTATAAAACTAACACACGAACCATAACAGACGGCACACTACCACCTTACCTCGCCTCTATCTACGACAACAAAATACCACCGTAAACACACACACACACACACAAAACCGAGAGTGTAGTACCATTATATAGCCTCCAGTATATAACCGCACAAACACAACACCCATTCAAAAATTTCATTCACCTAAACTCTGGGTCTACCTCTGTGCCGGTCGCGTCTCTTCAAAAATCACCTTTCCCACGCTAGTTGGCTCCAACTTACGCTCATGCGGCAGCCCACTGCCGCTTCCTTGCGGTTGCTAGTATCTGAAAATAAACTATACAATATCTTAAAACAAAACACCCACTACATTATGCCAAAAATTACAAAACTCATTAATACAAATTTCTTCACTATTTAACCAAATATACGAACATGGCTTAACTTCCCACGACTTTAAATAACAATGATTATTTTATTACAAAAAAATTCTACCTTTCTTTAATCATTTTCCTAACAGTCATACAACCCAAAACAGATCCACCAATCACAATCACCTTTACCTACAGCCTAAGTACTGACAGGTCAAATTGCGAGCACGAGACCCAGGATCGGGTCGATGCATCTTTAGCTGACTACATTCAAAACATACGACTTCATGCCGCTTATTTTTCAAACAATTCTTTTTTAAACTAATTTCACCATTTTATAGTCGACACTCGTAACCACTTACTGCATTGCCATAAAATAATGCAGTACCAGTCTCGTCTTCAATATAAGACTAATTTACATTTTAATTGGGAGAATTATTGGCCATATTGTCACCGCCGATATTTTTCTTTAATGATAACAATTCACACTACGCTCCCTTCCTACAAGTAAAAAACTTTACATTGTCACAATATTTTCCATAACTATCGTCACGTGACCAGTCCAATGATTACATAACTGCTATCAAGTTATTACGCACACTCCAAACTCATTTCACGTTAATAACCCACATTCGAACGCTTCCCTCACAATACGTACTGCACATTAACTAAAATAGAACTTCCCTAGACAAATATTATTCAAAACATACTTGTAATCAACACACCATGTCGATTCGTATTCCACACTACATCAGGTACCACTCAGAGCACGCTACCAATTGGTTCACCCATATCGATATTGTTATTCATGTCAAATCCCTCTCTTTACCTCGTTAAATAAACTCTTAACATCCATAGTCACTTACCTGCCCTCAACCCTCGTTTACCAAAAGGTCGCTGTCGGGAGACATTTTCTTTTTCACTTCTCCGGTTGATGAGATCACTATAAGAACAACACCTCCAATCTTGTACTATACGCATCAAACCACACACACACACACCAGTATGGTTTACTACTTGACACTCACAAATGCTGCATCTTTAATTTTCTTCTCACTCATTTTCAAGATCCACCACGATCACTTATCACTATCAACTATCCAAGTAGAAGGTACACAAATGCTGCAGCTTTCTTTTCTTCTCACTCATTTTCAAGATACCACCACCATCACTTAAAACTACATTGAAGATCGCATCCAAACAACTTCATGTCGAGAGAATATTTCAATAATGTACTTGCGACACAATCTTCATGAATTCACTTTCCGTCACTCATTAACGGAATGACAACACGGTTTCTTGCAGAAACAAAACATAATCCGCCTATTTCACAAAATACACTTTTAACACTATGCACACTTAAAGGATTTTATTTCAATTAAACTACCGCATTTAATTTAAATAGTCAGTACTCCGAGTACTTGAATTATGAACACCTTCAAAAGCTCCCTAATTAACCACACAAAAATCTTAAATATGTTTCACAGGCCTCAAGTCAAATACATCTATGACTTGTGTTAAAAACCACAGAAAAATGTTTAAGAAAACATTTCGAATGCACAACACGAACAGCCGAACGAACAAACGTCTAAACACTAATTTATATACTATACTTTTCTTCTCCACAAACTACACTTTGTTATGTCGCTATACACGAGTTTTAACACCAGACACAAGGACCGGATTGTAACTGATCCATCCTTGCCGGTTCGACCTTTAAATACCCCACCTTGCCGCCGACTCGCTGCCGAACCGTCAAATTATTTGCTCTCCGGTAAACACCGTTGCAACCAAACGAGGGAATTATCCCAGATAAACTGCTCTTGGGTATTTGCACCATAGACATAGGTGGACCACAGAATTTGTGATAAGCTAACAAAACCAAAAAGTTATGATAGCAACTCACAGCCTACGGTGGCAGTATCGTAGTCAATAAAGTTTTCTTCCAAGATGGAAATAACAAGATACTCTACAGTCAGTCACTCGCATCTCCATTCCTTGGTGAGAACTATCAACGGTCAATTTAATAAAGTCACGACCCGAGTAATGTTTTCCCATTACCGTCAAATACTTTACGTACAGTATATATTTATAACTTAATTATAACAATGTAAAACAAAAATATCGTGCTAACATTCTATACTATGCCATGTTACGTGTACTAATCCACATGCTACTATATATTAAATAATAATTCCTCGACATAAATGTACGCTATATTATCAGGTACCACATTTACTCTCCAAGGTACTGTAGTACGTGTGAAGATGACCTGACCCAATAAATCATTATCAGATTGTTATAGTAAATATCTCTCTAACCACTGCTATGTCAACTAGAAACTGGTCTATGTAAGCCATACCCCCATGTAACTGACGAGTATATTGTATTCATCCAAAGACGACAAATAGCACTTACCACCAGTGCCGAATTTATTAGACCTGTGGAGGCCCCCCTCATGATAACTACCCCAAGAGGGTGGGGTGGCGAGTGAAGCGAACCTAAACATCTGGGAATTCCGGACTTCTAAATATCATATTATTAGGAACACAAACAAGAGCATTCATTAAAAATTGACGGTTCATAGAAAAACCAGCTAGCCGTGAATTTCAACGAGTAGCTACCCTAATTTCTATCACGTGATAAGCAGGAATTTTAAAGATTGAAAATAAAATAAACCAAATAAATACAATATTGTAATATGGGGAGGCCCCTGGGCAACTGCCCCCCTCTTCAATCCGGCCCTGCTCACGACTCTACTCTACTTTGTTGTAACGTGTAGGTTTTCTTCTCCATTGTTGTAACAAATGTCTGTCTTTTGTGAATTTTAGTGTTTCTGCTGTATGGACTGCAACAACTCCTGTAGAAAACAATTACCACATCAATAACGACAATCAAAGTCCCTCTCCATATCAAACGGACCCCCACCCTTCAACCAGTTAACAGTGTACATTACCTTTTAGCACATGCTGCAGAGGGCGACTGGTTACAACACTTGGCTCCTTTCCAACAACGGCTTCTCCCCCAGCTCTGCATAGCGACCATACTTCCTCTTGGTTAGTCGATACAGTCAACACAAGTCTATATTCTGCTCCACCATTTTTCGATTTCTCATTACCACACTTTTTGGGAGTGGGGGGGGGGGGGGGGGCGGAGGGGCATCCTCCCCCTTTTCAATCACGTCTTCTGGACTGCAACAACAACTGCAGAAAACAATTACCATAACAATAACGACAACCAAATTCCCTCTTCATATCAAACGGACCCCCCCCCCCCCCCTTCAACCAGTTAACAGTGTACATTACCTTTTAGCACATGCTGCAGGAGGGAGGGGGAAGGGTTACAACACTTGGCTCCTTTCCAACATCGGCTTCTCCCCCAGCTCTGCATAGCGACCATACTTCCTCTTGGTTAGTCGACACAAGTCTATATTCTGCTCCACCATTCTTCGATTTCTCATTACCACACTTTTTGGGAGGGGGGGGTGGCGGAGGGGCATCCCCCTCACCCTTATCAATCACGTCTTCTGGACTGCAACAACAACTGCAGAAAACAATTACCATATCAATAACGACAACCAAAGTCCCTCTTCATTTTCATATCAAACGGATCCCCCACCCCCTTCAACCAGTTAACAGTGTACATTACCTTTTAGCACATGCAGAGAGGGCGACTGGTTACAACACTTGGCTCCTTTCCAACATCGGCTTCTCCCCCACCTCTGCATGGCGACCATACAGCCTCTTGGTTAGTCGATACAATCAACACAAGTCCATATTCTGCTCCACCATTCTTCGATTTCTCATTACCACACTTTTTGGGAGGGGCATCCCCCCCCTCTTCAATCACGTCTTCTGGACTGCAACAACAACTGTAGAAAACAATTACCACACCAATAACGACAACCAAAGTCCCTCTTCATTTTCATATCAAACGGATCCCCCACCCCCTTCAACCAGTTAACAGTGTACATTACCTTTTAGCACATGCAGAGAGGGCGACTGGTTACAACACTTGGCTCCTTTCCAACATCGGCTTCTCCCCCAGCTCTGCATAGCGACCATACTTCCTCTTGGTTAGTCGCCACAAGTCTATATTCTGCTCCACCATTCTTCGATTTCTCATTACCACACTTTTGGGAGGGGGGGGCGGAGGGGCATCCTCCCCCCCTTTTCAATCACGTCTTCTGGACTGCAACAACAACCAAAGTCCCTCTTCCTTTTCATATCAAACGGACCCCCCCCCCCCCCCCTTCAACCAGTTAACAGTGTACATTACCTTTTAGCACAGGCAGAGAGGGCGACTGGTTACAACACTCGGCTCCTTTCCAACATCGGCTTCTCCCCCACCTCTGCATGGTGACCATACTTCCTCTTGGTTAGTCGATACAGTCAATACAAGTCTATATTCTGCTCCACCATTCTTCGATTTCTCATTACCACACTTTTTGGGAGGGGCATCCCCCTCCCCCCCTCTTCAATCACGTCTTCTGGACTGCAACAACAACTGTAGAAAACAATTACCACAACAATAACGACAACCAAAGTCCCTCTTCATATCAAACGGACCCCCACCCATCAACCAGTTTACATTACCTTTTAGCACATGCTGCAGAGGGCGACTGGTTACAACACTTGGCTCCTTTCCAACATCGGCTTCTCCCCCAGCTCTGCATAGCGACCATAGTTCCTCTTGGTTAGTCGATACAGCCAACACAAGTCTATATTCTGCTCCACCATTTTTCGATTTCTCAGTACCACACTTTTTTGGGGAGGCGGAGGGGCATCCCCCCCTTATCAATCACGTCTTCTGGACTGCAACAACTGTAGAAAACAATTACCACATCAATAACGACAACCAAAGTCCCTCTTCATATCAAACGGACCCCCACCCTTCAACCAGTTAACAGTGTACATTACCTTTTAGCACATGCTGCAGATGGCGACTGATTACAACACTTGGCTCCTTTCCAACATCGGCTTCTCCCCCACCTCTGCATGGCGACCATACTTCCTCTTGGTTAGTCGATACAGTCAACACAAGTCTATTTTCTGCTCCACCATTTTTCGATTTCTCATTACCACACTCTTTGGGAGGGGGTGGGGCGGTGGGGCATCCCCCCCCCCCCCCCCCTTATTCCCGTGCAACGTGAAGGGCACAAGCGCCTACACTGCCCAACTAGGCAGCATGCCAAGTTTGTGCTTGCCAAAATCATAGCATTTTTTGTCAAGGGCGTACAACCCTCCAGTCTTTAAAATGTGGTCGGCTAGCTCCGACGACTTTCCCCAAATACGAATTCGCAACTTTCGATTTACAACGGGTACCTACTTTACTGCTAGGTCAACAGGAACCGAGGAGGTCTAGGAAGTGTGTCCAACCCACTTTCCACCGGCCCTAGAATCGAACCCAAGACGTCTCGCTTAGAAGGCGAGAGCTGTACCACACTACCGCCGGCACCCCCACTTCGGCTGTGACCCCTTGTGAGGCGGGCGCCAGGGCTACGGGTAGGGTTCCTCGACTAAGTAGTGCCCTTTCACAGGTTTATACACCTCACTTAAGTCTCCCCTTGCCCGTCTACTATAAACTAGGCACTTTTGGCTACACTAGGGAACCGACACCAACCTGAAAAAAGGTCACTCGTCACCCATTAATCAAAACTTCCTCACTACCTCTACTATATAATAAACTCAATTTATCATAACTCATTTACTTTTGCTTTAATCTACAGCCGAGGCACAAAATTCAACATTTTAAACTTAATATTACCAAACTCAAGCCACAATCATTGATTTTAATGTCAACTTTTAACCTTTCTATTGCTCTACGGCACAAGACCACAAATCTAGTTCAATTTCCATAACTATTTTAGAAACGTCAACGTCACTTACCCATCACTATGCCCCTAGTCTACCTCAAAAAATACCGGCTCCTTCCACCTCCAACAACCTGAAAAAATGGACACATTACCCAACCTAGAAAACTTACACCAATTGTCAATACAAATATATTAGTCACTTATCAACTTTCCTATTACAGCTACAAATTCTCTTTACTCAAAAAGAACTACACTTTCCCTTTTAAATACCGTAGTGACGAAGTCCTCACCGCAAGTGTAGACGCGCTAGCCACCACCTAAAATCTTATGCCACACTCTCTTCTCTATTCCACAGTATAAGCCTTCCGTACACCTGCAATAAAAGGCATCAAGGTTCGCCTTTTAATCACCTTCTCAAAACCCATCTAACAGTAACCAAATTTAACTACTATTTTGACGTTATATTACCTTCTATGGGAACAAATCAATTACGACTTTCCGACATTAATCAATGTCAAATTAAAATTAATTCACATATACCATAATAAAGATTTTCAGACAACAGTACAAACCACTCAACTTGAAAATTTACAACAAGCAAGTCTAAATTAATGAAACAACAGCACATACACAATAACAATTCATAACTCTCTAGTTTGCGTATAAAACTAACACACGAACCATAACAGACGGCACACTACCACCTTACCTCGCCTCTATCTACGACAACAAAATACCACTGTAAACACACACACACAAAACCGAGAGTGTAGTACCATTATATAGCCTCCAGTATATAACAGCACAAACACAACACCCATTCAAAAATTTCATTCACCTAAACTCTGGGTCTACCTCTGTGCCGGTCACGTGTCTGCAAAAATCACCTTTCCCACGCTAGTTGGCTCCAACTTACGCTCATGCGGCAGCCCACTGCAGCTTCCTTGCGGTTGCTAGTATCTGAAAATAAACTATACAAAATCTTAAAAACACCCACTACATTTTATGCCAAAAATTACAAAACTCATTAATACAAATTTCTTCACTATTTAACCAAATATACGAACATAGCTTAACTTCCCACAACTTTAAATAACAATGATTATTTTATTACAAAAAAATTCTACCTTTCCTTTCTTTAATCATTTCCCTAACAGTCATACAACCCAAAACAGATCCACCAATCACAATCACCTTTACCTACAGCCTAAGTACTGACAGGTCAAATTGCGAGCACGAGACCCAGGATCGGGTCGATGCATCTTTAGCCGACTACATTCAAAACATACGACTTCATGCCGCTTATTTTTCAAACAATTCTTTTTTAAACTAATTTCACCATTTTATAGTCGACACTCTTAACCACTTACTGCATTGCCATAAAATAATGCAGTACCAGTCTCGTCTTCAATATAAGACTAATTTACATTTTAATTAGAGGAGAATTATTGGCCATATTGTCACCGCCGATATTTTTCTTTAATGATAACAATTCACACTACGCTCCCTTCCTACAAGTAAAAAACTTTACATTGTCACAATATTTTCCATAACTATCGTCACGTGACCAGTCCAATGATTACATAACTGCTATCAAGTTATTACGCACACCCCAAACTCATTTCACGTTAATAACCCACATTCGAACGCTTCCCTCACAATACGTACTGCACATTAACTAAAATAGAACTTCCCTAAACAAATATTATTCAAAACATACTCGTAATCAACACACCATGTAGATTCGTATTCCACACTACATCAGGTACCACTCAGAGCACGCTACCAATTGGTTCACCCATATCGATATTGTTATTCATGTCAAATCCCTCTTTAAATAAACTCTCAACATCCATAGTCACTTACCTGCCCTCAACCCTCGCTTACCAAAAGGTCGCTGTCGGGAGACATTTTCTTTTTCACTTCTCCGGTTGATGAGATCACTATAAGAACAACACCTCCAATCTTGTACTATACGCATCAAACCACACACACACACACCAGTATGGTTTACTACATTACACTCACAAATGCTGCATCTTTTAATTTTCTTCTCACTCATTTTCAATATCAACCACGATCACTTATCACTATCAACTATCCAAGTAGAAGGCACACAAATGCTGCAACTTTCTTTTCACTCATTTTCAAGGTACCACCACCGTCACTTAAAACTACATTGAAGATGGCATCCAAACAACTTCATGTCGAGAGAATATTTCAATAATGTACTTGCGACACAATCTTCATGCTCATGAATTCACTTTCCGTCACTCATTAACGGAATGACAACACGGTTTCTTGCAGAAACAAAACATAATCCGCCTATTTCACAAAATACACTTATAACACTGTGCACACTTAGAGGATTTTATTTCAATTAAACTACCGCATTTAACTTAAATATTCTGTACTCCGAGTACTTGAATTATGAACACCTTCTACAGCTCCCCAATTAACCACACACAAATATTAAATATGTTTCACAGGCCTCAAATCAAATACATCTATGACTTGTGTTAAAAACCACAGAAAAATGTTTAAGAAAACATTTCGAATGCACAACACGAACAGCCGAACGAACAAACGTCTAAACACTAATTTATATACTATACTTTTCTTCTCCACAAACTACACTTTGTTATGTCACTATACACGAGTTTTAACACCAGACACACGGACCGGATTGTAACTGATCCATCCTTGCCGGTTCGACCTTTAAATACCCCACCTTGCCGCCGACTCGCTGCCGAACCGTCAAATTATTTGCTCTCCGGTAAACACCGTCACAACCAAACGAGGGAATTATCCCAGATAAACTGCTCTTGGGTATTTGCACCATAGACATAGGTGGACCACAGAATTTGTGATAAGCTAACCAACCAAAAAGTTATGATAGCAACTCACAGCCTACGGTGGCAGTATCGTAGTCAATAAAGTTTTCTTCCAAGATGGAAATAACAAGATACCCTACAGTCAGTCACTCACATCTCCATTCCTTGGTGAGAACTATCAACGGTCAATTTAATAAAGTCACGACCCGAGTAATGTTTTCCCATTACCGTCAAATACTTTACGTACAGTATATATTTATAACTTAATTATAACAATGTAAAACAAAAATATCGTGCTAACATTCTATACTATGCCATGTTACGTGTACTAATCCACATGCTACTAAATGTTATATAATAATTCCTTGACATAAATGTAAGCTATATTATCAGGTACCACATTTACTCTCCAAGGTACTGTAGTACGTGTGAGGTGAGACCTGACCCAATAAATCATTATCAAATTGTTATAGTAAATATCTCTCTAACCACTACTATGTCAACTAGAAACTGGTCTATGTAAGCCATACCCCATGCAACTGACGAGTATATTGTATTCATCCAAAGACGACAAACAGCACTTACCACCAGTGACGAATTTATTAGACCTGTGGAGGCCCCCCTCATGATAACTACCCCAAGAGGGTGGGGTGGCGAGTGAAGCGAACCTAAACATCTGGGAATTCCGGACTTCTAAATATCATATTATTAGCAACACAAACAAGAGCATTCATTAAAAATTGACGGTTCATAGGAAAACCAGCTAGCCGTGAATTTCAACGAGTAGCTAGCTTAATTTCTATCACGTGATAAGCAGGAATTTTAAAGATTGAAAATAATATAAACCAAATAAATACAATATTGTAATATGTGGAGGCCCCTGGGCAACTGCCCCCTCTTCAATCCGGCCCTGCTCACCACTCTACTCTACTTTGTTGTAACGTGTAGGTTTTCTTCTCCTTTGTTGTAACATATGTCTGTCTTTTGTTAATTTTAGTGTTTCTGCTATCTGGTCAATTTCAAGTAACGGTTAATATTAACTCGGTGGTTTGTTGTTCATTGTTTTTCTCTCTGTCATCTTATTTTATTCGTCATATTAACTTTTTTAGGCTAGTGTATTTAAGTTTATGACTTTTTTTTATATTACAATAGTACTATTTTCATGTATATGTCTCTTAACAATGTCTCACACTTAAAGTGAGGCCAATATTGCTGTTGTAATATATTCACAATTTCTATCCAAGATAAGTAAAGCAGTGAATACGATTTCATAATATTTTCCTTTCACGTTTTACACTACTTTCGTGTCACAATAAAGTTTCAATCGTTTACTCGTCATCAAACAACCAAACCTGCCGGCGTTTCGCTCCGGCATGGTGTCACTTTGACGTCATAACAAGGGAATGGTCCCATTAGCTACAACTTAACCTAAAACAGCTTGTGATTGGTCAGGGAGTGTGGGCCGCCTGTATATAAAGCCTGGTAGACGGACATGAACACAGAACACTGGCACGCGACGACGCTACAACATCTGCTATACAGAAGTGTAAGTGTATTTTGAAATATTTTGCTTGTAAATTATTTGTTGGTGATTGGGAAGCTATTGTTTGAAATTTCACGTGACAAAAAAAAAAACAAAGGTATGTTTTATTAATCTTGATATTAACTAAACTAAACATTTTAAATAAGTTTGGCGTTAAACCATTCCGCCAGGCTAACACTGCATTAATCTTCTTGCTTTTTCTAGAACACGCTCCTTCGACGACTGTGAACCCTATACGAGTTGACCGAGGAAGCTGCAGTGTCGCCACAAGAACAATTCGGAGTTTCTACGAAAGTTGTCTTGCTTTTTACCTGTTGCTGGAGAACTCGATCGCAACAATTCCTTTCCTACACCACTTCTACCACGGTTAGTGAATCCTTCCCACATCATTAGTGAGTTTCCTAGTGTTAAACTACGAGCAATTTGTCTCCAAAAAAAAAACTGCTTTCCAGCATATTTTGTTATTTCTTCTACCCCTTTTGTGGGTCGTGAGCTGTAATGCATTACATTCTGTGCAAGTAAATTCAAACGTGTACATATTGAATATCCAGTATATGTAACCAATAAAGTTCTTCTATTCATATTTTATGGCCTAATCCAAAACCTTGCTTTTACTAAATCAAAACCCAGAGTATAATGAAATCTAGACTACGTCTGATGTTTGAAAGTTTGCCCAGAAATAGTTCTCAAATACTCTACTTAATGGTGTTAAACGCTTCGGGAAATAGCTCTATTCGTCTTAAAATAGTATTACTTTTTCTCAACGTTACCCAATGGACAAATGATGAAATTAGTGTGTGGGTGTTTAATTTCCAATCGTTCAAAGTACACATTCTCGCATCCATAGTGGCCCTGTACTATAGTACGCTCTTCACTGGTTTAAACTAATCTTGGTATTGTCTAATAACACCAGAAATGGTAAAATAGTAAATTCCAAGCGAGACATTTGAAAATCTAACCTATGAATAAAAATATGAACTTTCGTCTATGACCACTGCAATACTAAATATAGACCCCAAGTCTTTCAATGTTCAGTCGAAATAAAGGTAAAATTACAGATCTGGTCATGTACTGAATTTGGAGTCTGTAGTTTGGACAATTCCGAAACACTTCTTCGATTGGATTTCCGCCGCAATGTATAGTATTAGAGTATTTTAATCTAAATAGACTGCCTTTTACTTGTTCAACATGGGAAAGGCTTTGAAATTAAGAAAAATTGCATTGAAAAAGCAAAGTGGGTTAAAGATGTAATGACGACGGTTGTGCATGTCAGAGATAAGAGAGCCGTGAGCAAGGTATAGTTAAATGGGAAGTATAGCAAGGAGAATAAAAGCGGAGGCTGGTTTGAGTTAAACTGCAAGATGGACACGAGCGAGACATCAATTACATGACAAAGGACTCCAACACCTTTTACAAACTTCGAGCGAAAGTGGAACCATATATAAAAAAAAAAAACCAGGATACCAATATGACAGACTATAGCTGCAAAGGCAACGCTCGTATATCTTTCAACTGGTGTGCACCTACACGTCAAGAGGATATCGAAACAAAGTTTGTCTCGCATAATACCTGCGACTTGTCAAGCCATGTATGAAGTACTTGAGGAAAATTACTTGCAGGTGAGATTTGTAGTCCATAAAAATTGATTGAATAATGTTAGTTATGATATGCACAAACAGGAAGCTATGGGACGAGAGCGGCAGGAACGAACAACACCACGAATGTCCTCATTACATAAACAATCTCCCGTCACGCCAATATTGTACATGGCATAAGCTTATTTGGTTATACACTGAGCGGGGAACATATACGTATAACATTTGTAATACTAGTATACCACCAGGCAGGCTGACCATGATTTCGCTCAACGACGGGCACTGCTCGATCGAGTGGACGGACCTTTAATATAACGACACACAATTTGAAATTGCAAAAGTGGTGGTATATGTTAAGGCAACTGATTATAGTTGGAACATCCATTAAGTGATGTTGAAACCTTCAACTGTCTTTGTTCTTAGTAAAGCTAGACGAGTGGCTTGTCCTTGGGGATAACCACAAGTTTCCAAGTACTGCTGAAATTAGATCATTTTCATGCCCGAACATCAAATCGAATTTACCAACCGTATTCAAATACTTTTCACACACACTGTACCGCCAACTCTGACCTGCACACACACTACCCACGGGCAGCCAGCCTCTTTGTGGAGGCCCCTCTTCATTATAATTACCCAAAAGGGTGGGGTGGCGAGTGAAACGAGCCTAAACATCAGCGAGTTCCAGGGGGAGATGTAAGCCGCCGCCCCCGGCCCCCCCCCCCCCCCCGGGAAAATTTTGAAATTTGAACACTTCTTGGGAGAATTTGGAAGCCATATGCAGTTATATTGAGGAAATTAGAACATGGAGACTTTTTAATTAACTGTATATTTATTGATAGTGTACAAATTCCCAACACACACACAAAAGTGAGACATGACTGGAGTCATTCGTGTGGTTTCAAGTCGACCAGCCCTGATATGTAGAGAGGCCCTGCTCACGAAAGAGGAACTTAAAAGTAGCCAAAGCTGACATTTTTTAAACCAAAAGGAGATTCAGAGCCAAGTGACAGTAAACTCCCAGGGGATGACACAGTAGAGGTTCACTTTAGTGATTCGGATGACGAAACGAGGTCAGCTGAGATTAAGTAAATCGCCACCTACAGCAATGGAAGTACCGGAGTGGATACTCTCCCCTACAAACTGACAAGCCTAGCCGCATTCCAATGAGACGGGATTCGGCGAGTTTCTCGTGGGGGGGGGGGGGGGTGGGTTTGCCACCATCGGTCTCGCCGTTGAAATTCATTCTACCCTACGTTCCTGAACACGCCACATCTCGTCTCCTCTTCCAAGCAACAACTTCCCAGCACCAGACTATTTTGTATATAATATATTTTATATAAAAAAAAACCACCATTAACAGTTTCCTTTCTCCAACCCATCCCGAGTGCGGGACAACATCGCGTAACCCTACGGTACCACCTGTGACTGAAGCTTCGTCCGATTCATCTCAGTTGAATTATAAAAAACATTCTGTGGAACAAGGTGTCGGTGTGGATTTGTGTGTGTGTCGAGTGATCCGGCTGACAGTTGATGATAAACCGATTGACTATTTACTAAATCATTCTCTTGATCTAAATTATGAACAAGGTGACTTCACAAGAAGTAAAAAGGAAAGAGTTCGGTATGTGCCCAAAGCCTTGTTTCCATGATGAAAAAGGGAATGGCTTATGTATTCTCCAAAAACTGGAGATGTATTTTGCGTTCAATGCGTTTAGCGACTGGAAAAACTGCCGGCGTACAGTTGCCGAACGTGAAAGTGGCAGAGAGCATAAAATCTCAGTTGGGGTGTGAGGGCAATTACAGCAAGGCGAATTGATTCCACTTTGGCTTTGCAACTACAATTGGAGAGAAAATACTGCAAAGAACTTCTATTGCGCATAGTTGAAACACTACAAATTTTAACATCGAGAGGTCTTCCTCTCAGAGGTAGTGATGAAAGAATATGCTCTAGCAACAATGGCAATTACCTTGCAACTCCTGGCCAAATTGGACCCTTTTCTTGCACAGCATCTGGTGCTGTGCAAACACTTCATATCTCTCAAAAACGATTTGTGAGCAAATGGTCAATCAATTATCATAAGTGAAGTGAAACAAGCCAAATATTAGTCAGTTAGTGTAGATTCCAAACCGGATGTTAGTCATACTGAATACTATATTGTACATAAAACTATACTGTATATACTTTATTACTTTACTATGCAAGTTATATAAACTTTCAGACTGTTAATGAACACATTAAAATGTATTTTCAAGGTTATTGTACTTTAATACAGTTTTAGTTTTGACACAATTCATTCTGAGCTCAAGACCTTCAAATAAAGATGGTACACACAGTGTCCCACTCATCTAAAATATTATATAATATACAAAAAACTATTTTACATTACACTGATTAATATATATATATATATATATATATATATATATATATATATATTAAAGGAAACATCCCATTCAACTTTACAAAAGAAAATATTTAACTCATAACAGAGCTAAATATGGTAGTGCATTAAAGGATGAGTTCTGGTGTAGTGGATTTCTCCCCTACAAACGCTGTTTGTCGCTGAGTGGCCGACCCCACGAATTCCCTAGTGTATGCCTCGTGGTCTAGGTCAACCAGCGCCGCCATACATCACGGAGGTCAACTACTAAGCCACGCCTACCCCCCGCTATTTAAGACCTGACCTCGTGGTGACCTCTCTCTTCTTCAAGCTACAGCCGCAGCAAGCTACACCTCCTCCGCCGCCGCTGCCTGGCGGCCCTCGCTCCCGCCGGCGAGCATGGCGACCCACAAGCTGTCCTCCTCTGAGCATCCTCACCAACCAGCTCTCTCTACATCACGCTTGTAACCACGCTGCCATTTCCCAGCACCAAGCTGCATTGTACATCCAATATAACGTGTATGCAGAGAGCACATTGTGAGTTTCCTTTCTCCAACCATCCTGAGTGTGAACCAAACATCCCATAACCCACACTGGTAACTCACCCTTTCTTCTTGTGGTGTAACACCTCACATCATATGCACAGTTCTGTACTGTACACAAAAAGTGAAATGCAAAGTTCATTTAGCAATTTTCTCATTTGAAATAATATCAAGAAAACTATATATCAACTGCAATTATGTTACTTTTTGAGTTATAAGAACATAAGAACATAAAGAGTCCGCAATAGGCCGGTTGGCCTGTGCATGGCAGCTCCTGTCGAGAGTTACAACCACTCTCTATCATCCATGAATCTATCTAGCCTCCTTTTGAAACTTTCCAGAGTTCCCGCACTTACTACAAAGTTGCTAAGCTTGTTCCACTCGTCCACCACCCTATTTGTGAACCAGTTTCTTCCTATCTCCCTCCTAAACCTAAACTTATCCAACTTGAATCCGTTGCTCCGAGTCCTATCCTGCTCGGATATTATAAGAACTTTATCTATATCCCCTTTATTGATTCCTTTCACCCACTTAAATACTTCTATCAAACCTCCCCGCACTCTTCGTCTTTCTAGGGAATGCAAGTTAAGTTTCTTTAACCTATCCTGATATGGAAGGTTTTTAAGTCCCGGAATCATTTTTGTCATTCTTCGCTGCACTGACTCTAGTGAATTTATATCCATTCTATAATAGGGGCACCAGAACTGAACCGCATAATCGAGGTGCGGCCTGACTAGCGCAAGATATAGTTGCAATAAGACCTCTGCACTCTTGTTACTTACACTTCTAGATATAAAACCCAATACTCTGTTTGCCTTATTTCGAACATTAACGCACTGTTTTCTAGGCTGTAGGTCCGGGCTTACAAGTACCCCTAGGTCTCTTTCACAAGTCGACTTCTCTAGGTTGATGTTGTTTAGGCTGTATACATTATAAGTATTTGTTCTTCCAATATTAAGTACGCTGCACTTGCTGGTGTTGAATTTCATTTGCCATTTTTCAGACCACCCCTGCAGTTTATTTAGATCCTCCTGTAATGCATTTGCATCCTGCCCTGAATTAATTTGCCGCCCTATTTTGGTGTCATCTGCAAACCTGCTTATGTCACTGCTGATCCCAGTATCTAGATCGTTTATGTAGAAATTATGAACAAATTAACAAAATATAACTCGTCACTGCTAAAGTCGAGATAATTGTGCCCCTCGTCCACCGATTCGAAAACTGATGAAAAGAATGTTAATAGATTAGCTAGACAAGAACGTCCGCTTGTAAAGCCATGCTGGGAATCATTGATCAATCGGTGCTTCTCCAGGTGATTTCGAATAGAGTTTGAAATGATTGCTTCCAGTAATTTGCCTACTATTGATGTTAGACTGATTGGGCGGTAGTTAGAGGATAGTGATCTATCCCCCTTCTTGAAAATCGGTATTACATTCGTTATCCTCCAGGATTCTGGTACTACACCTGTTTTTAGGGACATGTTAAACAACTTTGCTAAGGGCATACTAAGCTCTTCCTTACATTCCTTTAATACTCTGGCAAATATCTCATCGGGACCAGGTGACTTATTAGGCTTTAGTGTGTCTATTTGCTTACTAACATCGTTACTAGTCACGACTATCTCGCTTAATTTGTTTTCTTCACTATCTCTGAATAGAGTCGGTGCCTCGGGTATCATGTTTAAATTTTCGGTGGTGAAAACTGTTGAAAAATATTTATTCAAATTATTGCTCATTTCTCTGTCGTTATCAGTGAGCTCGCTGGTGTCTGACCGTATTGGTCCAATCTTTTCTCGTGTTTTAGTTTGATACATTTGGTAGAATCCTTTGGGGTTTGTCTTCGCCTCCGTTGCTATCCTTACCTCATTATTCCTCTTTGCTTTCCTTATCTCGGTTTTAACCCTACTCGCCAATACCCTATAATAGTCCCGGAGGTGAATTTTGCCACGCTTTATCCTTCTACCTATAGCCTTCCTTTGGCCAATGATGTTCTTTAAATAATTATTTATCCATTTAGGGTCATTGTTGTCTGTTCTGAGTTTTTTGTATGGTATGTTCTGCCTTTGTGCATTAAGTAACTCACTATTTAAATTGTCGTGGAACTCGGCAATCTCAGATCTCGTTATCAGGTCGGTGTCATCTGTCAGGTTCATGGCCATGCGCGACACCCCCTCTCTCAGCTGCCTCTTTAAACTGTCAAAGTTCGCCTTTCTGAAATCAGGTATTTTAGTGGAATTTTCCTTACGTCTGCCCTGAAAATCTAACTGGAATCTAATTTCTTTGTGATCGCTGTTTGCAAGTTCGTTCCCTACCTCGACACTGCTAATGAGGTTTTCTCTGTTTGACAGAACTAAATCGAGTATACTATTACCCCGTGTGGGTTCGGTTATATGTTGACTTAGAAAACAGTCCTGGATCGTCTCGAAAAAATCCTCTGATTCTGGGTTACCTGTAAGGTCAGTCCAATCTATTTGGCCAAGGTTAAAGTCGCCTACTATACAGACTTTGTGTATGGAAGCCCTGCGCATTTCACCCCAGATAAGTCGCTCATTGACTATCAAGATTGGGAGGTCTATATATTACTCCTGTGATTAATTTTTCCCTACCGTCGATTAATTCTATCCAAATTGTTTCTGTATTCCGCTCAGTTTTTATTTCCTTATTTATTTCACACTTCAGATTATCCCTAACATAGATTGCTACTCCGCCTCCTTTCCTGGTCTGCCAATCGGTATGGAACAGTTTGTAACCCGCAAATTGGTATTCGACTGGTAACTCACTTGAGTCTAGGTTGATCCATGTTTCAGTGAATGCTATTATATTGATTTTTTCGGTACATACCAAGGCCCTAATATCATCCATTTTGTTTCTCATACTTCTACTGTTCGCGTAGTATACATTTAAGTTAGTCGTGTTCTGAGTCCTCCCTTTACCGCGTTTAGTTTTAAACTCCCTGTCTAATTTAGTTTTGTCATCATTCCTAACACTATTTCCCTGTAATGTTTCACTTTGTTTACCTGCTTCCACTGCAGTCTCCTCCACCCCCGTGCTCATATGTTCTCCTAGCAGTTTAAAGACTTCGATATCTTTTGAACTGCCCCCTCTAGAGCTCCAGCCAGGGTTGCTACTCCATCCCTAGACAGGTGCACCCCATCCCTAGCATAAAGGTCCCTTCTGCCATAGAAGTTGTCAATGAATGGGACTGATATTGACTTGTAATATCTGCCAAGAAGGTCGTTGACACCAACTGCCCTTGACAACCATTCACTGCCAACTCTCCTTCTAGGCAGGACACCGCATATGATAGGGATCCCTCCCTTAGTCCTAATACGATCTATAGCTGCCTTGAACTTATCAAGAAGCTCCTCGCTCCTACACCGGCCAATATCATTGCCTCCTGCACTGAGGCAGATAATGGGTTTGTTCCCATTACCAGACAAGATATTGTCCATCCTGTCAATTATATCCCCCACCCCAGCTCCCGGCAAACACACCCTCATCCTATTTTTGTTTTTACCACAAAAGGCCCTTTACACTCAGTGCCCCCATGAGACGGAAGGGAGTGAGCCAATCAGACCTTGTTCAGTTGAGAGAAGCTTTAGCTGCTCTTAGTAAAAGGTTTTCACAAACTGATTGAAGATATGTGATATTGCGAGCCGAGGTAGAAGAGATCTGGCGACCCTAGACGATCGTCAGTTGAGCACCCACACAGCTGGTTTCACATCAGAGATCCCTGGCTAACCCAGCTAACCAGTGACAAGCCTGCACTGATCGTTCCAACTGCGACAATCGCTAATCATCAATCATCAACGGCAGTCTCAAAAGGCAATCAATCTCTCGCAGTCGTGTGAGTTCTGACGAAAACCCTGCATTGAACTCATTGTTAGCTATTGCTAATTTTATCACTGCCCTATCTAAACCCTGTCTGAGATCGAATGAGACTTACTTGTTATACTGCAATAGCGCAACACAGGTGACTAGACCACGTGACCGTTTTGTCCTCTCTGACGCACAGTCTGTACCTCTCTGTTCGAACACTGTCGGCTGACTGAGAAACAGCCAACCTCGTGTCCTCTCAAGGCGTTAGCTTAGGACTACGTGACATTTTTTCCGCCTACTAATAACTTTCTTGGGACACCCGTAACATATTTAGACTGAGAAATGATCTATAAAAACTTTTAATTTAATAACTGATATTTAATTTCATAATGCGCCTCCATATTATTTCGGTAAATTACATTTAATATCGCATAGGCCTAGTTCCAGAAACTGTCACTACTTGCGGGAGCGCTGTCTTCCCTCAGACTACCTTGAAAACTCAGTATCCTAATATGGCGCGCGTATCTAAATCACACTGAAATTTCTGATATATATATATATATATATATATATATACAGTATTATGAACACCGCCATCCAGCGATGAAGCACATTAAATTGCATGTCATCTGATCATCTCAAGCCTATCCCTGGCCATGGTCGTCCATAGACCTCCCACAACATTAAATATAGACATAAGAGACGAAAACGTATATTTTCCAGACATGAAATACAGAACAGTGATGAAAACTTCCATGTTGGAGTTATCGTTTTTTGCATCATTTTGGCAGCCAGCAAGTAAATACACACGATGATACTTGAGCAGTAATTTATTCTAACCTAACAATAAAGTGTGTCTGTATATATCAACTTAATACTCACATCAAAATGATCTTCACAACAGTAGGAGCAGGATTCTGAAATGGGGAACTGTCGTCGAGCAGCAAGTCACCGTCTTTTTCTTATCTTCTAATCTTTCGGTACTGTGATGAATATTTTGCCTGGTGAGGATTTGTCGATACTTTTGCACATTGGCCCGAAGCACCAACGACTCTTTGTCCTTTCCATGAACATTGTATATGGCCACAAGTCCTGCACATCTGCTGGTAACAACACATACACCACTGCTGGTTGCCTCCCTCTCGGCGGCTGGAGCCAACCTGTAACGTCACAACCAATCACAGAGCTTTTCGTAGCCACGTGACTTTTTACCAACTTTAATCCTTATTTTTTACACTTTATGGCCCAATTTATAAAAAAAATATCATTACCATAGTGAATTTAAGCGGTTTCTTTACCCATTGACCTGACATCTTACGATAAAATTCCGACCGACATTTGAGGTTCTCAACTGGTTAAGCCAGGTTAATATTGTTATTATTATTATCCAATCTGTACCTGTGTTTTTTCTGGCTAAAAAATCTGCTTCAATTCAATCCATTACCCCTGTTTAGTTTAATGGTCAGGATTATATAGTCTACGATTAAGGTTTTACAAATCATCAATCGTATTAGTCAAGTAGAGATAACTTTTGGGTTTTATTACTAAAATTTAATAACAATTAATTCTTATATGGTAATATTTAATCTATTTTACGACGTTGTTTACTGTCATATAATGGCCAAATTATACTCAAAGTAAGTTAGGTTTGGTCAAGTCAGGTGAGGTGAGGTGAGGTCAGGTCACGTTCAGTATGAAGGTGTTAATTTTTATGTATATTTATGATCAACAGGATCGTTTATGGCCAGTCAAAGGTTGAAAAAAAAAGATATTCTGAGGCGGAATCCTACTGTATTCTGAGGTGGCATCCTGCTGTATTCTGAGGCGGAATCCTACCCACTCCTGGAGCGGAATCCTACCGCATTCTGAGGCGGAATCCAACAGTATTCTGAGGCGGAATCCTACCGTCTCCTGCGGCAGAATCCTACCGTATTTTAGGCGGAATTCTACCCTATTCTGGGGCGGAATTCTTCCGTATTCTGGGGCGCAATCCTACCATATACTGAGACGGAATCCTACTGTCTCCTGGGGCAAAATCCTTCCCTAATCTAGGATGCAATCCTACCGTATTATGAGGCGGAATCCTACTATATTCTGAGGTGGAATCCTATTGTATTCTGAGGCGGAAGCCTACTGTATTCTAAGGCGGAATCCTACTGTATTCTGAGGCGGAATCCTACCGTCTCCTGGAGCGGAATCCTACCGTATTCTGAGGCGGAATCCTACCGTATTCTGAGGCGGAATCCTACCGTATTCTGAGACAGAATCCTACCGTATTCTGAGACAGAATCCTACCGTCTCCTGGGGCAGAATCCTACCGTATTTTAGGCGGAATTCTACCCTATTCTGGGGCGGAATTCTACCCTATTCTGGGGCGCAATCCTACACTATTCTTGGGCGGAATCCTATTCTATTTTGGGTCGGAATCCTACCGTCTCCTGGAGCGGAATCCTACCGTATTCTGAGGCGGAATCCTACCGTATTCTGAAGCTGAATCCTTCCGATTCCTGGGGCAGAATCCTACCGTATTTTAGGCGGAATCCTACCCTATTCTGGGGCGGAATTCTACCGTATTCTGAGGCGGAATCCTACCGTATTTTAGGCAGAATCCTGCCCTATTCTGGGACGTAATCCTACCGTCTTCTGGGGCAGAATCATACCGTATTCTGAGGAGGAATCCTACCGTATTCTGAGGCGGAATCCTACCGTCTCCTGGGGCAGAATCCTATCCTATTCTAGGAGGGAATCCTACAGTTTTCTGGGGCAGAATCCTACCCTATTCTGGGACGGAATCCTACTGTCTCCTGGAGCGGAATCCTACCGTATTCTGAGGCGGAATCCTCCCGTCTCCTGCGGCAGAATCCTATCCTATTCTAGAAGGGAATCCTACAGTTTTCTGGGGCAGAATCCTACCCTATTCTGGGACGGAATCCTACTGTCTCCTGGAGCGGAATCCTATCGTCTTCTGAGGCAGAATCCTGCCCTATTCTGGGACGTAATCCTACCGTCTTCTGGGGCAGAATCATACCGTATTCTGAGGATGAATCCTACCGTATTCTGAGGCGGAATCCTACCGTCTCCTGGGGCAGAATCCTATCCTATTCTAGGAGGGAATCCTACAGTTTTCTGGGGCAGAATCCTACCCTATTCTGGGACGGAATCCTACTGTCTCCTGGAGCGGAATCCTACGGTATTGTAGGCGGAATCATACCCTATTTCAGGGGGGAATCCTAGAGTATTCTAGGGCGAATTCCTACACAACCCCGCTACTGACACACAACCCCGCTACTGACACACAACCTCGCTACTGACACACAACCCCACTACTGACACACAACCTCGCTACTGACACACAACCTCGCTACTGACACACAACCCCACTACTGACACACAACACCGCTACTGACACACAACCCCGCTACTGACACACAACACCGCTACTGACACACAACCCCACTACTGACTCACAACCCCGCTACTGACACACAACCTCGCTACTGACACACAACCCCACTACTGACACACAACCCCGCTACTGACACACAACCCCACTACTGACACACAACCTCGCTACTGACACACAACCCCGCTACTGACACACAACCCCGCTACTGACACACAACCCCGCTACTGACACAACCCCGCTACTGACACACAACCCCGCTACTGACACACAACCCCGCTACTGACACACAACACCCGCTACTGGCTCACAACACCCGCTACTGGCTCACAACCCCGCTACTGACACACAACACCCGCTACTGGCTCACAACCCCGCTACTGGCTCACAACCCCGCTACTGACACACAACCCCGCTACTGACACACAACCCCGCTACTGACACACAACACCCGCTACTGGCTCACAACCCCGCTACTGGCTCACAACCCGCTACTGGCTCACAACCCCGCTACTGACACACAACACCCGCTACTGGCTCACAACCCCGCTACTGACACACAACACCCGCTACTGGCTCACAACCCGCTACTGGCTCACAACCCCGCTACTGGCTCACAACCCCGCTACTGACACACAACCCCGCTACTGACACAACCCCACTACTGACACACAACCTCGCTACTGACACACAACCCCGCTACTGGCTCACAACACCCGCTACTGGTTCACAACCCCGCTATTAACACACAACCCCGCTACTGACACACAACCCCGCTACTGACACACAACCCCGCTACTGACACACAACCCCGCTACTGGCTCACAACCCCGCTACTGACACACAACCCCGCTACTGGCTCACAACCCCGCTACTGGCTCATAACCCCGCTACTGACACACAACCCCGCTACTGACACAACCCCGCTACTGACACACAACCCCGCTACTGACACACAACCCCGCTACTGACACACAACCCCGCTACTGACACACAACACCCGCAACTGGCTCACAACCCCACTACTGACACACAACCCCGCTACTGGCTCACAACCCCGCTACTGACACACAACCCCGCTACTGGCTCACAACCCCACTACTGACACACAACACCCGCTACTGGCTCACAACCCCGCTACTGACACACAACCCCGCTACTGACACACGTACACACAACTCACAAACGTTGATGCAGTAGTTCCAATCTGGTCCGCCAGGGGGGGGGGGGTTGTGAAGAGAAAAGCGTAAGGTTCGCTTTACGTTGTGTATTGTATTAGCTATCACAAGACATCTCACCCACTCAGCATCAGCGGTGACCTGGACAGATGATGTTTCAGTTTAGGTAGTTGTTACAGTAAGTTGTACAGTGACAGGTTATTACAACTGTAGGGTAATTCACTCATTTACAGGGTGTTACATTTATGATTCCTTTCTTATATATTAATAATAATAATGATGAGGAATAAACAATTGATATTGAATTGAAATAATAATAATAATAATAATAATAATAATAATAATAATAATAATAATAATAATATACTACTCAGGAGCCTACCACTACTGCTATAAGTACTAATACTTCAACTATTATTACTCCTACTACTACAACTATTAATACTACTAATAATATTACTACTAATACTACTAATAATAATTTTGCTACTACTACTACTACTACTACTACTACTACTACTACTACTACTACTAATAATAATAATAATAATAATAATAATGTGTGCAGTTTGTCCCAGTTTTTTTTACAATAAATTCACTACAAACTTATCAAACTTATGTTCTCGTCTGGTTGACAAGTGAACAAACCTTAATCTCTCTGGCAAAAAACTTGGATATGTCTGCACGTTGATCTACAAAATACCGGATCACCTGAAGATTAGCCCACCCCAGCTTGTTTTACCTCTTGATTAAACACCCGAATACTACTTGGGAGGTTAGGTTAGGTTAGTTGTTCTTAAGGCGAAATAATTTAAGTGGGTTATTCTACAGGTGATCTAATTAATTTCTCAAAACACAGCGTTGAACATTATGTTACACTCACTGACAATACAACCATTACATTAAACAAACACTCAAGTAACTAGTGGACTAACGTAAGTCAATCGTAACACTTTCCAAAACTTATAATAAAAGACAGAATTTAAAAAGAAAAATCTCATCAAGGATTCACTACAGACTACAAAGGTAAAGTTAAACAAAAATGTTTCGCAAATATTTGAGATTTTGGAACGTTAATATATATATATATATATATATATATATATATATACATATATATATATATATATATATGCAAGTAAATCACTGTAGGTGGGCGTGATCTAGGTATATGCTGATAACCACCAGGAAAGAAGAAAACACGAAGTTCCCAAGCGCTTTCGTGAATTACACGAAAGCGCTTGGGAACTTCGTGTTTTCTTCTTTCCTGGTGGTTATCAGCATATACCTAGATCACGCGCACCTACAGTGATTTACTTGCATATATATATATATATATATATATATATAAATATATATATATATATATATATTGGAACACATTGAAGCGCCAAGGCTGCCAACTGTTCCTGACTTCAATTTGTTTACCACAATGCGATGATTTGCTCAGGAATTTTCGACACAGTTTTGGTTGACTACAGAACAACAATATTAGAAATCTCACTGTCTCTGTACCCTCACTGGAAACCTTGACATACTCTACGTGTTGTTATATTTACCTGCACAAGTTTAGTAATTTCTTTAAAGTTCTTTGTAAAGACAAAGGTAATAGAGGCATTAAGCCAAGGTTCACTAACTCCACAGACTAGTTACAGACGGGCGAGAACGATCAAGTACACGGAAAACTCCAAAAATACACAAAGTTCAGTCACTCGGCTCATCAGCTCACAGACACCTCGACGTGACGGAACACATTATTCTCACCAACTGTATACTTTTGATTCTGGTTCTCACATGTTTGTATATTTTAACACTGTGGCGCTGGCTTAGTGACATATGGATACATTTCAGTTTATTATTATTATTATTATTAATGGACGCGTCTTGTATAAAGTATGTGTGGTAAGTAGTTTGGGTTTTCATTAGCTCCCTGGTTTAGTTTGGGCCTTGAAGACGTGATGTATGACGCATTTATGGTTATATAGGCTTTAGAGAAATATTACACACACACACACACTCATCAAAAGAAAATAATACTGTAGTTGTTCTGTGTACTTAAACTCCTTGTCTCCTGCCTTACAATCCATACACCCACCCACTATACCACCGTAACACAGTACCACCGTAATACTGCACCACTGTACCACCGTAACACTGTACCACCAATAATACAAAAGTATAGTGCTCTCAGATTGTATAAAAAGACTAACCCTACGTTGATGTCTGTCGTAAAAGTCACTAACTCAGCATCATACACAACTCTCCCCCTTCTTCAGGAGCGGGGTACTGGGGGCGTCATCCTCACAGCTCAAATGTCTGGCGAAGGACACTCGTTTCCTATCGGGGCCGAGGAATCCTGCGGGAGGTGGCAAGTTCCCTTCCACATCCCTACAAGGAAGATGGTGGGGGTTCATCATGGTGGAGTAGCAGGCGGAGGTGCTTGGAGGTGTGATGGAGGTCCTTGGAGGTAAGGTGGAGGTAGCTGAGGTTTCCTGGAGGTAGGTCGGATCGTGTTGGAGGTACTCTCTAGGGTAGTAGCGGCCAGGGAAGGTCTCTAAACCCCCAGGAGGTGCTGGGGGTGGCGGGAGCGTGTGGGATATCCCGGGGATGCTGTACCTGGAGAGGGTCTGTTGTGAGGAAGGGGAGAGAGAAGCACTGGGTCAGAATATTACTTATAAACGACTGGTAGAGACACATGCGTCAATATTTTATAACAACACAACAGTGACACAAGCACAACGGCGCCACTAACACAACAGTGACATAAACACAAACAGTGACCTGGGTAGGGGAGGTGACATAGGCCGGGAACTTGTAGGCCTCAGGGGGTAGAAGGGTAGCGGGTGGGAGGACCTCCTCTCCCTCATCCCCTCCACGACACTCCTGGAGGGGAATTATGTCAGGCTCCACATCACTCTCAATCTCTACCTGCCGGGGGAAGTGTCTGGTTAGTGGTAGTGGTGATGTCTGGTTAGTGGTAGTGGTGATGTCTGGTTAGTGGTAGTGGTGATGTCTGGTTAGTGGTGGTAGTGGTGATGTCTGGTAGTGGTAGTGGTGATGTCTGGTTAGTGGTGGTAGTGGTGATGTCTGGTTAGTGATAGTGGTGATGTCTGTTAGTGGTAGTGGTGATGTCTGGTTAGTGGTGATGTCATGGTTAGCGGGGGTAGTGGTGATGTCTGGTTAGTGATAGTGGTGATGCCTGTTAGTGGTAGTGGTGATGTCTGGTTAGTGGTAGTGGTGATGTCTGGTTAGTGGGGGTAGTGGTGCTGTCTGGTTAGTGGGGGTAGTGGTGATGTCTGGTTAGTGGTAGTGGTGATGTCTGGTTAGTGGTAGTAGTGGTGATGTCTGGTTAGTGGTGGTAGTGGTGATGTCTGGTTAGTGGTGGTAGTGGTGATGTCTGGTTAGTCGTGGTAGTGGTGATGTCTGGTTAGTGTTAGTGGTGATATCTGGTTAGTGGGGGTAGTGGTGATGTCTGGTTAGTGGTAGTGGTGATGTCTGGTTAGTGGTAGTGGTGATGTCTGGTTAGTGGTAGTGGTGATGTCTGGTTAGTAGTGGTGTCTGGTTAGTGGTAGTGGTGATGTCTGGTTAGTAGTAGCGGTGATGTCTGGTTAGTGGTAGTTGTGGTGATGTCTGGTTAGTGGTAGTTGTGGTGATGTCTGGTTAGTGGTAGCGGTGATGTCTGGTTAGTGGTAGTGGTGATGTCTGGTTAGTCGTGGTGTCTGGTTAGTGGTAGTGGTGATGTCTGGTTAGTGGTAGTGGTGATGTCTGGTTAGTGGTAGTGGTGATGTCTGTTAGTGGTAGTGGTGATGTCTGGCTAGTGGTAGTGGTGATGTCTGGTTAATGGGGGTAGTGGTGATGTCTGGTTAGTCGTGGTGTCTGGTTAGTGGTAGTGGTGATGTCTGGTTAGTGGTAGCGGTGATGTCAGGTTAGTGGTAGTGGTGATGTCTGGTTAGTCGTGGTGTCTGGTTAGTGGTAGTGGTGATGTCTGGTTAGTGGTATTGGTGATGTCTGTTAGTGGTAGTGGTGATGTCTGTTAGTGGTAGTGGTGATGTCTGGCTAGTGGTAGTGGTGATGTCTGGTTAGTGGGGGTAGTGGTGATGTCTGGTTAGTGGTAGTGGTGATGTCTGGTTAGTGGTAGTGGTGATGTCTGGTTAGTGGTAGTGGTGAAGTTTGGTTAGTGGTGATGTCGGGTTAGTGGTGGTAGTAGTAGTTTTATAAGTAATAACTTTAGTATGATTAACAGTCATAAAGTTAATAATATTAGTAGTAACTTAAGTAATATAAGTAACAACTGTAACATAAGTAAGATTGGCAAAGTTATGGTAATAATTTTAGTAGTAAATTTAAGTAATAGTAGTAAAGTTAAGATGATAAGTAGCTTTAGTAGTGATGGGGTGAGAGCAAAGTTCTCCCCTACTTATAATAATTTAGTTTTACATGATCTCTCTCTCTCTCTCTCTCTCTCTCTCTCTCTCTCTCTCTCTCTCTCTCTCTCCCACCTGCATCTCCCTCTCCAGACAGGAACTATCGTGTTCAGGCGTCAACGTAGACGAAGTACGACTACTCCTGGGAGACCTTCCAGTCGCGGTCCTGCTGTGTCGATCATCCATCTCCTTGTGACTGTGGACCCCAGCGGCCAGGGACAACAGCTGTGGTGCCCTCCTGCTGCGGAAAGTGATGAACAGCAACAAGAGAATCACCAGCAGTACCAGCCCGGAGCCCACGCCCAGCACCACCATGATGACGGAGGGGAGAGCCAGGGTGTCCAGGAAGGTGTGGTGGTGTTCATCAGTAGGCTTGGTGTTGGAGGTGTTGATCTTACCACCGTCCCGGACCTCAGCCTCAGAGGGACCGTCTGTAGGTGAGGTGGTTCAGTTAGTGGAAATGTTTTGTTACCTGACTGACTGACTGAGGTTACTAACTGACTGACTGATTGACTGAGATACTAACTGACTGACTGATTGACTGAGATATTAACTGACTGACTGATTGACTGACCGATATACTAACTGACAGACCGACTGACTGAGATACTAACTGACTGACTGATTAACTGACCGAGTTACTTACTGACTGACTGACTGGTTGACTGACTGACTGAATAACTGACTGACTGATTAGCAGATTGAGATACTAACTGACTGACTGAATAACTGACTGACTAACTGACTGGTTGACTGGCTGATTAACTGACTGAGATACTAAATGACTGACATTAACTGACCGAGCCATTATATTAACCCACATTAACCACACAGTCAATAACAACCACACCACAACCACTCACCATACAGCTGGTAGACGGAGCCATTGGTAGACAGGCTGGTGACAGTGAGGAGGACAGGTTCACTGGCGCCCTTAGCGTTGACGGCAGTGACCACCAGGTGATACTTCCCGGCTACCTGGAGCCCCTCCACCTGTGAGAAGAAGAAGAAGAAGAAGAAGAAGAAGAAGAAGGAGGAGGAGAGTGTCACTATCATATTCAAAAGCCTTTAATCTCCTTAAGTTTCAAAGTTCACGTAAGAATGACAAGAGCGATGATGGGGGAGAGAGGAGAATAAAGATGGGAAATGAGGAACAGTCGAAGAGAGAAGAAGGTAGGAGAAGAAGGAAGAATAAAGAGAAAGAAGAGGAAGAGGAAGGTAAGAGAAAGAGGAAGAAAGAGGAAGAAAGAAGGAGATAGTAGAAGGAAGAGGAAGAAATAAGAAATAAGTTGGGGAAGAAGGAAAAGGAGTAATGAAGGAGGTAAGAGAAGAAGGAAGAAGGAAGAGGAAGAAGGACGTAACAGAAGGAAGAGAGTGAAGAAAGAGGTAGCGAACGAAGTAATTTATAGCAATTTTCATACGCTACCTGACCTAGCCTGGAGAAGGACGTGCTCGTGTTAGTGACCAGAGGAAATGGCCGCCGTGG
Source organism: Homarus gammarus (assembly GCA_958450375.1). Lineage (NCBI taxonomy): Eukaryota > Metazoa > Arthropoda > Malacostraca > Decapoda > Nephropidae > Homarus > Homarus gammarus. Next base: position 1,843,665 of record CAUDMG010000100.1, on the reverse strand, counting down.
TAGTTGGGGATCGTTGTGTTGTGGGGGAAGAGGGGCGGAGTGTGAGGAAAGACGACCTCCTGACTACTCTGTTAAGTCAGCTGGAGCAGTTGAGGAGAGAGATGGACGTGTTAAAGGGGGAGAACGAAGCCCTCAGGACTGAACTCCTTCAGGTAGGTGTCCTACCTAGCAGGACACCTGCAAAAGAGGAACAGGCGTGGAGAGTGGTTGCTTCCAAGGGGACTAGGGTCAAACTCAAGAAAGCTGACCAGGGTGTGGAGTGCAGTAACCCCTACCAAGTGTTGGAAGAAGCTGGCGAGGAAGAGAAGAGACAGGACGAGGAGAAGAAGCAGGGCGAGGAAGAGAAGAGGCAGGACCATGTGGTGCCAGGAGTGAGAAGGGCAGTTGTGCAGATGGGGCTTTTTGTGCAAGAGATAGGAAACGTAGGACTAGGGTGTGTTTTCCTGGGGCTGGGATACGGAATGTAGCTGAGAGGATAGATAGGGTTTTGTCAGGGGAGGGTACCAATTCAGTAGTGTGTCTTAGTGTGGAAGGTAACGACATAGGAAAGGTTAGGAGTGAGGAACTTTTCAAGTGGTATAGGGAGGCGCTGGGGAAGGTTAGAGATAGGGGAGGGATCCAGATAGTGTGTGGTGTCTTGCCTAGAAGAGGGGTTGGTCGTGAATGGCTGTCCAGGGCAATTGCTATAAACTGCCGACTGGAAAAACATTGTGCAAACAATGGTTGGGCATTCATTGATAACTGGCAACCATTCTTTGGCAACGAGCCAACGACTATTTGTACAGTCGTGATGGAGTACACTTGTCTCGCGCAGGGATAAAGACGTTGACTGCATCCCTGGAGCTTGAAATTATCACTCCAAAGAGGGGATTTCGCCAGTAGAGAGAGGTAGGGGTAAGTGGGAGTCAAAAAACAAGCAGGTCCTGGGGAGTAAAATTGGTTACTCAGGCCAAGGGGTAAAACAGGACCAGGGAAGGGTAGGTTTAAATGTATACTAAACAAACAGTAGGAGAGTTAGAAATAAAATAGACTTGCTGAGAGCGGTTGTATGTATCAATCACCGAAACTTGGATGAATCTGGCGAGCAAGAACTTTTATCAGAGTACCACATAGAAGGGTACAACCTTTTTCACCAGGACAGGGAAGGTAGGAAGGGGGAAGGGGTCGCACTCTTCGTCAGGGATACATTAAAATGTTGTATTAATAATTCAATAAAGGGTGAAATTGGAACCGAGTCTGTATGGGTAGAAATTGCGGAAGGAAGAGAAAAACTAATTATGGGAGTGATTTACAGGCCCCTGAGTCTTGGGAAAGAAGCAGCTCAGCCCATATGGCAGGAAATGAGTAGGGCAGCAAAATATAACAACCTGTGCATTATGGGGGATTTCAACTTCAGAAATATTGACTGGGACAACATTGTAGGTGACTATGAATCTGAAGACTTCCTAGATGCAGTACAGGACAATTTTTTGAAACAACTAATTACAGAATCTACTAGAGGTAACAATATATTAGACCTAGTATTAACAAATAAAGAAAATATTATCAGAGATATCACAATAGGGGAAGAACTAGGGAATAGTGATCACAGAGAAATCAGGTTCACCCTAAATTGGGAAACGAAAAACAATGACAATATGGTCAGTCCCAGACTTTCGATTAGCGGATTATGAGGGGTTAAGAAGGTACCTAGGTGAGGTCGCCTGGGAACAGTCAGGTCCGTCCCCAGTAGAAACGGATGAGGTCACAGGTGACACAACAATTGATCATGACTATAAAATATTCAATCGTACACTACGTAAAGCACAAGAACAAAATATCCCATACAGAAAAATTAGGTCAAATAAGAATGAGCCAAGGTGGATGACCAGAAAACTTAAACGTGACATAGGAATAAAGAAAGGAATTTATAAGAAATTAAAGGGAGGGGAGGAGCAGCTCAGAAACAGGTATAATGAATTATCTAGGAATGCTAAGAAAAATATAAGGAAGGCAAAGAGGGACTACGAAATCAGGATAGCAAGAGAATCCAAGGCGAATTCCAAGAGATTTTTCCAGGTATATAGGACAAAGGTCAAGGACAAAGTTGGGCCTTTAAAGTCAGAGAGAGGGGAAGTGATCGATGATAGTGAGGAAATAAGCAAAGCATTAAACAGTTACTTTTTATCAGTTTTCACAGAAGAAATTCACAAGGAATTTCCAGAGGTGGAAACTGATATTTAAGGGAAATGAAGAAGAGAAATTAAAGAATATCAGAAAAGAGGATGTTCTTAAGAAGATAAATAAATTAAAGAAGACAAAATCCCCAGGGCCGGATGAAATTTTCCCTCGAGTTTTGAAAGAGTGTAAGGAGCAGATTAGCGGACCCTCGTAAATTTATTTACAAAATCATTAGACACGGGAGTTGTGCCAGACTTGTGGAAACAGGCAAATGTAGTACCCATATTCAAAAAAGGAGACAGAGCATCAGCGTCAAATTACTGGCCGATTAGTTTGACGTCAGTAGTGGGAAAATTTCTTGAATTAATTATAGCAATTAGCATCCGATCGCATTTAGAGAAAAGCAAATTAATCTACGGCTCTCAACATGGGTTTACAAAGGGAAAATCTTGTCTAACAAATCTGTTGACGTTTTTTAGGAAAGTATTCGAGGTAGTAGATAATGACGAAAATTACGATGTTATTTACTTGGACTTTAGCAAAGCGTTTGACAGAGTACCGCATCAGAGGCTTCTGAGAACAGTTAAGGCTCATGGAATCGAGGGGAAAGTTTTAAATTGCATAAAATCATGGCTCACCGATAGAACACAGAGGATAGGCGTAGATGGTGTTAAATCTGAGTGGGGTTGTGTAACCAGTGGGGTTCCCCAGGGGTCAGTACTGGGCCCACTCTTGTTCATAATCTACATAAACAATCTAGATACTGGGATCAGCAGTGACATAAGCAAGTTTGCGGATGACACCAAAATATGGCGGCAGAATAATTCAGGGCAAGATGCAAATGCACTACAGGATGATTTAAATAAACTGCAGGAGTGGTCAGAAAAATGGCAAATGAAATTCAACACCAGCAACTGCAGCGTACTGAATATTAGAAAAACAAATACCGTCAATGTATACAGCCTTAACAACATCAACCTAGAGAAGTCGACTTGTGAAAGAGACTTAGGGGTACTTGTAAGCCCGGACCTACGGCCTAGAAAACAGTGCGTTAATGTTTGAAATAAGGCAAACAGAGTATTAGGTTTTATATCTAGAAGTGTAAGTAATAAGAGTGCAGAGGTCTTATTGCAACTATATCTTGCGCTAGTCAGGCCGCACCTCGATTATGCGGTTCAGTTCTGGTGCCCTTATTATAGAATGGATATCAATTCACTGGAGTCGGTGCAGCGAAGAATGACGAACATGATTCCGGGACTTAGAAACCTTCCACATCAACATAGGTTAAAGAAACTAAACTTGCATTCCCTAGAAAGACGAAGAGTGCGGGGAGATATGATAGAAGTATTTGAGTGGGTGAAAGGAATCAATAAAGGCGATATAGATAAAGTTCTTATAATATCCGAGCAGGATAGGACTCGTAGCAACGGATTTAAGTTGGATGAGTTTAGGTTTAGGAGGGAGATAGGAAGGAACTGGTTCACAAATAGGGTGGTGGACGAGTGGAACAAGCTTAGCAACTTTGTAGTAAGTGCGGGAACTCTGGAAAGTTTCAAAGGGAGGCTAGATAGATTCATGGATGATAGAGAGTGGTAGTAACTCTCGACAGGAGCTGCCATGCACAGGCCAACCGGCCTATTGCAGTCTCCTTGTTTTCTTATGTTCTTATATTCTTATAGCAGAACAAAAAGGAGAGGAGAGGAGGGGAGAGAAAGGGAGGAGAGAGGAGCCGAAGGGAGGCAACAAGTGTGTGATGCATGATACTTGGGAAGAAACGTGATAAACAGAAGGAAATGAGTAAGAGAAGAGAAGACCCCCTCACCTTCCTCACCCCCCACCTTTCATGGAAGTATAGTTAATTATGTTCCTCATTAATAGTTACTGTCGAGGTAATTATCTAAGATTATTAGTCAAGGATTCTCAAAAGTTAGTTGGATGGGTTAGGTTAGGTCAAGTCAGGTCAGGTCAGGTTAGGGTAGGGAAGGGTAGGTTAGGGTAGGTTAGGGTAGGGTAGGGTAGGTTAGGTTAGGTTAGGGTAGGTTAGGAAGACAGTCTGATGCGTTTCACTAAATATATGAAACTTTAAGAATCAAAATATTAAAAAAAATATAAAAAAAATACGACCATAACAAAATACCTCACTACTTAAGATACGACTCTAAAACTGAGAGAAAATATGGCGTCAGAATCCCCCCCAAGACTTTACCTTAACTAGATACTCTTCCCTTGTGCTGGAGTGGAGAGGAAAATACCTCACTTAGGAAACCATGAGAATGTAACCCGGACGTAAGAAAGAGAGGGAGAGCCAAGTTTTAAAACAAGGTTATATTAAGGATCTCGTTACAACGTGTTTACAACGTGTTCAGAACATGATTCACTGGACCATCGTCTTCTAGGGTCTGTTGAGTTAAGGGAGGGAGGTAGAGGAGAGAGTTAAGGAAGGGAGTTAAGAAAGGGAGTTAAGGAAGGGAGTTAAGGGAGGGAGTTAGAGGAGAGAGTTAAGGAAGAGAGCTAAGGAAGGGAGTTAAGGAAGGGAGTTAAGGAAGGGAGTTAAGGGAGGGAGTTAGAGGAGAGAGTTAAGGAAGGGAGTTAAGGGAGGGAGGTAAAGGAGGGTGTTAAGGAAGAGAGTTAAGGAAGGGAGTTAAGGGAGGGAGGTAGAGGAGAGAGTTAAGGAAGGGAGTTAAGGGAGGGAGGTAGAGGAGAGAGTTAAGGAAGGGAGTTAAGGAAGGTAGTTAAGGGAGGGAGTTAAGGAAGAGAGTTAAGGGAGGGAGTTAAGGGAGGGAGGTAAGGGAGGGAGGTAAGGGAGGGAGTTAAGGGAGGGAGTTAAGGAAGGGAGTTAAGGGAGGGAGTTAGAGGAGAGAGTTAAGGAAGGGAGTTAAGGGAGGGAGGTAAAGGAGGGTGTTAAGGAAGAGAGTTAAGGAAGGGAGTTAAGGGAGGGAGGTAGAGGAGAGAGTTAAGGAAGGGAGTTAAGGGAGGGAGGTAGAGGAGAGAGTTAAGGAAGGGAGTTAAGGAAGGTAGTTAAGGGAGGGAGTTAAGGAAGAGAGTTAAGGGAGGGAGTTAAGGGAGGGAGGTAAGGGAGGGAGGTAAGGGAGGGAGTTAAGGAAGGGAGTTAAGGAAGGGAGCTAAGGGAGGGAGTTAAGGAAGGGAATTAAGGAAGGGAGGTAAAGGAGGGTGTTAAGGAAGAGAGTTAAAGAAGGGAGTTAAGGAAGGGAGCTAAGGGAGGGAGTTAAGGGAGGGAGTTAAGGAAGGGAGTTAAGGAAGGGAGCTAAGGGAGGGAGTTAAGGGAGGGCATTAAGGAAGGGAGTTAAAGGAGGGAGTTAAGGAAGGGAGTTTTGGGAGTGAGTTAAGGGAGGGAGTTTAGTGTAATGATTGTTTATCAGACCACAGCTTACAACCAGAGAAATACAACACATATAGCAGTGAGTACTGTAACACACATACCAAGTTGACACACCCTGGGTCAGGACCCAAGGGACCTGACCTCGTTCACTAATTGCTTGAGTTAGCCGGGTGACCTACAACCACACCTTGTTTAGAGGCCATTCGCCGGCTGGTTCTCCTCCATATAAAGGGCCTGTAGTCCCATCCACGGGTCTCATTCGTCTCATTCTTGGTATTCACTCGCCCATTGCTCCAGACTTCACTGTCACGTCACTATCGACAGAGGACAGAGTCACGCCCGACCTCCCTCAGGTCAGGAGGGAGACTTCCCTCCCGGCCACCCGCGTCACCAGTTAAGCAGAGTCTCCCATAGGAGACAGTCCAGAAGCACCTGCTGGGCCTCCCTCAGGTCACGTGAATCTTTCCCAGAGGTATCCATAGGGTGAGTTACTTACGGTGGGAAGTGTATTCATTTCATGTTTGTGTCCGAGAGTCAGTGTCTAGTAACGTAAATATAATGTTCTAGTAACTTCGATATAACGTGTTCGATTAATGTGTCCGTGTCATTGAGTGAAATAATAAATAGTTGTATTGAAGCGGTGTTTGAGAAGTTGTCTCCTAATACATATAAGATGATATAAGTGTCAATAACTAACCGGCCAACTACCAAACGTCCTCTCTTTACATTCCTACTACTATAAATATTCTACCTATTTGTATATCTTTTATGTGAGTTTTTGACTCATTACATAAGGAAGGGAGTTAAGGGAGGGAGTTAAGGAAGGGAGTTAAAGAAGGGAGTTAGGGGAGGGAGTTTAGTACTAAGGGAGGGAGTATCACAGAACACACCAGTATTACCTTCATCATTTACCACAACTTCCATTAATTTGTTTAACTACGATATAAAATCCCTCCTATAAATTTATTCCCATAAACTCAAAAACTCTGTAAATGTTTTTTTGTTTTTTTTATCAGAGGAATATAAACAACCCGGTTATATAGATATATACTTGGATCACCTTTAGATTAGACCCCCTATTTAGTTCACCTGATCATTAAACACCCTAACGCTACCTGGTGGATTGGGTTAGGTTAGGTTAGCGTTAATCATCAGGTGCAATAGAGTGGGGGGGGTTAATCTTCAGGTGATCCGACAATACCGTAGATACATTACAACAAAACAATACCTACTTTTATTAATAGCTCACATGTCATGTTTATATTGCTGTGTTTCTCTACAATGATGGGAGGTGAGGCTGAAGGCGTGGGAGGCTCATACACTCACCTGGAACACTGGGAGGGCGTGGGAGGCTCATACACTCACCTGGAACACTGGGAGGGCGTGGGAGGTAAAGTTGAAGGTGTGCTGACCCTGGTGGAGGCTGGCTTGGAGGTGGAAATGTTGCGGTAGTCCTCCGCTTCCCCCGGCCACACACTTTAGCTTGACGGAGGTGGACGTACCTAGGCCCACCGTGCAGTTGCTGGGGGAGTCTGGCTTACCTGGGGGAGGGGGAGGTTACTGGGGAGTTTACCTGGTAGAGACGTCCTAATAAGCCCTTAGTCTTAATAGGACCCAGTTTTAATAAGCTCTAGTTCTAATAGGTCCCAGTTCTAGTAAGTCAAAATTCTAATAGGTCCCAGTTCTAATAGGTCCCAGTTCTAATAGGCCCCAGTTCTAATAGGTTCCAGTTCTAATAGGTCCCAGTTCTAATAGGTCCCAGTTCTAATAGGTCCCAGTTCTAATAGGAACCAGCTCTAATAGGTTCCAGTTCTAATAGACCCCAGTTTAAAGGCCCCAGTTCTAATAGGTCCCAGTTCTAATAGGTTCCTGCTCTAATAGGTTCCAGTCCTTACCAACGTCATCTTAATCATTAGAATTGCAACTAACATTAAATCATTCCACCTCCAACATCCTCATTCCACCTCCAACATTCACCAACAACCCCCAACAAAGTATAATTTTTACAACAAGGGTAACTATAACTGCACCTGGCGTCACATTTTCTACTTCACAATCTTAAGGGGAGACATAATGAAATTTCCTCAAGGTAACACACCACATAAAACTCCTCACCGTCCGCTTTGGGGTGTCTAGTGTACCTTAGGACAGATGACTGTTTGGTGTGGTTGGATTATTAGAGACGGTAGTACAGGTGTAGATAGGTAAAAGAGTAAGATGGACAGGTGAAGGTAGGTCATTAGACAGGTAGACGGTAGTTCAGGTGTAGACAGGTAAAATAATAAGCAGGTGAAGGTAGATCATTATACAGAGAGACGGTAGTACAGGTATAGACAGGGTTACCTAGACCTGTGTATGAGGATCTCACCTGCAGGAACAATATGGAAGACGCAGGGGTCCCTCTGGCTACCGATGGCGTTGGTAGCCCAGCAGAGGAGCGTCCCGTAGTCGAGGGAGGTCATGGGGGTGTAGGTGATGACGCTGTGGCTCTTGGTCGAGGTGAAGCGACCCTGAGGCACGTCGATGGTGTCCGCCGTGTTGTTGAACGTCCACTGGAAGGACTCCTGCAAGGGGTTGGCGTCCACGGAACAGGTCACCTCAGCGTCCTCATAGCGACCCACAGCGTAGGTAGTGACCTGACCAAGTGAGCACACGGGGGCATCTGAGGTGCCGAGGACAAGAGAGGTCAAAGGTCATGTTTAATCCATGGAAACTGTACGTGAGAATGTCTGTCTGAACGATACTAATGTTGTGTTTACAGAGGAACGTTTGCTTGCAGGGGAGGACCTAAGACTGTTTGCTACAGGTGAACAAATATATTTACGTGGGCACTTCTGTTTACGGGGGGAAAACAATAGTGAATTTACGTGGAAATTTCTGTTGATAAAGATTCATAAGTGACGTTTATATACGGATCTGCGCAACGGGAGCAATATATATACTCTAAAGGAATATACCAACTTTAAACGGGTATATATCTGTTGACATGAGAACAAATATTGAAGTGAAAATAGGTGTTTGGAGAACGAGGAATAATTTCATGAGAACGAATACACGGTGTTGACTCAGCTTACTCAACCACAGTCTAAACACTCCCAGCCACACCCTCAAAACACACTCACTTAGTCATACACACTTGTTTACATACACTTACACGTAGTTGCTCTCCCCAACACACACATATACTCAACACGCCCTTACTTATCCAAACACACCTACATGCACTCATCAAACATTCACACACACACTTAACACCCCCCCCCCCACCATCTATCAGTTACTTACACTTAACGTCGAGTCTCAGAGAGTTAGAGGCGCCATCACCAACTAGGTTATGGGCGTGGCAAGAGTACCTCCCCGCCTGGGCCCTGTAGACCTTCTGCAGCACCAAGCTCTGATTACTGATGATGATCCCAGCTGATACATTGTGCACCAGTTCCGCATCCTGCCGTAGCCGAGAATATGGGAGAACAGCAGTGTTAGGAGGAATACAACATGGGAGAACGATGGAGAACAGTGTTAAGGGAGCAGTAGAACATTGCAGAACACATAAAAACACAGAGTCCGAAAATAAAGTTAATCCTTAACTGTGAAATGAAACTGAACTCTGATTTCCAATTTCATCCATTAAGTTAGTCTGGGTTAACCTGAGTCATGTTAAGAGTGAGCTAGGTTAAATTAAGTTAAATAAAGGGTATCTTATGTCAAATTCGGTTAGTTTTACGTTAAATTAGATTAAGTAGTTTTAAAAGAATTTGGTTCAGAGTAGGTTAAATTTCGTTAGATTTAGGTAGGTTAAGTTACGGGATTAGTTGGAGGGTGACTCACATTATGTCGCCAGGAAACATGTGTGACCCTGGGGTTGGCCTCAATAGTACACTCAAAGTACACGTCATCTCCCTCCTTGATGTTCCCAGAGTTCAGTGATGACCCGAAGCTGCACGTCGCCTTCGGTATGTCTGGTGAAGGTGTGGGGGTTAGTGACGAAAGTGTATGGGTTAGCCATGGCAAGATTTTAAGGGGGCCATGGCGGGCAAGTGTAAGTAGTATATGTTTGGAGAAAAAAAGGAAACTCTGATTCAACTTTTTTTTTGTTACTTTGCCTTGTTAGGGGAGAATTTGTTTTTCAATCATAATACCCATACGGTACAGTTTTGATATTTACACAGTATGGTGCAGCATCATGTTTTTCATTTCCAACGGAGTCGCTCAGATTGCACGATTCTAGCTCCTGTCAGGAGGGTGACGGGCGCTGGACACTGATCTCACATGTTCTGTACATGTCCGTGTGTCATAAAGCGGTGATCAGACCGAATGTTCTCAGTCTGGCTCAAGATATCATGAGGAAAATATGTGAGTGTACTGTGAGTGGACTGAATGTGTATGTTTTACGTGTGATCGTATGGGCATTTTATGTACGTTTGCATACTGTATGTATGGACTTTGTGCATGTTTGTGTGTTTACCATTCCGATTTTTGTCTCATTTTTGTTTTTTATTATTATAATTTTTAGTCTTTATCACACATCTGTTTCTGTCTGTTTGACAATGTTTATTTATAATTTTCTTAGATTTGCGATGGCTGCCAGTGTTGCAAAGAAGCGGAAGTACAATGATGAATACATTAACTACGGATTTACATCAATCCTCGGTGATGGCATCGAGAAACCTCAGTGTGTGTTGTGTTTCAAAGTGCTGGGGAACGATTCCACGAGGCCTAGTAAGCTGAAGCATCATCTGACGACAATCCACCCCCAGTATGCGGAGAGAGACCCCGATTTCTTCAAGTGCCATAAACGGAGTTTGGGAAAACAGAGACTGGATGAGAGTGGTAAACAGAACTTAGTGTAGTTGAGGCTTTATATGAGATTCCCAATGAAATAGCAAAGAAGAAGAAGGGCCACACGATTCGTGAAACTTTAATTAAGTCGTTTGCTTTAAAGATGGTCAAGCGGGTTCTTGGAGAGGCAAGTGAACGTAAGATTCAGCAGATTTCCTTGTCAGACGACTCGGTGAAACGGAGAATTAGTGAAACGTCATATTATATCATGGAACAAGTGATACAGAAGATGAAATCGTCTCCAACTGAATGAGTCAACGGATGTGAGTTCTTGTGCACAGCAACTCGTGTTTGTTAGGAAGGTATTCTTGCGAGACAACAAGGATGAATATCTGTTCTGTACACAGCTTGAAACTACCACAACAGCTTTAAGTGTGATGGAAAAGTTAACTTCTTTCTTCACAGCTAACGGGATCACCTGGGAAAATTTTTGTGGAGTCTGTACTGATGGGGCTCCGGCGATGCTGGGATCGAAATTGGCGTTACAGAAGCACGTCAAGGAAGTAGTTCCGAATGCCAAAGGGGTTCATTGTATGATCCATCGTTTTGCACTGGCGTCGAAAACCCTCCCTGGTGCCCTTTGCAAGATCCTGGAGGCAGTGGTAAAATGAGTCAACTTTGTGAAAGTAGGAGATTTGAACTCTCGCCTTTTCCAGAACCTCTGTAGAGGCATGGATTCAGAGCATGAAACCCTCCTCTTTTACCCCAAAGAGCACTGGCTTTCCAAGGGTAATGTTGTGTTCGAACTTCGGGGAGAACTTAAGTTGTTCCTGGAAATGAAAGGGAAGGATGATCTATTAAGTCACTTCAACGAGGTGTTGTGGGAGCCACGTCTTGCGTACCTGGCAGACATACTTGAGCAGCTAAACAGGCTGAATCTCAAGCTACAAGGCAAGGAAAGAAATGTGTTTCACCACATGGATTGTATTCGTGCATTTCTTGACAAACTCCAGAACTGGCAAAGGAAAGTCAGTGCAGGAAATGTTGCCATGTTGAGCATTTCTCAACTGTTCTTGACGAGATTGAAGAGGATCATCTACTTGACCCATCACTCAAAAATGAAATAATTCAACACTTGAAATCCTTGGAAAGTGAGCTCAAAAGGTACTTCCCAGAATTCGAAGAGGAAGAAGGGAAATTGGTGAGGAATCCTTTCTTTGGCACTCTTGATATTGCTGCCATTCCCGACTATGTTCAGGACGAATTCCTCGATCTCAGGAACGAATCTGCTGCCAGAGACCTCTATGAAGAAAAATCTCTGACTGTATTCTGGTGCTCAATGTATCAGTCATATCCAAAAGTTAGTGAAATTGCACTTCGAGTCCTCTTGCCATTTTCTACTACTTATTTATGTGAATCTGGTTTCTCCACCTTCTTCAAATAGAGAACAAAAGCCGAAACCTGTTACATGTGGACCCAGACATGAGATGTGCTTTATCAGTGACTCAACCTCGAATCAGTCGGAGGTGTAGGGGTAAGTGGCGAAGGTGTAGGGGTTAGTGGCGAAGGTGTAGGGGTTAGTGGCGAAGGTGTAGGGGTTAGTGGCGAAGGTGTAGGGGTTAGTGGCGAAGGTGTAGGGGTTAGTGGCGAAGGTGTAGGGGTTAGTGGCGGAGGTGTAGGGGTTAGTGGCGGAGGTGTAGGGGTTAGTGGCGAAGGTGTAGGGGTTAGTGGCGAAGGTGTAGGGGTTAGTGGCAAAGGTGTAGGGGTTAGTGGCTAAGCGATGCTACAAAAATTATACAGTAAATAACAAATACATAATCCGGCTTCAAGTTTCAATCTTATTCACTCGTGTTGTTACTGGGAACTGCTTGACATCAGGCCAGAGAGCGCCCGTCAGCCAGAGTACAATTGGTGGAGCGCTTGACTATCTAACCTAACCAAATCTCCCCTAGAATGAGTAGGTTAGTTTTGATTGGTTAATGTGATCTGTTGTCAATTTATACACAATCCCTGATCAACTTTAAACATGAAGCGCTCAGACTAATCACACACTGGCTGTCGCGCGTTATTTAGTGGTATGATATTATTCTTAGCATCATAAATAGGGTTTAAGAATAGCTTACGGGTGGTGTGAATGAGTGGGAGAACCTTAAGACATAAATTATCAGTTATCAAAAATTAATTAAAGATTGACTTAAGGATGGTTGATAATTGTAATATGTGTCTATAATTATATACTATTCCATGTGGCTATATATTGTATAGACGATATAAGCTATAGGATGTGATATATAGACACATCACATGAAGATTAGATACCCCAGCTTATTTTTACTAGATGATTAAACACTCTAACGCTATCTGGGGGGGGGGGGGGGGAGGGGAGGTTTGGTTAGGTTAGGATACATACAGTTTACAGTAAGGTTATAGGAGTCTTCAAGGATGGCTGGCAGGCCGACCACACAGCGGAGAATCGAACCATGGTCCTCAGGTCGTGGGTTGAGTAACACTGTACTGGTGGTTACGTTGCCATCTGCTGAGGTCTGGAAGAGAGAGATAAGGAAGGTGTTAATAGATGATATAAAGGAGAGGAGGAAGGAAGAGAAGGAGGATGAGGGAGGAGGAAGAGGGGAACAAAGAGGAAGAGGAGGAAGAGGAAGATGGAGAATTTGAAGAGAAATAACAACAACAACGACAAGAAGAAGAACAAGAAGAATTAAAGAAAAAAAAGAGAATCACACGAACAAATTCTCTTCACCATACTACTCATCGAACTGGGGACCTCACATCCATCAGTCCAGTATCATAACCACTAAACCACCACACTTAACACAAGTACCCCCCCCCCCCGCCCCATCCCACCACCCCACCACTACCCCTCTCCTCCACCTCATGAAAACAATTACAAAAACCAACATCCTTATCCATCTCACAGGCACGCCATGGTAGTTGGGGATAGTTAAGGAAGAGACACTGCCGCAATTAGGACATGCAGGAGTTATGAGTGGTGGACTGTTACAGGCGGACTGGCTTAAGTGGAGGCAAGAGGCGTAAGATAAGAGGATGGGAAGATAGTGGAGGAGTTTGGCGAATGGGAGTAATTAGAATGTTGATGTTTATGATAGAAATGAGAGGAGAGAGGAATATTAGGTGGGGGTAAATGAGGAGGTGGGAGAGGAGAGGAGAGGGTGGGGATGGGGGGAGAAGAGGAGGAGGAGAGAAAGGGAGGTAACGAGGAGGGTGAGAGATAAGGATGAGGAGAAGAGGAGGAAGGGGAGCAAGAAGTGGAAAAGAGGAGCAGAAAGAGAGGGGGATAGGATTGGATGAGAAGAGGAGAGTAGGGGGTAGGGAAGGAGAAGAAGATGTAGGTTATGTATCTATGCTACTGTGCCGAGTAGCAACCTTGTAAATAAGCCTACTGTGCCAAGTAGCATTTATATATGTAATTACGTGGCAACACTGCACGTGTTACGTGGCAACATTGCCCGGAGGCTGCCATATGGCAAGGCAGTCTCAGTCTGACTCTGTGGGCCGTGCATGGCACACGCTAGTCACCACTTGTATTTCTCCTATCAGTTAATAAATGGACTTCGGTGTTACCCGGTGTTTCCCTTCCCATCACTGCCTTCTTCAGGGAACACCTGGAACCTTCATGGCGCAGTGAGTAGGATCTGTGGACTTACAAGTGTGTGAACAATGGACAGTTAGCTGGCGTTGTGCGACTGCCGGCGATGTGCGCGTCGACTCTTAGTGTGTTGTGTTGTGTTGCGCTGTCACAGTGCGTTTTAGTGATGGTGGCAGTGTTGGTGTCAGTGTATTAGTGTGTCTAGAGCTGAGAGTTGAGCATTGGCCTCTTTTTTGTGGTACCCACGGAGCACACAGGCGTACACCCTTCTTGTGTGACATTGGGGAGACACTGACGTTCTTGCCTCCGCGGCGGCCACCACGATCAGTTCTCTGAGACACACACACACACACACATACACACACACACACACACACACACAGACAACAAACTAAATTGGAAACCACACGTCAATGAAGTTGTCAAATCCTCCAGTTTCCGTCTCCACCTCCTCCGCCGACTCAAGTCCCTCGGAGTTCCTGCACACGAGCTCCTCAGTGTTTACACAACATTCATACTTCCCAAGCTCACCTATGCCTGCCCCACCTGGTCTTCCTCCCTAAATGTCACACAACGTAAACACCTAGAAAAAGTACAAAAGAGGGCATGCAAGATTATTCTCTCCCCCTCCTACTCCACATATCAAGAAGCGCTCAACACACTGACCCTTTCAACTCTTACTGACCATCACCACGACTTCATCTGCAAATTTGGTAAGAAGCTTCTACACCATCCCCGACACCGGCTCCTACTACCACCTGAGATCCCTTGTCCGAGAATTGCTGTTCGACACCACAACCGCATCCAGCCCATACGTGCACGAACTGATCGCTATAAGAACAGCCCAGTCCCAACCATTGTAAAAATTATCAACAACTTGTAATACTGTAACACTGTCACTATGTTGAAATGAACTGTAGTTTGAGCTTTTCCCCATCTAAGTTATTATATGTCTTATTTGTGTCACTTATGTTACTTGTATATTATTTGTAATTCGTAACCCATTCCCCAAATATGTAACTGTATATTTTCAGCCTTCTGGCTGCCAAGCTCCTTCAATAAACCGTTAATTATTATTATTATTATTATTACACACGCACTCATGGACAGAACAGTGGACTCTATGCGTTATTTCTGCGCTGTTTATGTCATATATATGTGATTCGAGCTGATGAGGCGCCACTTTATATACTAAACAGCGCAGTTCAAGCATACTAAGATGGGCGGTAAGAAGGGACAACGTCAAGATGGGAGACACGACTCCCCACCACCATCCCCTCCACCGGGCGCAGACTCTCATCCTCCACCTGCAGCGACGGACATTGCCACAATTCTGAGGTGGATGGACGACCGGGACGAGAGACGCAGAGAGATGGAACTTCAGAGGGAGGAGACACGAAGAGAGGAGGAAAAGGCGCGTTTTGATGCACTATTGGCGACCCTTGCGCTAACCCACCCTCCCTCACTCGCAGGTTTCGCGCACCAAGGCGCCAATACCCTCCCTCCTCCACCACACCAGCATCCTCCAGGCACTCTTGCTACTCCAACAGCTCCCAAGGCATCTGTTCACCCCCCACCCGCCCTCTCGCCAGACATCACGTTTCAGCTTTTTCGTGAGTGGAGGCGGCGGTGGACAGATTACTCCACGATGGTGGACCTTGATAGCATGCCTCCAAGCAAACAGCTCATCCAACTGCGGATGTATTTGTCGCTGGAGACCCAGAAAGTTTTGGAGCACACGTTGCAAGTACCTCCCGATTCTACGTCTTCAGTGACGGATGTGCTCGACCTTTTACAGGAGCATGTTAAAGGTCGGAATAACGAGGCTTTGCGTCGCCGCGCCTTCACCAGCTGCAAGCAGGCGGAGAATGAATCCTTTGACGACTTTTTTGTACGTTTGAAGAGTTTGTCGGAGGAGATCGACGTCTGCAAGGCGCACAGCCGGGAATGTGAGGAAGCCTGGATCAAGCACGGGATTTTGACAGGTGTCAGGCAAGAAGAGTTGGTGCAGCGACTCATTCCCCTGGACACTTCCTCCACACTCCAGGTGGTAGTGACTGAATGTCGGTCATACGAGGCCACCAAGTCCGCCACCTCTGCCTTACGGGCCCCACCTGCTGTGAGAGCTATCTCACAGTACAAGAAGGGTAAGAAGGCGGCCAACAACGTGAAAGCTGCCACACGTTCTTCCACGCCTCTGCCTAGTGCTTCCTGTGGCAGCTGTGGAAAGCAGCATGGCCCCAAGACATGCCCGGCCGCCGACGCACTGTGTCGTGGATGTGACCGTAAGGGCCACTGGTCTAACACAGACAGGTGCCCTGCACGAGGCCACAAGTGTCAGGCCTGCGGTCGTTATGGACACTACAACAAGTGCTACATCCAACCCAAGCCCAAAAGCCCGAGACGAGGAGGAAAGCAGCGCACTTCCCTCGGGGTGGTTCGCACGCAGCCCCCTTCAGATGGCCCACACAGCCCCCTTCAGATGGCCCACGCAGCCCCAAGCAGCAGCTGAGTCACATCAGGAGGGTGGAATCGACCACACGCCCCAGGGCTACCCCTTCCCCTACCATCCACGTCGCCATCACACACAGTGATGTGTCGGGTCACATCGAGGTGATACCGAACACCGGCGCTGATACTACGGTGATAGGCCTGAAGCATCTCCAGAAACTGGGCCTCACCAAACGCGACCTGGGACCACCGCCGCAGCTGCAATACTACAATGCGGACGGTTCCCAGATGCTGGACGCTGTGGGCTCCTTTCAAGCGGAGATCACCTACGGCGACAGGTCGTGTCACAGATGGATCGACGTGCAGCCTACTCTCGCTACACCCTTGTTGTCGTGGGAGCACTGCAAGGAGTTAGGCGTGGTGCCAGAGACTTTCCCGAGCAGATCCCAGCTGCTGGATATACAGCCAGCAGGGTGTGTGAATCAACGAGCGATGCGCCTGGCGCTGCCGCATAGAGCTGCCCAGAACCCGCGTCCACTCCCACCCACACAGGACGCTCCCCTGCCCAGATCCTGTATGGTCACCCTCTCCGCTCTTGCGTTCCTGCACACGTCAAGGCCTTTGCGAAGGAGTGGCAGACCAGAGCCGAGAGCTGCAACCGCCGCGCCGCTACATGTGCCCAGGACGCCAAGGCTCGGTATGACGACCGTGCCCGCCCTCTTCAGCCGCTGGAGATTGGTGCCCTTGTCCGCGTCCAGGACCCGACGACGACACGTTGGGACAAGGTGGGCATAGTGATGGGCGTCGGCCGGTCGCGGGACTACAAGGTCAGGATGCCGAGCGGCCATGTCTGGTGGAGGAACCGCCGCTTCTCCGGCCAGTCCCACCCCCAGCTGCTGGCCCCCTGACCGAGGACGAGTCCCCTATACCTCACGAGGATCCACCTCACAGTGCACCTCGACGCTCGGAGCGACTTAGGACTAAGAAGTCCGCTCAAGACAAAGACTATGAGCGTGAGGGGGGGGAGGGAGATGTAGGTTATGTATATAAGCTACTGTGCCGAGTAGCAACCTTGTAAATAAGCTACTGTGCCGAGCAGCATTTATATATGTAATTACGTGGCAACACTGCACGTGTTATGTGGCAACATTGCCCCAACCCTGCCATATGGCAAGGCAGTCTCAGTCTGACACTCTGGGCCGTGCATGGCATACGCTAGTCACCACTTGTATTTCTCCTATCCGTTAATAAATGGACTTCAGTGTTACCCGGTGTTTCCCTACCCATCACTGCCTTCTTCAGGGAACACTTGGAACCTTCAGAAGAGAGACGAGTAATAAAAAGAGAAGACAGAGGAGAGAAGAAGAGAAATGGGGAAGAGGAAGAATAAAAAATGAAGGCACCTAACCAAACACTAACATAACTTAACCTAGCCTAATCTCATTTCCGCTTATACTATAGGGCAGCACATAACATTGTTACCCAATATACACATCTCCCACACACCCTAACACACTCCAGCACACCCCAGCACACCCTAACACACCCAAGCACACCCTAACACACCCCAGCACACCCTAACACACCCAAGTACACCCTAACACACCCCAGCACACCCTAACACACCCCAGAACACCCTAACACACCCCAGCACACCCTAAAACACCCAAGTACACCCTAACACACTCCAGCACACCCTAACACACCCAAGCACACCCTAACACATCCCAGCACACCCTAACACACCCAAGTACACCCTAACACACCCCAGCACACCCTAACACACCCCAGAACACCCTAACACACCCCAGCACACCCTAACACACCCAAGCACACCCTAACACATCCCAGCACACCCTAACACACCCAAGCACACCCTAACACACCCCAGCACACCCTAACACACCCAAGCACACCTTAACACATCCCAGCACACCCTAATACACCCAAGCACACCCTAGCACATCCCAGCACACCCGAACACATCCCAGCACACCCTAACACGCCCCACGCTGATGATTTACCTATCGATTGCCACGCCTATGTTTAACTAATGGACCAATTATATGTGGGTGCTCTGTCACTCACACACACACACACACACACACACACACAGTAATGCTAACCTTGAACTTCTTAAACAAACTAAATAAATAAGAACAAATCTGTGAGTAAATGCAAGAGTGTGGGTGGGTGCTCCACTCACCTGGCGGGCAATTAGCGTGCCTGAGCCAGGTACAAAGACAAGTGGGCGGAGCTTTAGTCATACGGCAATTCTTCGTAACCTCTGTTGGTGTAACTTAATAGCACACCTGAAGATTAGACACCCCAGCTTATTTTACCTGAAGAGTAGACACCCCAGCTTATTTTACCTGAAGATTAGACACCCGAGCTTATTTTACCTGAAGATTAGACACCCCAGCTTATTTTACCTGAAGATTAGACACCCCAGCTTATTTTACCTGAAGATTAGACACCTCAGTTTATTTTACCTGAAGATTAGACACCCCAGCTTATTTTACCTGAAGATTAGATACCTCAGCTTATTTTACCTGAAGATTAGACACCCCAGCTTATTTTACCTGAAGATTAGACACCCCAGCTTATTTTACCTGAAGATTAGACACCTCAGCTTATTTTACCTGAAGATTAGATACCTCAGCTTATTTTACCTGAAGATTAGACACCCCAGCTTATTTTACCTGAAGATTAGACACCTCAGCTTATTTTACCTGAAGATTAGATACCTCAGCTTATTTTACCTGAAGATTAGACACCCCAGCTTATTTTACCTGAAGATTAGACACCCCAGCTTATTTCACCTGAAGAAAAATCCCCCAAAATTACCTGGATGGGAAGTAAGTCAGAGTAGATTAGGTTAGGTTAGGTCATGTGATTAAGTCCTGAACACAAGGTGACATTGGCTTAAAGGGGTCACTAACTCTGTGATACTTGGGATACCTTGTGTGATGCAGGAGAGAGAGACCCCTACTTGGCTTAAGGTTCCCACTTATCATTACTCCTAAATCTCTCTCGCAGTCGGATTTCTCTATGGCATCATTGCTCATCGGGTATCTGGTTTCTCTGTTTACATCTCCTATACTGAGTACTTTACATTTGTCCACGTTGAATTTCATCTGCCATTTTTCAGACCATTCGAAAAATTTGTTTAGATCTTCCTGTAGTTTTGCTGAGTCTTCGTCAGATTTAATAACACATCCTATTTTAGTGTCATCAGCAAATTTACTTATGTTGCTGTCTATGCCGATATCTATGTCGTTTATGTATATAATAAATAATAATGGTCCAAGTACTGAGCCTTGGGGAACCCCACTTGTGACGTTGCTCCAATGGGACTTAGTGCCGTTAATGCTCACTAGCTGTTTCCTGTACTGTAACCACGCCCTAATCCATTTAGGGATGTTACCTTTGATGCCATGAGCTTCTACCTTTCTAATTAGTCTTTCGTGGGGGACTCTGTCGAAGGCTTTGCTAAAGTCGAGATATACCACATCATAATTGTGCCCCTCGTCCACCGATTCGAAAACTGATGAAAAGAATGTTAATAGATTAGTTAGACAAGAACGTCCGCTTGTGAAGCCATGCTGGGAATCATTGATCAATTGGTGCTTCTCCAGGTGATTTCGAATAGAGTTTGAAATGATTGCTTCCAGTAATTTGCCTACTATTGATGTTAGACTGATTGGGCGGTAGTTAGAGGATAGTGATCTATCCCCCTTCTTGAAAATCGGTATTACATTCGCTATCCTCCAGGATTCTGGTACTGCACCTGTTTTTAAGGACATGTTAAACAACTTTGCTAAAGGCATACTAAGCTCTTCCTTACATTCCTTTAATACTCTGGCAAATATCTCATCGGGACGGGTTACTTATTAGGCTTTAGTTTGTCTATTTGCTTACTAACATCGTTACTAGTCACTACTATCACGCTTAATTTGTTTTCTTCACTATCTCTGAATAGAGTCGGTGCCTCGGGTATCATGTTTAAATTTTTGGTGGTGAAAACTGTTGAAAAATATTTATTAAAATTATTGCTCATTTCTCTGTCGTTATCAGTGAGCTCGCGGGTGTCTGACCGTATTGGTCCAATCTTTTCTCGTGTTTTAATTTGATACATTTGGTAGAATCCTTTGGGGTTTGTCTTCGCCTCCCTTGCTATCCTTACCTCGTTATTCCTCTTTGCTTTCCTTACCTCGGTTTTAACCCTACTCGCCAATACCCTATAATAGTCCCGGAGGTGAATTTCGCCACGATTTATCCTCCCACCTATAGCCTTCCTTTGGCTAATCTATTTTTAACATAACCTAACTTAACCGAAACATAATTAATCGTAATATAACCTAAGCTAATACTAATATCTCCTCAGTTAACCTAACCCAACTATAACACAACCTAAAACAAACAAACCTAATCTAATACAGTATTAACATAACCTAACATATCCTCACTTAGCTTAACCTAACCTTACTGAAACTAATACTCACATAACCTGAACTACCTTTAATTAAACCTACTCTAATCTAGTGTAACTTACCTTTAACATTACCTATCCTCAGCTAACTTTAACTTAACCAAGCCTAACTTAACTTACACTTCATTTAACCAAACCTAACCAAACCAAACTCAATTTCAATATGAGAACTTTAGAGTCACAACCGGATAAAGAGATTAACAATAAGCAAATTAATCGTGGAATCCATAAACACACACACACACATGGAAGCTTTTCATGGACAAAATTTCGAAACATTATAATCTTAGGGGTTTAACAGAGAAATAATGAAGTTACTCCTTCAACCTTCAGATAGTTTACGTTCTCTACTCCGTTTCCGTTTTCTGTTGCATTTCCACTTACATCTGAGGTTACATTTCTTCTCTTAGTTTACATTTCTTCTCTCAGTTTACATTACTTCTCTCAGTTTCCTTTTACTTTTCTCAGTTTACATTTCCCTGCAGCCTCGTCATCAGTCCAGCACTTCAACATCCTGTTCAGCCAACATTTACTTACCCCAAATCCATGTCGCAGCCCGGGTAAAAAAACACCAATGTTTACCATGCAAGGTACACAGATTAACTTCCTGGCTGGGAATGTAAGATTTTTATGCTAAACAAACATTAAGGACAGAGTTTATCGGCAATAAGAAACATTTTCTACATGTTTAATGTGTGTGTGTGTGTGTGTGTGCATTTCACCTAAAGATTAACCACCCTAACGCTAAATGGGGGATTAGGTTAGGTAAGGTTATCGTTAAGCTGGTTAATCTTTAGGTGAAATATGCTGGGGTAGCTAGGTTAGGTTATCGTTAAGCTGGTTAATCTTTAGGTGAAATAAGCTGGGGTACAGATTGTTCAGTGATACTACTGTACATATAAAGAGAGAGAGGTACTGATCATAGCTGGTACTTTCCCTGGCTCGTATTGTCAGTCATGGTACAAACCCTGGATGGTACTAACCGTGGTTGGTACTGTCCCTCATGGTACTAACCCTGGATGGTACTGACCGTGTCTGGTACTGTCCCTCATGGTACTGACCCTGGATGGTACTGACCGTGACCTCGGCCTGAAGAAGCTGGTGCTGATTAATCCACCAGGTGAGGGCAGGTGAGGGTCGGGCGCCCACCACCACACACGCCACCCTGTACTCCACTCCAGCTGTCAGGGGGTCCTCATCAGGGGGGCGGATCTCCACACTAAGGGGGGACACTAAGAAGGTTGGGAGGGGGGGAAAGGGGGGGGTAAGTAATAAACAGATGAAGTGGTAGTATTAAACAGGTAACTGGAAGGCCAACTGACTCCCTGAGGGGACCCGAATGAGTGGACTGATATGAAAACAAGATTTATATTGAGTATGGAGTGACACAACAGTTATCACAAGTATTTTTCACTCGTGCATGAAATACTTTGGCTATAAGGAACGGCTTTGTATCATATTTTTAACCGTTAATAAAATGTAAAGGCGCGAGACACTTTACGCTAGAGTTACTTACGGTTCATATCGACAGAGACGCTGACGGAGGCAGCTGAGGTAATGTTGTTATTGGAAGCTTCACATGTCAACAACAGCTGCAAGTCGCCTCGGCTCAGGGGCCCTAGAGTGAGCGTATTGAAAGGTTCACCTTGGTAAGCTGTGATTGGCTCCTCCTCTTGCTCCTTAGGCCCCGGCTCGAGCGTAGTTAAACCCTCTACTGAATGGGCTTCTTCCGTGGTGTTTCCTGAAGCCTGGGACTCCATGTAGCTGTCCAGAAGTTGTGTGGCCTTGTACCACACTACTGACGGTCGTGGGCTTCCTGTGGGTGTAAACGCCTGAGGTAAATAAACCAGAGATTATGCTCTCCTGGCGCTAATAATCCTGCAGGAACGAAAACATCTTTTGTTTACATCTGTGGACCCGATGTCGGTCCGGGGACGCTGAGTTATCGTTTACAGACGAAAAAGAATTGATTTTGGAACAGCTCTGAAACACCTTCATTATACATCACCGGAGGATCAAACACCATATTCAAGCCACGACAAGAGTAAACAAAACCGTAGATAAAACACTGGAATAAAGAACAAATAGAAAAATAAGGAATAAATGTGAAGAAAAACCAAAGGATTGTGAGAAATTAGATATAAAGTTGGTTGCCTGAAACGACCGCCCGTTGTCCTCAGGAGAGTGTGTGTGTACATAGCAGAGGAAGGAAAGAGAGAGAGAGCAAGGTAAATAAATCCCGAGAGAAGGGAAAAGTGAGGAGGGGAGAACATTATCCTGTTGTCTGAGAGAGAGAAAGAGAGAGAGAATAGGGGAGGATTGAAAGAGAGAGAGAGAGAAACTGAGTAAAACGGAGAGGGGGGGGGGGGGGGGCAGAGGGAGAGAAAAAGAGGGGGGAAGGACAGTAATCGCCTGTGTCGTTTTCTTTATAAACTGTAATGATTTCTGAGAGAGAGAGAGAGAGACAGAGAAAGAGAGAGAGAGAACTGAAAAGAAACAAAGTGAGATGAATAGAAAGATAGACAAATATATAACTAAATATCTTGTCCGGTGAGAAGGTTGAATTTCTGGCACACCTCCAACAGAAACTGGAATTACTGATGCCTTATCCAACTTAACTCAGGGTTGCATTGCCGAACAAAAGCAGCGGTACAAAGCCGACCCTCCCCACCCTCTCTGACCAAACTTCACTTGAAATTATCCCTGGGTGTCTTCCTTTATAATGGCTAACTTCGGGATAAAGCTTCATTGGAGATCCATTAAGCTTTGACGGAGATTAGAAGCTGGTCTGTAAGTGATTTAGCTGTATAGTGGAGGAACACACACACACACACACACACACACCCTTCCGCTCTCCCCCACACCCACACACACATACCCACACCCCCTCCTCACCCACACACACATACCCACACCCACTCCTCACCCACACCCACATACCCACACCCCCTCCTCACCCACACCCACATACCCACACCCCCTCCTCACCCACACACACATACCCACATCCCACTCCTCACCCACACACACATACCCACACCCCCTCCTAACCCACACACACATACCCACATCCCACTCCTCACCCACACACACATACCCACACCCACTCCTCACCCACACCCACATACCCACACCCCCTCCTCACCCACACACACATACCCACACCCACTCCTAACCCACACACACATACCCACATCCCACTCCTCACCCACACACACATACCCACACCCCCTCTCCCCACACTGTCATGAACTAACACGGTATTCTCCCACTCATGTCTTGTTAAAGGAGTTTCAGAAGGTGGAAAAACTTGGTCCACTCTTAAGAAGCTCAAAGTTTTTCCTTATCAAGTATAACCAAAGGAGAACTGAGGGGCCCAAACTGTTAGGAAGGAAGGATGGAAGGAAGGAAGTAGGGATGGTAGGAAGGAAGGAAGGAAGGAAGGATGGAAGGAGAGTGCATTATGAAGGAAGGAAGTCAAATAAATGATGGATGGGAAGGAAGAAAAGAAACAAGGAAGGATGAAAGAAAGGAAGGAAGAAAGAATGTGACAAAAAATAATATTAATATTTAGGAAAGATAACAAGAGATGATTAGGAATGAGGGAGAAAGAGAGAATGTGAAAAGTATTAAATTGGTGTCAAGTAAAGATGAATTTGACAACAAGACACCTCTCACTAACACCCCTTAGGCCCCGGGTGACGTACCAGAACGTCCGCCTAGTTTCCAGCTTTTTTTTTTTTAATGTTGAATTTTTTTTCGCGATTTAACCCCACGTGGAGGTTCTGCCAGCAGCATCCTAACCCGGGGCATAAGGTTATCAATTCTCACCTGTTGTATTGATTCCACACATGGCCATTCTCACCTAATAAACATTCAATCGGGCAGACAGAGAGAGAGAGAGAGAGAGAGAGAGAGAGAGAGAGAGAGAGAGAGAGAGAGAGAGAGAGAGAGAGAGAGCAGAAATTACAACATACACTAATAAAATAGAAAGAAATACACAACATATTCACAGTTAATACAAGGAAATAATACACAGAAATAATGTATTAAAATCATACAATAAAGTTATACATTTACCCAATACATGAAAAATACAATGTTCTTTTTTGTGTATTTCCAGCGAGGCAGTTTATTAGATGCATCTTAGTAGTGAACGGTGCTTAATAACCCTGGTAGTTGAAGCACCAAGACCTAGTGAACGGTGCTTAATAACCCTGGTAGTTGAAGCACCAAGATCTAGTGAACGGTGCTTAATAACCCTGGTAGTTGAAGCACCAAGACCTAGTGAGCGGTGCTTAATAACCCTGGTAGTTGAAGCACCAGGACCTAGTGAACGGTGCTTAATAACCCTGGTAGTTGAAGCACCAAGACCTAGTGAGCGGTGCTTAATAACCCTGGTATTAGAAGCACCAAGACCTACTAGTGAACAGTGCTTAATAACCCTGGTAGTTGAAGCACCAAGACCTAGTGAACGGTGCTTAATAACCCTGGTAGTTGAAGCACCAAGACCTTGTAGTGAACGGTGCTTAATAACCCTGGTAGTTGAAGCACCAAGACCTAGTGAACGGTGCTTAATAACCCTGGTAGTTGAAGCACCAAGACCTTGTAGTGAACGGTGCTTAATAACCCTGTAGTTGAAGCACCAAGACCTAGTAGTGAACGGTGCTTAATAACCCTGGTAGTTGAAGCACCAAGACCTAGTGAACGGTGCTTAATAACCCTGGGAGTTGAAGCACCAAGATCTAGTGAACGGTGCTTAATAACCCTGGTAGTTGAAGCACCAAGATCTAGTGAACGGTGCTTAATAACCCTGGTAGTTGAAGCACCAAGACCTAGTGAACGGTGCTTAATAACCCTGGTATTAGAAGCACCAAGACCTACTAGTGAACAGTGCTTAATAACCCTGGTAGTTGAAGCACCAAGACCTAGTGAACGGTGCTTAATAACCCTGGTAGTTGAAGCACCAAGACCTAGTGAACGGTGCTTAATAACCCTGGTAGTTGAAGCACCAAGACCTTGTAGTGAACGGTGCTTAATAACCCTGGTAGTTGAAGCACCAAGACCTAGTAGTGAACGGTGCTTAATAACCCTGGTAGTTGAAGCACCAAGACCTAGTAGTGAACGGTGCTTAATAACCCTGTAGTTGAAGCACCAAGACCTAGTAGTGAACGGTGCTTAATAACCCTGGTAGTTGAAGCACCAAGACCTAGTAGTGAACGGTGCTTAATAACCCTGTAGTTGAAGCACCAAGACCTAGTAGTGAACGGTGCTTAATAACCCTGGTAGTTGAAGCACCAAGATCTAGTGAACGGTGCTTAATAACCCTGGTAGTTGAAGCACCAAGACCTAGTGAACGGTGCTTAATAACCCTGGTAGTTGAAGTACCAAGATCAAGTGAACGGTGCTTAATAACCCTGGTAGTTGAAGCACCAAGACCTAGTGAACGGTGCTTAATAACCCTGGTAGTTGAAGCACCAAGATCTAGTGAACGGTGCTTAATAACCCTGGTAGTTGAAGCACCAAGATCAAAAGGCAGCATCGACAAGTGAGAGTAGAGAGGGAGAGTGAAAGGGGAGACAGTAAGAGAGAGAGAGAGAGAGAGAGAGAGAGAGAGAGAGAGAGAGAGAGAGAGAGAGAGTCACCCTCCTATCCTCCACCTCTCATTTACTACAATACTCAATTTCAACATTAAAGGATCGTACTGGGTGTTGAGAGTTGACATCAAAGAATAAAGTTTAAAGTGCGCTTACGGACACACTTTAAATGTCGTCATCTGAACGCGCGCGCACACACACACACGCACGCACACACACACACACACACACACACGCACACAAAACAACGTCATGCCAACTTTGAGCCCCTTGCTATTACCTCTTAAAAGAACGCCATCGCCAGCAGAAAGCGAGCGAACGATTGCCTGGCGTTGTTTCTATAAAAGACTGCCATAAAGGGAAGAAGGAGGAAAGCCAAGCGGTGTTGACTGCTCGTGTTGGCGAAACTGGTGTGTGTTTTTTACTCACCTCCATGGGCGACGCAGGTGATGCTGGGGGTGTCACCTTCCTGGTAGGGCCCGACGACTGTGCTGGCTGTGCCTCTGGGGGGGTCCTGCTCCCCTACCATCACACTCACCCTCTCTGGGGGCACTAAGGGGGAGAGGAAGAACGTGTCTTAATGAAGATTTGTTGACGACAAGTGATGTAATTAAGGAGAGTCAGGAGGTATTGAATGGATTATAAAATATTGCTGACAGATTGTTGACGTGTGTGTGTGTGTGTGTGTGTGGTGTGTGTGGAGAGGTGTGTGTGGAGAGGTGTGTGTGTGTGGAGAGGTGTGTGTGTGTGTGTGCGTGTGTGTGTGTGTGTGTGTGTGTGTGTGTTGGGGAGAGCTCCTGTACACCGCCATTAAGTGATATAACCTGATGACTTTAGGGCCGAGGCGTGACGGTGGTGACAGGGCTCAGAGCAGAGGGATATTTATGTTCTTGTTGTGGGAGGGGAGAACCACCTTACTCAATACTGACTTTTACACCAATAACAATGAATGAATTGTGATGAAGGGTGAGGGTGTGTGTGTGTGTGAGTGTGTGCTGGAGGTATACAACACGACCCTACCTCATCCACACTAAATACACTTATACTTGCAAACTCTCAAAACCCTCCACACACACACACACACACACACACACACACACACACACACACACACCTCCACCCACCTCCCACACACACACATGCACCCCCCCCCTTCTCCACACACACACACACATGCACCCCCCCACCCTTCTCCACACACACACACACACACGTCCACCCACCTCCCACACACACACACACATGCACCCCCCCACCCTCTCTCCACACACACACACACACACACACCTCCCACACACACACACATGCACCCCCCACCCTCTCTCCACACACACACACATACCTCCCACCTCCCCTCATCTCTTGAACCTCCAATTAGGAAGAGTAGGGGTGAGACCTGAGAGAGGAGACTTCACTTTGACTTTACCTACTTGAAGGGGCAGATGAAATATTCTCGAGTTTTAACGTCAAGTGTTGAGGAGGGTGACGCCAAGCCTTCAGTCAATCAGTTCTTAGAAGACTAACATTCATTTACAGGATTGAAGTACTTATAAAGGAATCCTGAAGCAGTAAAAGGGAACCACCCCCCCCCCTCCCCACCAGAAAAAAAGAAGAAGTGAATCCCAAGTATACTTTACAAAGTTTAGAAGTGTTAAGTGGAGGGCCGTAATTAGTTTATGGGCTTTGAGGGTAAAATGTGTAATTTTATTGATAGGTTAATGAGGAGATACAGGTGAAATTATATTTATTGATGATTTGTTTATATATATTTAATGTGTTTATGAAATGGGTTAAACTTTAGGCAATAATAAAAACAACAACAATAACATGAACACCAACAATAACAACAAGAACAATAACACCAAGAAAAACAATAACAACAGCAATAATAAAGCAACAAAACAACAATAAAAATAAAACGGACAAGAAGAAGAACACCTAACACCACCTGTCTTACACCGCCTGTCCATAAACCATTACCCACACCACCTGTCTTACACCGCCTGTCCATAAGCCATTACCCACACCACCTGTCTTACACCGCCTGTCCATAAACCATTACCCACACCACCTGTCTTACACCGCCTGTCCATAAACCATTACCCACACCACCTGTCTTACACCGCCTGTCCATAAACCATTACCCACACCACCTGTCTTACACCGCCTGTCCATAAACCATTACCCACACCACTTGTCTTACACCGCCTGTCCATAAACCTTTACCCACACCACCTGTCTTACACCGCCTGTCCATAAACCATTACCCACACCACCTGTCTTACACCGCCTGTCCATAAACCATTACCCACACCACCTGTCTTACACCGCCTGTCCATAAACCATTACCCACACCACCTGTCTTACACCGCCTGTCCATAAACCATTACCCACACCGCCTGTCCATAAGCTATTACCCACACCGCCTGTCCATAAACCATTGCCCACACCACCTGTCTTACACCGCCTGTCCATAAACCATTACCCACACCACCTGTCTTACACCGCCTGTCCATAAACCATTACCCACACCACCTGTCTTACACCGCCTGTCCATAAGCCATTACCCACACCACCTGTCTTACACCGCCTGTCCATAAACCATTACCCACACCACCTGTCTTACACCGCCTGTCCATAAACCATTACCCACACCACCTGTCTTACACCGCCTGTCCATAAACCATTACCCACACCGCCTGTCCATAAACCATTACCCACACCACCTGTCCATAAACCATTACCCACACCACCTGTCCATAAACCATTACCCACACCACCTGTCCATAAACCATTACCCACACCACCTGTCTTACACCGCCTGTCCATAAACCATTACCCACACCACCTGTCTTACACCGCCTGTCCATAAACCATTACCCACACCACCTGTCCATAAACCATTACCCACACCACCTGTCCATAAACCATTACCCACACCACCTGTCCATAAACCATTACCCACACCACCTGTCCATAAACCATTACCCACACCACCTGTCTTACACCGCCTGTCCATAAACCATTACCCACACCACCTGTCTTACACCGCCTGTCCATAAACCATTACCCACACCACCTGTCTTACACAGCCTGTCCATAAACCATTACCCACACCACCTGTCTTACACCGCCTGTCCATAAACCATTACCCACACCACCTGTCCATAAACCATTACCCACACCACCTGTCCATAAACCATTACCCACACCACCTGTCTTAGATCGCCTGTCCATAAACCATTACCCACACCACCTGTCTTACACCGCCTGTCCATAAACCATTACCCACACCACCTGTCTTACACCGCCTGTCCATAAACCATTACCCACACCACCTGTCTTACACCGCCTGTCCATGTACCATTACCCACACCACCTGTCTTAGATCGCCTGTCCATAAACCATTACCCACACCACCTGTCTTACACCGCCTGTCCATAAACCATTACCCACACCACCTGTCTTACATCGCGTGTCCATAAACCATTACCCACACCACCTGTCTTACACCGCCTGTCCATAAACCATTACCCACACCACCTGTCTACTGTACACCTCCCCACCAGCTGTAAGCTCCCAGATAGTGATGATCAAATTTGTCCCTTTCTTGGTGTGATGTGTGTTGACAGTACAGAGTTAATCTAGGGGAATATACACTGTTGATTCAGAAATAACCAATGAGAACCTTGTTTATTCCATCCCATTAGAAACAATTGGCTTAAAAAATGGCATTATGATAGACCCAAGTCTTTAATGAAGAGCTGCTGGGGTTAACCTGATGAGTGTGGGTCACTGAGTGGACAGGTAGGCGAGGCAGGTAGCAGATGTATTACTGGGATGACCTGAAGATTAGACACCCTAGCTTATTTCACGTGAATTTTAATTACGCTTAGGCAAATATGATCTAACCTTAATTGATTCTTACCAAAACCAACTTAACCTAATCTAACTTGACCTAACATAATATCACGCTATTCTAATCTAATCTAACCTAACGCAATGCATTTACCCCCTTCTCATTCTCTCTCCCCTTAGTTATCCCCTTATCTCCCTCCTCTCAGTTACCTACCCCCTACCCTCCCCACCCCCACACACACACCTCACCTAGGAAATCTTCACTCGTATCTACATTTCCCAAGGTCAGTATAATAATCGTCGACGTCTGGTGATGTTTAACTCACCAGAAAATAAGTTAGAAAAAATCACGAATTTTTTTTGGGGGGAGAAGGCGACAGTTGTCTTCGTCTTTCCTCCTCGCTAAAATGATTTCAGGATTTGGTAAGTGAGAAGGCGAGGGAAGAATGTTTGTTTGTTTTTCTCTTTTCTTTTACATTACTGTGTGGTGGGAGGGTGTGTGGTGGGGGTGTGTGGTGGGGGGGGTGTGGTGGGAGGGTGTGGTGGGAGGGTGTGTGGTGGGGGGTGTGTGGTGGGAGGGTGTGTGGTGGGGGGGGTGTGGTGGGGGGTGTGGTGGGGGGGTGTGGTGGGAGGGTGTGTGGTGGGGGGGTGGTGGGGTGTGTGGGGGGTGTGTGGTGGGAGGGTGTGTGGTGGGTGGAGGGGGTGTGTGGTGGGTGGGAGGGTGTTTGGTGGGGGTGTGTGGTGGGGGGTGTGTGGTGGGGGGTGTGTGGTGGGGGTGTGTGGTGGGGGTGTGTGGTGGGGGGTGTGTGGTGGGGGTGTGTGGTGGGGGGGGTGGGGGGGTGTGGTGGGGGGGTGTGGTGGGGGGTGTGGTGGGAGGGTGTGTGGTGGGAGGGTGTGTGGTGGGGGTGTGTGATGGGGGTGTGTGGTGGGGGTGTGTGGGAGGGTGTGTGGGAGGGTGTGTGGTGGGGGTGTGTGGTTGGGGGTGTGGTGGGGGTGTGTGGCAGGGGTGTGTGGTGGGGGTGTGTGGGAGGGGGTGTGTGGGAGGGGGTGTGTGGGAGGGTGTGTGGTGGGGGTGTGTGGGAGGGTGTGTGGTGGGGGTGTGTGGTGGGGGTGTGTGGTGGGGGTGTGTGGCAGGGGTGTGTGGTGGGGGTGTGTGGCAGGGGTGTGTGGGGCGTGTGTGGGAGGGTGTGTGATGGGGTGTGTGGGAGGGGGTGTGTGGGATGGTGTGTGGTGGGGGTGTGTGGTGGGGGTGTGTGGTGGGGGTGTGTGGTGGGGGTGTGTGGTGGAGGTGTGTGGTGGGGGTGTGTGGGAGGGTGTGTGATGTGGGTATGTGTGGTGGGAGGGTGTGTGGTGGAAGGGTGTGTGGTGGGGGTGTGTGGGAGGGTGTGTGGTGGAAGGGTGTGTGGGAGGGTGTGTGGTGGGGGTGTGTGGTGTGGTGTGTGGGAGGATGCGTGGCGGGGGTGTGTAGGAGGGTGTGTGGTGGGGGTGTGTGGTGGGGTGTGTGGGAGGGTACGTGGTGGGAGGGCCAGTGATGTCAGTGTGTGTGTGGGAGTGTGTGAGGCGTAAGTGTGTGTGGGGGAGGGTGTCATTGACCCCCCAAATTCTCAACCTAACCAAACCTATCCTAACCTAACCAACCATCACCACCAACAGTACCCTACCATCACCACCAACAGTACCCTACCATCACCACCAACAGTACCCTACCATCTTCACCAACAGTACACAACCTCTATCACCAACACTTCAGTCGTGACCACCAACCCCAATGCGGTTTTGACTTACAAATGTTATCACCAACGTTTCACTCTGGCTTTTCAGCAACACGATTCCCATTCCTGTTGCCATTCCCATTCCCACCAGGGTTTGTGATGGTCGCTTGCTCTTACATGGCACAGCTTAACGACTTGATTGTACAGTGAACACGTGAACGAGTACAGCGACGGGCACAGAGTTGCTGGGGACGGCCGCCCTGGTCTCCTTTGATAAGATCTTTTAGGTACAGTTATATTAATTAAGTTCCATTAATGAGTGCACCCTTTTAATTACCGTGTACCTATATATATATATACACCTACGTAGGTAAAGCTCTACACCTACAAACAGTGCACACCTCTGCGAGAACGATCACACATACACACACCAATACTATAATGGTTGCCCCTAGTGTACCAGGATGGCCGACCCAAGGGATATTTAATGTGTAAAAGCTGTCGCCAACACAACAACCACACCCTAAGTTAACGAGCTGCGTGACCCAGTGTCAAGGAATAGTCCGAGATGACCGGACAACTCGCCAACTACACTGGCAAATCGATTAACATCCAGTACCCCAATTACTGCTGGATAGACAGAGGCAAATGTTGTAAAGAAACTTGCCCATAGTTTCACCCTGTCCAGACTGCTACACCACACACCTATACTCAAGCATACAATTACACACACACACTAATAGACACATCAAAACACAAAACAAACAGTCATGTACACATACCACACACACACCCAACCAACAAAGTCACAAACGGATGAATCTCATTATGCAAAAATGGGTGATTGCGAGGAGTAATAAGCCATATATCAGCAGACGTAAGTCCGCCAGAGGTTTACACACATAACATACGGCACAAGGAGAAGTTTTACTGCTTGTTTTTGTATGCAGATGCGTCAACAATTTTATGACTAATGCCACACACAATGGATCGCTCCTCTCCCGTTAGCGTTTTACTGTTGGGGCGTATAAATGGGTGTTTTAGTGGTGATGGGGCGTATAAATGGGTGTTTTAGTGGTGATGGGGCGTGTAAATGGGTGTTTTAGTGGTGATGGAGCTTATAAATGGGTGTTTTAGTGGTAATGGGGCGTATAAATGGGTGTTTTAGTGGTGATGGGGGGTATAAATGGGTGTTTTAGTGGTGATGGGGCGTTTAAATGGGTGTTTTAGTGGTGATGGGGCGTATAAAAGGGTGTTTTATGCATACATACCTATACATACATACATACATACATGCATACATACATACATTACATGCATACATTACATACATACATACATACATACATACATACATTACATGCATACATTACATACATACATACATACATACATACATACATACATACAAGTAAACATTATATATCTATTCATCTGCGGGGGACAAACACACATAAATACATATCATCCAAGCGTGTTTGGAGTGTTTTATTTTAATCTCTACATTGAAGTGAAACTGTTTATGTAGCCAGAATTTCACAGCTACAGTTACTACAGCCAGAAGAAAGTGAGAAATATGGCCGACTTGTGAGGTATTTGTGTTGTGTTTTAGTTTTTATGAGATATACACCAAGCTTAACCTAACCTAACT
>CAUDMG010000100.1:1757500-1805000 GCA_958450375.1 Homarus gammarus | reverse complement strand
GATGACGAGGAGGAGGTGACGATGATGACGAGGAGGAGGTGACGATGATGACGAGGAGGAAGGGAGGCGACGATGGTGACGAGAAGGAAGGGAGGCGACGATGATGACGAGGAGGAGGTGACGATGATGACGAGGAGGAGGTGACGATGATGACGAGGAGGAAGGGAGGCGACGATGGTGACGAGGAGGAGGTGACGATGATGACGAGGAGGAGGTGACGATGATGACGAGGAGGAAGGGAGGAGACGGTGATGACGAGGAGGAAGGGAGGAGACGATGATGACGAGGTGGAGGTGACGATGATGACGAGGAGGAAGGGAGGCGACGATGGTGACGAGGAGGAGGCGACGATGATGACGAGGAGGAAGGGAGGCGACGATGGTGACGAGGAGGAGGTGACGATGATGACGAGGAGGAAGGGAGGCGACGATGATGACGAGGAGGAAGGGAGGAGACGATGATGACGAGGAGGAAGGGAGGAGACGGTGATGACGAGGAGGAGGTGACGATGATGACGAGGAGGAAGGGAGGCGACGATGGTGACGAGGAGGAGGTGACGATGATGACGAGGAGGAAGGGAGGCGACGATGGTGACGAGGAGGAGGTGACGATGATGACGAGGAGGAAGGGAGGCGACGATGATGACGAGGAGGAAGGGAGGAGACGATGATGACGAGGAGGAAGGGAGGAGACGGTGATGACGAGGAGGAAGTGACGATGATGACGAGGAGGAGGTGACGATGATGACGAGGAGGAAGGGAGGCGACGATGATGACGAGGAGGAAGGGAGGCGACGATGATGACGAGGAGGAGGTGACGATGATGACGAGGAGGAGGTGACGATGATGACGAGGAGGAAGGGAGGAGACGATGGTGACGAGAAGGAAGGGAGGCGACGATGATGACGAGGAGGTGACGATGATGACGAGGAGGAGGTGACGATGATGACGAGGAGGAGGTGACGATGATGACGAGGAGGAGGTGACGATGATGACGAGGAGGAAGGGAGGAGACGATGGTGACGAGAAGGAAGGGAGGCGACGATGATGACGAGGAGGAGGTGACGATGATGACGAGGAGGAAGGGAGGAGACGATGGTGACGAGAAGGAAGGGAGGAGACGATGATGACGAGGAGGAAGGGAGGAGACGATGATGACGAGGAGGAAGGGAGGAGACGATGATGACGAGGAGGAGGTGACGATGATGAAAATGACGATGAAGGAGAAGATGAGGACGAGGAGGAAGGAGGTGACGACTATGATGACGAAGAAGATGATGACAAGAACAAAGAATATAGAAACAACGACAACAAACACAATAAAAAGAGCCAAAAACAGTAAATATGGCAACAAAAGGAGTAAATATAACAAGAAAAAATAGGGGAAAAAAGTGGAGGAAAATATGTGGTTAAGGTGAACAACACAAGGGGGCGCCATTTGGAGCCTCGACAGGAGAGTGAAAGTGAATTTAGTACAGTCATTAACAAGAGGCTGAGTATACTAAGACGCCCCCAGCTGAGGCCAGAATGCAACCAACACCAAAATCTGGTCTCTTTTGGGCGGTTCTCAAGATTGTCCTGAAGGTATTAAGTTTTTTCTTAATTTTTTTGTTTTTTTTTAATTGTTTTGAAATTATTAAGATATTTTAAAGATTGTTCTAAAATTATTAGGAAAATTTGGATTTTTTTCTTAGTTTTCTTTTTAAATATTGTTCTGAAATTATATATAAAAAACAATTTTTTAAAACTACTGAAAAAACATTTTTCTTGAAGTTAATCTTGGACTTTCCTGAAACTACCAAGATAATTTGTGGCTTTTTTCCTTCACTTTCTTCAAGATAATTCCGGATTTGTCAAGAACATTTGTCTTGTTCAGGTTTGTCGAGTTAATCCTAAATGTATCGAGAAAGTTACAGTTTTTTTTGTATATGTGTTCAGGTGTGTTGGGAAAAGATACATGTGACTCTCTTCAACACACCTGAATATTTGTCCTTAATTGATTTCGGGAGTTTATTGATCACACATACACACACAGCAGGGGTAACGAAGAGTGGTAACGCTGCCTTGGTCAACCAGTGCCTCACCAGCTGTCGGAGGGGGAGCGTATAGAGATTAATATCATCGTGAATTATCTGGTTATTATTATGCATTAATCTCTCTCCATGTTTTAATCTTATACTGGTCTTGAGACAATTATAAACTTTGGATATAATAAAAGTAAATATATCGTTGGGTTTAAGTATTTTTATAAGCGTGTTTTATACCACAATCACTCGACGAAAACACAAACTTTTTCAATTTGTATCCAACTTATGTTTGAATACCGAGAATTACCCTGAAAAAATGCTGCTGAATTTGTCTTGAATTGACCTGTACGGAGTGTGTGTGTGTGTGTGTGTGTGTGTGTGTGTGTGTGTTGTGTGCGTGCGTGTGTGTTATGGTTGCCAGATATCGCTTCTTTTTATATAATTTACTGTATCTCATTACTTGAATTTATCTTTTTAATTTAGATTAGTGTATTAGGTTATTTATTGAGTTATTTACGTTATTTACATTAAATTATATTTTTAATTGGTTGTGTGTTTTAACATATCATTAACACTGAACTTAAAATCTACCATCTTCCAAGACCAGCTATGATGCTTCAACCAAAACTCATATTTAAATAAAATTTTCTAAAAATTGGTAACGTATTTCATGAGTTTTTTATGTCAAGAATATAAATAATAAACGGACTTTACACCTGACATTATTACAGAAAATTTTACTTTTTTCTATCTCAAGTTTCGCTTTAAAACTGACACGGAAAAAATATATATAAAGTTGAGTTATAAATTTTCTTTTATTAAGAGGTAAAGTGAGACGGTCTGCTGGGACGATAAAGTGAGACGGTCTGCTGGGACGGTCTGCTGGGACGGTAAAGTGAGACGGTCTGATGGGACGGTAAAGTGAGACGGTCTGCTGGGACGATAAAGTGAGACGGTCTGCTGGGACGGTCTGCTGGGACGGTAAAGTGAGACGGTAAAGTGAGACGGTTTGCTGGGACGGTAAAGTGAGACGGTCTGCTGGGACGATAAAATGAGACGGTCTGCTGGGACGGTAAAGTATCTCATACCGTCCTCTCTTGTGTCAACTGCACTGAACGACGCTGTACCTGTACCTGGACAAATATAGGTACAGGTAAAGGTATATACAAGTACAAAAACATAGACAGTTACAGGTATAAAAACGGATAGAATTACAAGAACAAACAGTCGTCGATACAAGTACAGAGAAAGATAGAAGTACACAAATAGGTACTCTCATAAGCCAACCATCTATATGCTAAACAGCCCAGCCGGATCCCTCACCTGGCAGAGGGTAAAATAATACCGTATCTTACGATTTCTTTGACCTTCCTCGTAAACTTCTAACTTTTTCTCCTAAGGTATAAGGTAACTTCATTTTCTTCGTTAAGGCCCAGCGATGAAGGTACAGGAGTGGGTACAAGAAGCGGTACAACTACGAGCAGAGTCTCAGTAAACATACAGGAATATAATTATATTTAGATGCAGCTATAGGTACAGAAGTATGTATTACTGGAACACTTAACCTTGTATGTTTACAGTGTGTTTATTTTTGTTTACTTGTGTTTGCATTACTTATATTGTGTTTACATTAGATCAGCATCTATTGTTTACATATAAAAAATAAGTCAAAATTTATTACATTATAAACAAAACGACTCGAGTGTTTACATTATAAGAGCTATGTTTACAATTACGTCACATCATCTTGTTTACATATAAAGATTAATGACATACTTTTTTACATGCTAAACAAGATTGCCAGTGGTTGTTTTTCAGCCAAAGTTACTGACCCAAAATGAATGATAAAGTGAATGAGAGAAGTTGTATGAAAGTTTGTCAAAAATTACTTTAAATTTTCAAGTATTTTTAGTTTAAAGAGACAAAATGTGTTATCCTACCTGCCACCACCCTACCTGCCACCACCCTATCTGCCACCACCCTACCTGCCACCACCCTATCTGCCACCACCTTACCTGCCACCACCCTATCTGCCACCACCCTACCTGCCACAACCCTACCTGCCACCACCCTACCTACCACCACCCTACCTGCCACCACCTACCTGCCACCACCCTACCTGCCACCACCTTACTTGCCACCACCCTACCTGCCACCACCCTACCTGCCACCACCCTACCTGCCACCACCCTACCTGCCACCACCCTACCTGCCACCACCATACATTGCCATTACCTTACATTGCCATTACCTTACCTGCTACCACCCTACCTGCTACCACCCTACCTGCCATTACCTTACCTGCCACCACCCTACCTGCCACCACCCTACTTGCCACCACCCTACCTGCCACCACCCTACCTGCGACCACCTTACTAGCCGCCACCCTACCTGCCGCCACCCTACCTGCCACCACCCTACCTGCCACCACCTTACTTGCCACCACCCTACCTGCCACCACCCTACCTGCCACCACCTTACATTGCCATTACCTTACATTGCCATTACCTTACCTGCCACCACCCTACTTGCCACCACCCTACCTGCCACCACCTTACATTGCCATTACCTTACATTGCCACCACCCTACCTGCTACCACCCTACCTGCCATTACCTTACCTGCCACCACCCTACCTGCCACCACCCTACCTGCCACCACCCTACCTGCCACCACCCTACCTGCCACCACCCTACCTGCCACCACCCTACCTGCCACCACCCTACCTGCCACCACCTACCTGCCACCACCTTACCTGTCACCACCTTACCTGCCAACACCCTACCTGCCACCACCTTACCTGCCACCACCTTACCTGCCACCGCCTTACCTGCCACCACCTTACCTGCCACCACCCTACCTGCCACCACCCTACCTGCCACCACCTCACCTGCCACCACCCTACCTGCCGCCACCTTACCTGCCACCACCCTACCTGCCACCACCCTACCTGCCACCACCATACATTGCCATTACCTTACATTGCCATTACCTTACCTGCTACCACCCTACCTGCTACCACCCTACCTGCTATTACCTTACCTGCCACCACCCTACCTGCCACCACCCTACTTGCCACCACCCTACCTGCCACCACCCTACCTGCGACCACCTTACTAGCCGCCACCCTACCTGCCGCCACCCTACCTGCCACCACCCTACCTGCCACCACATTACTTGCCACCACCCTACCTGCCACCACCCTACCTGCCACCACCTTACATTGCCATTACCTTACATTGCCATTACCTTACCTGCCACCACCCTACTTGCCACCACCCTACCTGCCACCACCTTACATTACCATTACCTTACATTGCTACCACCCTACCTGCCACCACCCTACCTGCCACCACCCTACCTGCCACCACCCTACCTGCCACCACCTTACCTGCCACCACCTTACCTGCCACCACCTTACCTGCCACCACCCTACCTGCCACCACCTTACCTGCCACCACCTTACCTGCCACCACCTTACCTGCCACCACCTTACCTGCCACCACCCTACCTGCCACCACCCTACCTGCCACCACCTTACCTGCCACCACCCTACCTGCCACCACCCTACCTGCCACCACCTCACCTGCCACCACTCTACCTGCCACCACCTCCCCTGCCACCACCCTATCTGCCACCACCTTACCTACCACCACCTTACCTGCCACCACCTTACCTGCCACCACCCTACCTGCCACCACCCTACCTGCCACCACCTACCTGCCACCACCTTACCTGCCACCACCCTACCTGCCACCACCTCACCCGGAGCATCAACAGGGCCTACAGCTGTGGCTTCCTCTCTTGGGACAGATAAATCAATTGTTTGTTCCTGACGTGTTTTACAACCACCACAACAACCACAACAACTACCTCCACATGTCAACCACCATAACATCTACCTTCATATGTCAATCACAGCTACCACAACAACTACCCTCACAGGTGATCCAACACAACCACCACAACCACCCTAAAATAACCCCCCCCCCCAACAAAATTTAATTGCCCCAAAATCCTTAGAAAGATCTCTCGTGTGTGTGTGTGTGTGTGTGTGTCAGGTTACCCCTCCCACTGAGAAAGAGAGAGAGAGGACGATAATAATTGTAAGAATATAGATATCATACAATAACTTAAGACAACGGATAATACCTAAAGTGCCCGTACTAATTATTGCTAACCCATCCGCCATTAACGCCAGCCTTGTTCCCCGTCTCACCACACCAACACAGACTGATTCTCAAAAGGCCGCACTCGTCTTTATATCAGGATACGTCATATGTCTCATTCTATCAGATCAAAGTGCCCATGAACGTTATATCCTAGGTGTTCGGTGATTGGCTTACGGTATATAGGCGCCCATGAAGGCATTTGATATTACAGGCTTAGCTTGGCTTGGCTCTACACTGGCTTTGTTGGCCGGGGCTCTTATTAAATTATATAGTTTCACTCTAAAAGCCTGGCATTATTACACCCGTCCCAAGAGCGAACACACACACACACACACAAAACACAGTACTTTTGTTTATTTAACCAGATCATAGTTGGTTGTGTGGATATACTGTTAGTAGTTTATTGAATTACCCGACTTGCTGTTTGGTTATTGGTCAACATTGTGTACATCAGATAGTGTTAATTTGTTTTGTGTACAATGTATGTATGTTAAGTTAGATTAGGTTAGGTTTGGTTAGATTAAGTCAGGTTAAGTTACTTTAAAAATATTCTTCCCTAAAAAACAGCATTTCGACTCAAAGAA
The DNA here is from genome assembly GCA_958450375.1 of Homarus gammarus. Lineage (NCBI taxonomy): Eukaryota > Metazoa > Arthropoda > Malacostraca > Decapoda > Nephropidae > Homarus > Homarus gammarus. The sequence continues at coordinate 1,798,219 of CAUDMG010000100.1, read as the reverse complement.
CAAAAAAAAAAAAGAAAAATGGCGTCGATATTGCACTGAGACTACACCCTAAATAATGAGTGAGGGAGAGAGTCATTGAACAGGAAGGTCTGGCTCACAATAGATGCCGCTTTAAATTCTGTTCAAATGTTCAAAACCTTTCGGCAAGTCATATGTGCTGTGGTGATTTAGTGGTATGTGTGGTTTATGAACTGTGGCGGCCATAGGAGGAGGAGGAGGAGTGTGGAGGAGGAAGAGGTGGGGTCAAGAAGTAGGAAGGAAGGGAATGAGGAGGGAGGAAGCAAGGAAGAGAGGAGGGGGGGGGAGGGAGGAGGAGGAGGAGGAGGAGTGTGGAGAAGAAAGAAAAGAGGTGAGGTCAAGGAGTAGGAAGGAAGGGAATGAGGAGGGAGGAAGCAAGGAAGAAAGGAGGGGGGGGTGGGAGGAGGAGGAGGAGGAGTGTGGAGAAGAAAGAAAAGAGGTGAGGTCAAGGAGTAGGAAGGAAGGGAATGAGGAGGGAGGAAGCAAGGAAGAAAGGAGGGGGGAAGGAGGAGGAGGAGGAGCAGTGTGGAGAAGAAAGAAAAGAGGTGAGGTCAAGGAGTAGGAAGGAAGGGAATGAGGAGGGAGGAAGCAAGGAAGAAAGGAGGGGGGAAGGAGGAGGAGGAGGAGCAGTGTGGAGAAGAAAGAGGAAGAGGTGAGGTCAAGGAGTAGGAAGGAAGGGAATGAGGAGGGAGGAAGCAAGGAAGAAAGGAGGGGGGAAGGAGGAGGAGGAGGAGCAGTGTGGAGAAGAAAGAGGAAGAGGTGAGGTCAAGGAGTAGGAAGGAAGGGAATGAGGAGGGAGGAAGCAAGGAAGAGAGGAGGGGGGGGAGGGAGGAGGAGGAGGAGGAGGAGTGTGGAGAAGAAAGAAAAGAGGTGAGGTCAAGGAGTAGGAAGGAAGGGAATGAGGAGGGAGGAAGCAAGGAAGAAAGGAGGGGGGAAGGAGGAGGAGGAGGAGCAGTGTGGAGAAGAAAGAGGAAGAGGTGAGGTCAAGGAGTAGGAAGGAAGGGAATGAGGAGGGAGGAAGCAAGGAAGAAAGGAGGAGGAGGAGGAGGAGGAGGAGGAGGAGGAGGAGGAGGAGGAGGATCATGGGAGACGCTTAAGTGACCCCACGCGACGGAAAAAAAACTACTTGCGGTCATCAACATCTCGTTCCATTACACGCACACGCAAACACACACACACACACGCACACGCAAACACACACACACACACACACAGCGCCAGTCTTCCGTGTATTATGTATTAATAAATGATACATACATATCTAGGCACGTTATATAGCTATACGGGCTATGTATACCTGTAATGTCAATATATATGTTGAATCAATTATCCTAATCCTGTGTGGCTATTTTGCTGAATATTAATCTATTTATGACTGTCTCTCTGTCTCTATATGCACCATCTATCCATCTATCTGTCTATCTATCCGTCTATCTGTCTGTCTGTCTGTCTGTCTGTCTGTATTAGTAACGCTATAATAATTCATCCTTCTACCAAAGGCCTTCTGCATTTGATAGGTTAGGTTAGGTTAGGTTAAGATTCACGAGTGGTTAGGTTAGGTTAGGTTAAGATGACGGGTGGTTAGGTTAGGTTAAGATGACGGGTGGTTAGGTTAGGAGGCCGGGTGGTTAGGTTAGGTTAGGTTAAAAGGCCGGGTGGTGGTCGCCGCCTCAGAGATCAATACTCAATCACGTCAGTCGGAAGATCCTGAATTGTCTCCTTGCTGGTGTCATGCATGGGGTGTGTGTGTGTGTGTGTGTGTGTGTGTGTGTGTGTGTGTGTGTGTGCTTGTGTGTGTGTGTGTGTGTGTGTGTGTGTGTGTGTGTGTGTTTTCTTTTATGACTGTCAAATGAGGGAATTTTTTCATGTGACGAAAATTGGAAAGGTGTCTCTCTCTCTCTCTTAACCAAGGTTAGATTAGGTTACGGAATGACGATTAAGGGAAGAGTAGTGATGGGATTCGGTAGCAGAAAGTCTCACTAATACCCGATACCGAACCCAGAACTGAACCCATTACTGAACCCAGAACCGAACCCAGAACTGAACCCATTACTGAACCCAGAACCGAACCCAGAACTCAACCCATTACTGAACCCAGAACTCAACCCATTACTGAACCCAGAACTCAACCCATTACTGAATCCAGAACCGAACCCAGAACTCAACCCATTACTGAACCCAGAACTCAACCCATTACTGAACCCATTACTGAACCCAGAACCGAACCCGGCCTTAATATCAGACCTCGTAATATATCTCTTTGTCTCCTCGCGTGTCCAATTTAGCCGAGTGTGTTGTACAGCATCTTCCTGTGTTGTACTGAATATGTCTATGTCATTAAAACCATTCATCTCTGTCTGTCTTTGGTCTGTCTGTCTGTCTGTCTACACCCTTTCTGTCTCTCTCTTATCTGCTTCACTGTCTGTCTTTCTGTCTCTCACTATCTGTATGTATGTATGTATGTATGTATGTATGTATGTATGTATGTATGTCCATCTATGAACCTCGCTGGGTGCTGGTAGGGTTCCGGCGTTGAGGCTTCCTGCAGTGTCATGACGGCCTATTGTTGAGGGTTCCAAGGTGGCTTCAGGGTGTGTGGGTGTGTGTGTGGTGTGTGTGTGTGTGTGTGTGTGGAAAGACGGGAACACACACACACACACATGGGTGGGTCACTACCAAGACAGAATCACTCAACACACTCTACACACCACCAAGACAGAATCACTCAACACACTCTACACTACCAAGACAGAATCACTCAACACACTCTACACTACCAAGACAGAATCACTCAACACACTCTACACTACCAAGACAGAATCACTCAACACACTCTACGCTACCAAGACAGAATCACTCAACACACTCTACACCACCAAGACAGAATCACTCAACACACTCTACACACTCTACACTACCAAGACAGAATCACTCAACACACTCAACACTACCAAGACAGAATCACTCAACACACTCAACACACTCTGGCGCACTCAAACAGACACCATATTACTGTATCTGTGAAAAGTTGGCAGATAAGACAGAATTTATTTTAAGAGACAAATTACTTCACTGCCTTTCACTGTCTTATTCCTCAACTTTAGAGAGACGGAATAACATAAAATTAACTCAGGTAATTAACTCAGGTAATTAACTCAGGTAATTAACTCAGGTGATTAACTTAGTTCATTTGAATCTGAGGTTAAGTAGTGCTGAGTTTGGAATGATCTGGTTCTGAGAGTTAGAGAATTTGGTATGTGTGTGTGTGTGTGTGTGTGTGTGTGTGTGTGTGTGTGTGTGTGTGTGTGTGTTTGTCGCTGTCTCTCCAGGTGAAATTGATGAGATATCCACCTAAGACGCCGTGGGATCATAGGGGGGGGGGGGTGAAGGGGGGGGGGTGAAGGGGGAAGGGGGTGAGGGGGGAAGGATAATTTTGTACGTCTTTGATATAAAGGATTTTGTTACAGTTGAGATTCCTTTAAAGGTAGATAGAGAGAGAGAGAGAGAGAGAGAGAGAGAGAGAGAGAGAGAGAGAGAGAGAGAGAGAGAGAGAGGTCCCAATAATTAATGAAAACTATCTCTCTCTCTCTCTCTCTCTCTCTCTCTCTCTCTCTCAAAATTTCACTCCACCTCAACCCTCCCCCCTAACTCCTTTCCTCCCTATGTCAATTTTTGTTGTTAATATCTTGAGATGTTCCTGAGTGATTTAAATGCTAAGCTAAAATCTATATGCAAATTATTGAATAACCCGTATAGGTCTAGTATAAGTGAAAGAATTATATATACTACTGTTATATTATGCAAATTATATAGTACCTTGTAGAGAATTAATTAATCTATGGTAATTAGTCTATAGTAATTAGTCTATGGTAATTGGTCTATGGTAATTAGTCTATAGTAATTTGTCTATGGTAATTGATCTAAGGTAATTAATCTATGGTATTTAGTTTATGTTAAATGGTCTATGGTAATTAGTCTAAGGTAATTAGTCTAAGGTAATTAGTCTAAGGCAATTAATCTATGGTATTTAGTCTATGTTAAATAGTCTATGGTAATTAGTCTAAGGTAATTAATCTATGGTATTTAGTCTATGTTAAATGGTCTATGGTAATTAGTCTAAGGTAATTAGTCTAAGGTAATTAGTCTAAGGCAATTAATCTATGGTATTTAGTCTATGTTAAATAGTCTATGGTAATTAGTCTAAGGTAATTAATCTATGGTATTTAGTCTATGTTAAATGGTCTATGGTAATTAGTCTATGGTAATTAGACTATGGTAATTAGTTTATAGTAATTAGCCTCCGGTAATTAGCCTATGGTAATTTATTATATACACACACAGTAGACGGCAGCATTAGTACTGATGTTAGACTATTTGTTGTTTTTAAACTGTTTATTAATTTTCATTCATTTTAGGGTTTTTTCAATTTGGTTATTCAAAAAAATTATAATTTTTATTTATTTATTTTTTACATATTTATTTATTTATTTTTTAATTTTGAATATATTTTTTATTAGCTTTTGTAAATTTTGATAATTTGTTAGAGGTACTTACGTATATATTTAAGGGTGATTAGAGGTACTTACCTATATATTTAAGGGTAATTAGAGGTACTTATTATAAATTAAAGGGTAATTAGGGGCACTTACCATTATAATTAAGGGAAGTTATAAGTACTTTCCTATATATTTTAGGGAAGTTAGGGGTACTTACCTATATATTGGGGTAGTAAGTGGCTCCCTAAACCAAAGTAGGAGAATGATGTCATCGTCTGAAGGGTGAGACACTTCACAGGGGAGTGCCGCTGTCCCGTCTCTTACTGCCGTCACTGCCGTCACTGGTACTGTCGGAGAAAAGCACTGTCGTTAGGCGTGGTGGTTGGTTAGTGGTTAATGATGGTAGTTAGACAGACAGACAGACAGACAGACAGATCTTTCAGTTTATTACTTATGCTAATATATTTTCCATAAATCCATTACCATTAACACACACACACACACACACACACACACACACACACAAACACACACACACACACACACACGACCCTCATATACTAATACACATTTCGCTATTACAAGTTTTAAATACATTTACTGTATATAACCTTAATTAAAAATGCTAATTACCCGCAGCAAGTTTATAATTAGTCCAGCCAGCTCACTACTGTCATAATTACAACTATATAACTTTCACCCCCACTAGAAACTGCATGTGTCCGTCTGAAACTTTGTCGAAATTAAGTTGCTGGGTTAGGTTAGGTTAGCTTAGGTTAAGTTAGGTTAAGTTAGGTTAAGTTAGGTTAGGTTAGCTTAGGTTAGGTTAGGAATTTATCATCTGGTGAAATTTACTGTGGGGATAATCTTCATATGATTCCATGGTAGTATATATTCAATATCTGCTAAATAAACACACACACACACACAGGTTACTATACACACACAAAGGTTATCATACACACACACACACACACACACACACACACACACACACACACACACACACACCTACAAAGGTTAAGTGAGTTACGTAAACACTATGTACACGGGGCCTCAAACAACACACATTAGCTTAAGTAAACAGGTAACCAGGGCAGGTAACCAGGGCAGGTAACCAGGACAGGTAAGAGTTTTATTTTGTGCTCTTCTGACTGTTGTGATGGTGGAGAGGAGAGGGGGTGAGGAGAGGAGAGAGGAGAAAAGAGGAGAGATAGGTGAGACGAGGCGAGGCGAGAAGAGGCGAGACGAGACGAGGCGAAATGGTACCAAAAAAATACGCCCTAACATCAAACTCCTCTTGTAAACAAATTAAAAACACAACGAATACCAACACGACTAAACTTCACTCTCCTACCTTGGGAACTGAGCCCAGGCCACTTACATACAAGTATACTAACCCCTACACAACATTAACTACATATCTCTAACCTACATTAATATATATGTGTATTTCCCCACATACAGTATCTCTAATTAAGGGTTCAGTTCAGGTAAGCTATCAACAAGCACACAGGTAAATATCCGGTAAAATCCTTAATAAAACAGTAACAGTCCACAGATCCTTAAAGGCGCTAATTTAATCCGTCTCTTGAAGTCAACCCGGTGTTAATCTTGTGTTCTAATGCTCAAAGGTTCATATGTTAAATTTTCTCCCCCCCCTAAGTGCAAGATGTAAGAGCGGATCTGACTCACTTATGATTGACGTAATTTGTGTGTGTGTGTGTGTTAAATTTAATTCAGTTTCTTCTTCCTTCTCTTCCTACTCTTTCTTCGTCTACTTCTCCTCCGCCTTCTCTAATCCCTCTTCCTCCGTCTCCTCCATCTTCTCTTCTTCCTCTTTCTCCCCCTCTCTCTCTTCTTTCTCCTTCTCTCTCACCTCATCTCTCAGTACCACCTAACACACCAAGGGAGACGCATATCTCTCTCATCTCCCACAGGTGTTCTCATTAGCCCTCCCAAACACCCTCTTGACCCGAGCTGATGAGACACCCACGGGAGATGTCTCAAGGTGTTATTAAGGAGACGAATCACCCGGAGAGGACTAACTAGACCTTGTTAGTGTCGTCGTTCATTGGTAGCTGGGTAACGATTAATCTCGTGTGTGATTGGTCGTTGGCCCTCACCTTCCTTGGCCATTCACAACGTCGATAATTATAAGAACTGTCAAAATATATTTACTCCCCAATGAATGAAATTTTTGTGACATTGAAACTAAATCAAATAAAAAGTAAAATGACGAATAAAAGATAATAGCCAAAATAGGTGATAAAAATAAGATACAAGGAGAGAAGATTAAACTGAAACCCAAACGAGAATTGAAGAAAGATTTGATGAATAAGAAAAGAAACTAAGAAAAAAGAAGAAAATATATAAGAGAAAATAAAAAAAATAACTAGTTGGAACACGAATAAATTTATGAAGAAAATGGATAAGAAAAGAAAGTTGAGAAAGAAAGTTACAGAGAAATTGAGTAATGTAAAGAATGTAAAGGTAAAAGAAGAATAGGTAGATAGATGATGATAGTTACACACACACACACACACACACACGCACACACACACGCACACACACACACACACACACACACACACACACACACACCTTAATTCCACACTATCCAATAAGTCACCTGCACAACAACAACAACCACCACCACAACAACAACAACAACAACAACAACAACAACCACAACAACAACAACAACAACAACAACAACCACCACCACCACCAACACAACAACCACCACCACAACACCCACCACCACCACAACAACCACTACTACTACCACCACCACCACCACAACAACAACCACCACCAACACAACAACCACTACAACCACCATACAATTACCATCGACAATAACACCCCGAGGAGGATTATCAAATATATTCACCAATCCACCAACACAATTTTTCACGGGTTTTAATTAAATCAATGGATCAAAATTACTGGAATTGGCGAATATTAATTGGCGATATCGGTGGCGTATAGTTAAAATCGCCTCTGGAACCACGAGAAGCATATAGTGAACACGCAAAAACTGTGATCTACCCTGAGTATTGTGTGGGTATTGTGTTGGTATTGTGTGGGTATTGTGTGGGTATTGTGTAAGCATTGTGTGGGTATTGTGTTGGTATTGTGTGTGTATTGTGTGTGTATTGTGTGGGTATTGTGTGAGTATTGTGTGGGTATTGTGTTGGTATTGTGTGAGTATTGTGTGAGTATTGTGTGAGTATTGTGCGAGTATTGTGTGAGTATTGTGTGGGTATTGTGTGGGTATTTTGATGGTATTGTGAGTATTGTGTGGGTATTTTGATGGTATTGTGAGTATTGTGTGGGTATTGTGTGGGTATTGTGTGAGTATTGTGTGAGTATTGTGTGGGTATTGTGTGAGTATTGTGTGGATATTGTGTGGGTATTGTGTGAGTATTGTGTGGGTATTTTGATGGTATTGTGAGTATTGTGTGGGTATTTTGATGGTATTGTGAGTATTGTGTGGATATTGTGTGGGTTTATCATGTTGGAGAGAGAGAGAGAGAGAGAGAGAGAGAGAGAGAGAGAGAGAGAGAGACGCCATTACCCAGGTGTACACGGGAAGTTACACAAGTCTCTCCACCGTCAATCTGGGGGCACACCTGTTGTTTAGTCATTAGGCACCGACACCGCTATACTGCCTTTCCCTAATGCTGTTTTGAACACTGAGGGCACCAAGAAGAAGAAGAGGAAGAAGAAGAAGAAGAAGAAGAGGAGGAGGAGGAGGAGGAGGAGGAGGAGACCCCACTAGACTATCTTTCCCTAATGCTGTTTTGAACACTGAGGGCACCAAGAAGAAGAATAGGAGGAGGAGGGGGGGAAGGAGGAGGGGGAGGGGGAGTAGGAGGAGGGGGAGAAGGACAAAGGGGGGAGGGGGAGGAGGAGCAGACTTAATATAAGATTTGAAGATGTGTGAAAAGAGATGACTAATGTTAGAAGAACACGCACACACACACACACACACACACACACACACACACACACACACACACACACGCACACACACACACGCACACACACACACACACACACACACACACCCTCATACAGGTCCTTTCTCTTACAGGTAAAAACTGTATGAACATGAACAGGTACTCTCTCTCTCTCTCTCTCTCTCTCTCTCTCTCTCTCTCTCTCTCTCTCACATAATAATTCACCCTGGTAACCACATCGCTATTGCGGTTAATCGTCTACGCTGAAAAAATTCCTTGAACTTGGGAAAAGACAACAGACAGACAGACAGACAGACAGACAGACAGGCAGACAGACAGACAGGCAAACAAATGGCCTTTGTTGAAGTGATTTACAGATTGGGGGAAGGGAGACGGGGGTTTCAATCTCAGTCTTTGGATTTCTCTTTGTGGGTCAGGGAAACACACACACACACAGACAGACAGACACAGACACACACACAGACGCGGTTTATTGTTTCTGCCGATCATAAACACCCAAAAATCGGTAATTGGTGACCCATCATTTTCAACACCTGATTAATGATGTGTAATTAGTGTACACCTGTAATGGCCAGTGTTTCAGTAACGTGTGCACCTGTAATTACGTGCTACAATGACGTGTACACCTGTAGTTACGTGTTACAGTAACGTGTACACCTGTAATTACGTGTTATAATGACGCGTATACCTGTAATTATGAGCAACAATAACGTGTACACCTGTAATCACGTGCTACAGTAACGTGTACACATGTAATCACTCCTGGCGGTGATCACAACATGTGTTACAGTAGTGGTGACGAGAGGAACAGAAGATCACAGGTACTCACACATGTCCTGGCAAAATGACCAACAATATTTGGGATCCCGATCATATCGCTTTTTACTGTAGCGCCACCTATCACCCGCTGATGAAACTACACACTGTTGACGCTCACTGTAGAAATACTCATTCAACACACCAATTGAGCACGTTAATTACTGAGGTATGTTTACATTGACTAGATATTTCTGATCACCTAAACATTACACACCCCGGCGCACACGGCACTTCATTAACCACTTTTATATTGTACAGGGGTCTCCGTGCTGAGTAAAATCGTCTGGTGTTAGTCAAGTAAAATATTAAAAGTGGCAAAGGGGGATAGGAGGGTGGTGGGGGTAGGAGGGTAGTAGGGGGTAGGAGGGTAGTGGGGGGTAGGAGGGTAGTGGGGGTAGGAGGGTAGTGGGGGGTAGGAGGGTAGTGGGGGGTAGGAGGGTAGTGGGGGTAGGAGGGTAGTGGGGGTTGGGAGGGTGGTGGGGGAAAGAGGGTAGGGGGGGGAGGAGGGTAGTGGGGGTAGGAAGGTAGTGGGGGGTAGGAGGGTAGTGGGGGGTAGGAGGGTAGTGGGGGGTAGGAGGGTAGTGGGGGTAGGAGGGTAGTGGGGGGTAGGAAGGTAGTGGGGGGTAGGAGGGTGGTGGGGGTAGGAGGGTGGTGGGGGTAGGAGGGTGGTGGGGGTGGTGAGGGTAGGAGGGTAGTGGGGGGGTAGGAGGGTAGTGGGGGGTAGGAGGGTGGTGGGGGTAGGAGGGTAGTGAGGGTAGGAGGGTAGTGGGGGGTAGGAGGGTAGTGGGGGTAGGAGGGTAGTGGGGGTAGGAGGGTAGTGGGGGGTAGGAAGGTAGTGGGGGGTAGGAGGGTAGTGGGGGGTAGGAGGGTGGTGGGGGTAGGAGGGTAGTGAGGGTAGGAGGGTAGTGAGGGTAGGAGGGTAGTGGGGGTAGGAGGGTGGTGGGGGTAGGAGGGTGGTGGGGGTAGGAGGGTGGTGGGGGTAGTGAGGGTAGGAGGGTAGTGGGGGGTAGGAGGGTAGTGGGGGGTAGGAGGGTGGTGGGGGTAGGAGGGTAGTGAGGGTAGGAGGGTAGTGAGGGTAGGAGGGTAGTGGGGGTAGGAGGGTAGTGGGGGTAGGAGGGTAGTGGGGGGTAGGAGGGTAGTGGGGGGTAGGAGGGTAGTGGGGGGTAGGAGGGTGGTGGGGGTAGGAGGGTAGTGAGGGTAGGAGGGTAGTGAGGGTAGGAGGGTAGTGGAGGTAGGAGGGTAGTGGGGGTAGGAGGGTGGTGGGGGTAGGAGGGTAGTGGGGGTAGGAGGGTAGTGGGGGTAGGAAGGTAGTGGGGGGTAGGAGGGTAGTGGGGGGTAGGAGGGTAGTGGGGGGTAGGAGGGTAGTAGGGGGTAGGAGGGTAGTGGGGGGTAGGAGGGTAGTGGGGGTAGGAGGGTAGTGGGGGGTAGGAGGGTGGTGGGGGTAGGAGGGTAGTGGGGGGTAGGAGGGTAGTGAGGGTAGGAGGGTAGTGAGGGTAGGAGAGTAGTGGAGGTAGGAGGGTAGTGGGGGTAGGAGGGTAGTGGGGGTAGGAGGGTGGTGGGGGGTAGGAGGGTAGTGGGGGGTAGGAGGGTAGTGGGGGGTAGGAGGGTAGTGGGGGGTAGGAGGGTGGTGGGGGTAGGAGGGTAGTGAGGGTAGGAGGGTAGTGGGGGTAGGAGGGTAGTGGGGGTAGGAGGGTAGTGGGGGGTAGGAGGGTAGTGGGGGTAGGAGGGTAGTGGGGGTAGGAGGGTGGTAGGGGGTAGGAGGGTAGTGGGGGTAGGGGGTAAGGGGTAGGAGGAAGGGTTAAGGTGAGTCTGGTGGTGAGGGCCTCAAGTATGGGGTAAGACTTATGGTGGCCCTCAGAACACTCCCTCAAGTATAAGGGTCTTAAAAATAAGTCTTTGTGTGAGAGAGAGAGAGAGAGAGAGAGAGAGAGAGAGAGAGAGAGAGAGAGAGCCAGTATCCCTCACAATATCTTCCTCAGTGAAAAACAAACGACGTCTTCCTCCTCCTTCTTAGAAAAATAGTTTAAGGAAAAAAATATCAGCAAACCATTTTGGAAAGACAGGCAAAGGAGCATTTTTTTTTTTTAGCACAACAGATTTAAAAATAATATTCCTAAAGTTAAATTGACAATAACAAAATAAAAATATTAGAGAACGTTTATGGTATACAAATAAAGTGTCTTATAGCTCACACCTTACACCTTGCACCTTTCACCTCACCTTACACCTCACCTTACACCTTGCCTTACACCTCACACTGATTGGACGGTAGTTAGAGGATAGTGATCTATCCCCCTTCTTGAAAATCGGTATTACATTCGCTATCCTCCAGGATTCTGGTACTACACCTGTTTTTAAGGACATGTTAAACAACTTTGCTAAGGGCATACTAAGCTCTTCCTTACATTCCTTTAATACTCTGGCAAATATCACATCGAAACCAGGTCACTTATTAGGCTTTAGTTTCTCTATTTGCTTACTAACATCGTTACTAGTCACTACTATCTCGCTTAATTTGTTTTCTTCACTATCTCTGAATAGAGCCGGTGCCTCGGGTATCATGTTTAAATTTTCGGTGGTGAAAACTGTTGAAAAATATTTATTCAGATTATTGCTCATTTCTCCGTCGTTATCAGTTAGCTCGCCGGTATCTGACTGTATTGGTCCAATCTTTTCTCATGTTTTAGTTTGATACATTTAATAGAATCCCTTGGGGTTTGTCTTCGCCTCCTTTGCTATCCTCAGCTCGTTATTCCTCTTTGCTTTCCTTATCTCGGTCTTAACCCTACCGGCCAATACCTTATAATAATCCCGGAGGTAAATTTCGCCACAATTTATCCTCCTACCTATAGCCTTCCTTTGACCAATACTGTTCTTTAAGTAATTATTTATCCATTTAGGGCATTGTTGTTTGATCTGAGTTTTTGTGTGGTATGTTCTGCCTCTGTGCATTAAGTAACTCATTATTTAAGTTGTCGTGGAACTCGGCAACCCCAGACCTCATTATCAGGTCGGTTTCAACCGTCAGGTCCATGTAGTTCACCCCCAAGCGTGATGCCCCTTCTCTCAACTGCCTCTTCAAACTATCAAAGTTTGCCCTTCTGAAATCTGGGACTTTTGTCGAATTTGCCTTAAGGCTGCCCTGAAAATCTAACTGGAATCTAATCTCTTTGTGATTGCTGTTTGCAAGTTCGTTCCCTACCTCGACATTACTAATGAAGTTTTCTCTGTTCGACAGAACTAAGTCGAATATATTATTACCCCGGAGTATATTATTACACCTTACACCTCACCTTACATCTCACACCTCACCGTACACGCCACTTTACTCCTCACACCTGACCTTGCACCTCACACCTCACCTTACATCTCACACCTCACCGTACACCCCACCATACATCTTACCTTACACCTCACCATACACCCCACCCTACACCTCACCCTACACCTCACACCTCACCTTACATCTCACACCTCACACCTTCCTTCTTCTTCTCTACCAACACCCCCCTTCCTCTCACCTCCTCTACCCCCTTTTCCTGTGCTACCCTCCCCCTTCCCCTCTCACCCCTTCTTCTCCACTATCCCCCCCCCTCCACCTCCCCCCCTACACCGGAGATACTAGCGCTGGGCTCGTCTTATCTCTCTAACTTATCTTCCCTGTGTTGGACAGCTCAGCCCCGGGATGGTTGTAGCCCGTACCCTGAGGAGGCCGAGAGATGGTGTGGCCGTAGGTAGTGTGGCTGAGAGATGGTGTGGCCGTAGGTAGTGTGGCTGAGAGATGGTGAGGCTGTTGGTAGTGTGGCTGAGAGATGTTGAGGCTGTAGGTAGTGTGGCTGAGAGATAGTGTGGCCATAGGTAGTGTGGCTGAGAGATGGTTAGCCGTAGGTAGTGTGGCTGATAGATGGTGTGGCTGTAGGTAGTGTGGCTGATAGATGGTGTGGCCGTAGGTAGTGTGGCTGATAGATGGTGTGGCTGTAGGTGGTGTGGAGTAATTAGCATAACCAATTTGGCTACATTAAGATAATCTGCCTCTTTTGAGTTTAATGTATTTCTGGGTACAGTAATTCTTGTGTATGATAAACTGTATTATTATTATTATTATTATTATTATTATTATTACCACCACTACCACCCCCATCACCACTACCACCCCCATCACCACTACCACTATTACTACCACCACCACTATCACCACCACCCTACACTGCCCCCTTATACCAACACGTTGTCATCACTGGGAATAAAACATTTTTATTCCTATCCGATCCTACGGTCTACTGCACACCAATTCATTAGATTAAACGATGCCCATAAGGTCTACTTCATCACCTGTTAATGATATTGAGAACACCTGTGATTTACCCGGGAGGTGAATCACAGTATAAGGTGATGATTGTAATGGTTGTGATTGACTGTATTGTTATTATTATGTTAATTGTTTGAGATGAGAGATTGCTGTTATTTGTGCGTATGTTTTGTAATTATATTGTTATTGTTATTCTTGTTAGTAATGGTTTATTATTATTATTATTATTATTATTATTATTATTATTATTATTATTATTATTATTATTGAAGGAAGTTCTCTAATTAGGACTTGGCGACTTAATTTCTCTAAAACAAGAAACCGAACCTAGTCTATCATGATACACCTCACTACCATGATACAGCACCTCACTATTATGATACAGCACCTCGCTACCATGATAAAACACCCCATTACCATGATACAACACCTCGCTACTATGATACAACACCTCGCTACCATGATACAACACCTCGCTACCATGATACAACACTTCACTACCATGATATACCTTATTACCATGATATACCTCACTACCATGATACAACACTTCACTACCATGATATACCTTATTACCATGATATACCTCACTACCATGATATACCTCACTACCATGATATACCTTATTACCATGATATACCTCACTACCATGATATACCTCACTACTATGATATACCTCACAACCATGATACACCTCGCTACCATGATATACCTCACTACCATGATATATCTCACTACCATGATATACCTCACTACCATGATATACACGCTCCTATTCACTGTTAACACCATAACATCCGGGATAGTTCTCTCAGGTAGGTTAGTTTCCATGGTAACACACACACACACATCCACCTTCACCCACCCACTCTTTCACCTACCATAACCCACACACCCTCCCACACACCCTCACCCTTACTCATCTACCCTCACCCACCATTCTCACCTACTCATCAACCCTCACCCACCCTCATCCATTCACCAATCGTCACCCACTCACCCACCCTCCCTCCCTCACCCATACACCTGCACGCACACACCCATCCACCCACACCTACTTTCACCCATACTCACCCACCCTCATCCATTCATCCTGAACAACACAATGTCGTAGAGCTCACTTAACGAGAACTTCGCTCAATGTTCAGCCAACACCTGACACGACTTGTCCACACCTACAGGTAGTCGACGCTAATTAATGGGCCGGGCGATCGCTACCTGTGTGATTGGTTGTGGTAATCACGAAGCAAGTTATGCCGACCCTGGTGATTGGTTATTGCATGGTGAAGGGTTGGGGGGTGAGGAGAAGGGGGTGTAATGGAGGAGGAGCAGGAGGAGTGTAATGGAGGAGGTGTAATGGAGGAGGGGGGTAATGGAGGAGGAGGAGGAGTGTAATGGAGGAGGAGGAGGAGTGTAATGGAGGAGGTGTAATGGAGGAGGTGTAATGGAGGAAGAGGAGGAGGAGGAGTGTAATGGAGGAGGAGGAGGAGTGTAATGGAGGAGGTGTAATGGAGGAAGAGGAGGAGGAGGAGTGTAATGGAGGAGGAGGAGGAGTGTAATGGAGGAGGTGTAATGGAGGAGGAGAAGGGGGTGTAATGGAGGAGGAGGAGTGTAATGGAGGAGGTGTAATGGAGGAGGAGAAGGGGGTGTAATGGAGGAGGAGGAGGAGTGTAATGGAGGAGGTGTAATGGAGGAGGTGTAATGGAGGAGGTGTAATGGAGGAAGAGGAGGAGGAGGAGTGTAATGGAGGAGGTGTGATGGAGGAGGAGGAGGAGTGTAATGGAGGAGGTGTAATGGAGGAGGTGTAATGGAGGAGGAGGAGGTGTAATGGAGGAGGTGTAATGGAGGAGGAGGAGTGTAATGGAGGAGGTGTAATGGAGGAGGAGTGTAATGGAGGAGGAGGAGGAGTGTAATGGAGGAGGAGGAGGAGTGTAATGGAGGAGGTGTAATGGAGGAGGGGGGTAATGGAGGAGGAGGAGGAGTGTAATGGAGGAGGTGTAATGGAGGAGGGGGGTAATGGAGGAGGAGGAGGAGTGTAATGGAGGAGGAGGAGGAGTGTAATGGAGGAGGTGTAATGGAGGAGGTGTAATGGAGGAGGAGGAGGAGTGTAATGGAGGAGGTGTAATGGAGGAGGGGGGTAATGGAGGAGGAGGAGGAGTGTAATGGAGGAGGAGGAGGTGTAATGGAGGAGGAGGAGGAGTGTAATGGAGGAGGAGGAGGAGTGTAATGGAGGAGGAGGAGGTGTAATGGAGGAGGAGGAGGAGTGTAATGGAGGAGGTGTAATGGAGGAGGTGTAATGGAGGAGGAGGAGGAGTGTAATGGAGGAGGAGGAGGAGTGTAATGGAGGAGGAGGAGGTGTAATGGAGGAGGAGGAGGAGTGTAATGGAGGAGGAGGATAGGAGGAGGAGAGGAGTGTATGGAGGAGTGTAATGGAGGAGGAGGAGGAGTGTAATGGAGGAGGAGGAGTGTAATGGAAGAGGAGGAGGAGTGTAATGGAGGAAGAGGAGGAGTGTAATGGAGGAAGAGGAGGAGGTGTAATGGAGGAGGAGGAGGAGTGTAATGGAGGAAGAGGAGGAGGAGTGTAATGGAGGAAGAGGAGGAGTGTAATGGAGGAGGAGGAGGAGGAGTGTAATGGAGGAAGAGGAGGAGTGTAATGGAGGAGGAGGAGGAGTGTAATGGAGGAGGAGGAGGAGGAGTGTAATGGAGGAGGAGGAGGAGGAGTGTAATGGAGGAGGAGGAGGAGTGTAATGGAGGAGGAGGAGGAGGAGTGTATTGGAGGAGGAGGAGGAGGAGTGTAATGGAGGAGGAGGAGGAGGAGGAGTGTAATGGAGGAGGAGGAGGAGTGTAATGGAGGAGGAGGAGGAGGAGTGTAATGGAGGAGGTGTAATGGAGGAGGAGGAGTGTAATGGAGGAAGAAGAGAAGAGGTGGAGGAGGACCCTTAATATAACGGATTTCTTTCTGTAAAGTTCGTTAAATGGAGGTTTCACACGGACCCTCGATATAACGGACTTTCATCTCCATATAGTTCGTTAAATGGAGGTCTCACACGGACCCTCGATATAACGGACTTTCATCTCCATATAGTTCGTTAAATGGAGGTTTCACACGGACCTTCGATATAACGGACTTTCATCTCCATATAGTTCGTTAAATGAAGGTTTCACACGGACCCTCGATATAACGGACTTTCATCTCCATATAGTTCGTTAAATGGAGGTTTCACACGGACCCTCGATATAACGGACTTTCATCTCCATATAGTTCGTTAAATGGAGGTTTCACACGGACCCTCGATATAACGGACTTTCATCTCCATATAGTTCGTTAAATGGAGGTTTTACACGGACCCTCGATATAACGGACTTTCATAGTCATCTCCATATAGTTCGTTAAATGGAGGTTTCACACGGACCCTCGATATAACGGACTTTCATCTCCATATAGTTCGTTAAATGGAGGTTTCACACGGACCCTCCATCATACATAAACCAGCTGACCGAACTTACTATGCATAGAACATTAATTGATTTTACACTGAAATGCATTGAAATGTGTTGATGTTTTTATCCTGGGGCGCCTGAAGACTATACTCGGGATGCAGGAGGAAAGCTCAATATTAGGTGAATATTTCGTAAAGAATTCTTCATCCGCTAAAACACAGAAAAAATTTGAACCCAAGATTGAATCCAGGTTGGAGATGTATTAATTTTATGCTATAATGAAGAAAAAGATATTAATTTTACACTAGAGCGCATGGAAAGTATTTCTTTTACACTAGACCGCATAAAACTTGCTTATATATTTTACACTTTCATACTCTAGAACGACGTAAAAGTTATTCATTTAACGCAAGAGCACTAAATGGTCATTGTTTTTACGCAAGAACGCAGGCACTTATTCAGTTAACGCCAGAACGCATAGAAATGCAATCATTTTACGCTAGGATGCAAGGAGAGGTAATAATTCTCCTTTAAACCCAGGAAACGTCGTCCATTTTACGCTCCGTCACAGGTAATTAAATTAATTTTGCACTATAACGTTGGAAAACTCATTCATTTTACACCATAGTGCATGACGATGATCAGTTATTAATTTAAAAAGCATGAAAGGAATAATTTTTAACCTATATAATGTATAAAAGGCGAGTAGCTTAAAATTGGACGACTGGAAAGGTGATTATAATAAGCTAGAACGCATGGAGAGGTAATTAAAATCAACTAAAACACAAGAAAGTCAAAATAATTCCAATTCCAGTCATTTCCTCCAAGCAAAACAAACATTTATACTGACAATAAACACAATAGCTTTAATCTCAGTTATTTCTATATTAAAAAAAAGCAAAACAAACGACAATAAAAAGTTTCTATATCAATTGCTTTATTATATTAGTATAATAATAATAATATAATAATAATAATAATAATAATAATAATAATAATAATAATAATAAATAACTGAAAAAATATTCTTAACTTGAGAAATTAAAAAAAAATCCGCCAATTCTAAAATCTCCGAAAGTAAAAAAAAAAGTCCTGAACACAAAATTACCACAACAAAAAATTCCCTAACCCAAAACACAAAACCAAAAAAGTGCAACACTGGGGAACACAAACGATCAAATTGGCTTTTACGTCTGCCATTCCGTTTTAGCCAGCGTCTCCCCCCCCCCCCTCCCAAAGAAAAAAAATATAATCCCAGAGTTTTAATTACCAAAAGCTTCAGACAGACACAGACAGACAGACAGACAGAGGTGTGTTCCAGGCGAGTTACCCCAAGCATTCCGATTTTCTTTTATGGGGAAGACTAATTAAAAAAAAAAAAAATTCTACTTTGATTCTGATGCATTCAAATGTATGAGAGAGAGAGAGAGAGAGAGAGAGAGAGAGAGAGAGAGAGAGAGAGAGAGAGAGAGAGAGAGAGAGAGAGAGAGAGAGAACATTTATATTTTGCACATTTACATATTTAATCTTGTTTTTTATATAATTCAAAAGCATTTCTGTCTAACTTTCTTACCCTCTAATTTACAAACTCTGGGTCTGATTTACACTTCTTTTTTTTACAATTAATCAAATTATACAATAAAAGGCATAATATTTACATCAATTTCTTTCTAATCTTTCAAAAAAATTTCAAAAATGTTCTTGTAAATTATACTAACAAATATATACAAAATTAAAACAAAAAATAGCAATAATGTTCCTAAAATTCGAAATAAAATTCTAAATTACACGACCTAATATCAAATCTTTTTAACATTTCACAAATATTTCTTTCTAAATTACACTAATCTCACTAAAAAATCTAAAAAATGTCTTTCAGAGCGACACCATCATATTCTGAAATTCTACAAAAGTCTCTAAATTACACGAACCAATATCAATTTTTTTTATGAACTATCGAAGTCCTTCCTCTAATGAACGCTCCTTTTCTAAACTTCCTTACCCATATTTACGTTTCATTAAAGTTCTAAGTCCAGTAACGAGGAAACACTTGTGGCTAATGACATCCCACTAGTGTTAAGATTACTATAATTGTTGGATAGTCTTAGCTTACACAGTTCCATCAAAAGCTAACCTAACCTAATCTAACTTAGCTTTACTTAACCTAAGCTAATCTAACCTCTACTAATCTAACATTAACCGAACTTAGCCTAACCTAACCTGGCCAATTTTTCTCACTAACGATCGTATCTCGAGTAATCGTAACCTAACCTCAGTCGATCGTAAATTGTACTTAACTACGCAGCTCAATACACTCACGAGCATAACCTCAATTAGCCCCCCCCCCAAAAAAGTCCTACCCCTTAATGATCATATTTTGACCTAACTGGGCTGTTCACCCACTAACGACCATAACCCCCCCCCCCCCATCAACTCCTACCTCACTAATAACCTCAAATTACCTTAACCAACAAATTCAACCTGTCTGACAATCGTTAACCTGACTTAAGTGAGGTCCCCCCGTCTCTTAATGAGCGTATCGCCTTGACTAATTACCTCCAAACATCTCATTAGGACACCACAATTACCTGAGAGAGAGAGATAGAGAATCGACCTAAACAGCATCCAGTAAATGGCCCTAGTTTGCATAGCCTGTTGACAGCGGTAATTACAGTTGTGTTCTCTCAGTGTTAATGTAGAGAGCAGCCGGGAGTCGACCTGAGTGCTGTTGGGTACGTTTAAGCTGGGTGGGGGAGGGGAGAAGGAGGGGAGGGAAGGAAAAGAGAAGAGAGGAGAAAGAGGGGGGAGAGAGAGAGAGAGGTATGAAGCGTAGAAAACCAAAACCATGAAAAGGAAACTAATATACTGCACACACACACACACACACACACACACACACACACACACACACACAAAACAGTTGCTTCAGAGACCGTCTTTAGCTTTTAACCAAGTTACTCATCCAGTTAAGAGCTTTATTTACTTCTAACTTAGTTACTTATCCGGTTAAAAGCATCGACTCAATATTCAGGCGACTCTTGAATCACTACCTGGGGTGAATCATGAGTCACTACCTAGGATGAATCATGAGTCACTACCTGGGATGAATCATGAGTCACTATCTGGGATGAATCATGAGTCACTACCTGGGATGAATCATGAGTCACTACCTGGGATGAATCATGAGTCACTACCTGGGATGAATCATGAGTCACTACCTGGGATGAATCATGAGTCACTACCTGGGATGAATCATAACTCACTACCTGGGATGAATCATGAGTCACTACCTGGGATGAATCATGAGTCACTACCTGGGATGAATCATGAGTCACTACCTGGGATGAATCATGAGTCACTACCTGGGATGAATCATAACTCACTACCTGGGATGAATCATGAGTCACTACCTGGGATGAATCATGAGTCACTACCTGGGATGAATCATAACTCACTACCTGGGATGAATCATGAGTCACTACCTGGGATGAATCATGAGTCACTACTTGCCTAAGATAAATTAGATCACGTGAAGGTCAGGCACCCAAGCTTATCTCACCTTAAGATTAAACACCCTAACCTAACCTAACCTAACCTAACCTAACCTAACCTAACCTAACATCTGCCTATCTAAACTCGTTCTTGATCCCCAAATTCTCCTGACCTGAATACAAGTTCGTGTGTGTGTGTGTGTGTGTGTGTGTTTATGCTGGGATGTTATGCCCACACACACACACAGACACAAATGCATATGTATGAAGGTGTATATGCATGAATTCATAAACAATAACAACCATTCATCTCTCTAACACACACACACACACACACACACACACACACACACACACATACACACACACACACCTGTGGGTGCCCATCCTCTCCAGCTGGTGCAGTCTGCCAAACTCCTGGGTGTAACTATAGACAACAAACTTGACTGGAAGGCCCATGTAAATAACACAGTCAAGGCAGCCTCGTACCGTCTCTACATGCTACGAAGACTTAGGTCACTTGGGACACCCACGCCAGAGCTGAGGACCATCTACAACGCCTTTATTCTCCCCAAACTAACGTATGCGTCACCAGCCTGGTCGTCTTCTCTCAACTCCACCCAACAACGTCAGCTAGAGAAGGTACAGAAAAGGGCCTGCAGAATCATGCTCGGCGCAGACTACTCCGGCTACACCAACGCTCTCTCCACCCTGGAAATGCCATCCCTCAGTGACCTCCACCACCAAGCACTGGAAAGGTTTGGCCGTGGACTACTGCACCACCCTCGTCATCGCCACCTCCTGCCACCTGCAGCCCCCCACCCAGCTCGCGCAGTCCGCCACTACAACAAAATTCAGCCCACAAGAGCCCGCACCGATAGATATAAGAACAGCACCATCCCATCTATTGTTAAAATAATAAACAACTCCTGATTTATGTACTGTATAGCTCTGTAAATGTATTCAATGCATATTATATCATTATGTCTAAATCAAATGTAAGTCTGTATATTTTCAGCCACCTGCTGCAACTCTATTAATAAACTGTTTATTATTATTATTATTATTACACACACACACACACACACACACGATGAATCGACCGAACCTAGTCATCCAAATACAAGGAAATAAAGTCATCAGGCTGCCTCTCAGTATTCACAAATGCGAAACCCATTCCAACGAAGCCTCTCAAATTTATCTGCATAGCAATTTAACTGTGGTGCTGCTGTGATAGTGTACCGGGTATTTCTTCCCTGCCGCCCACTACACCTGGTTCATGGCTGATAACATAACATAACATAACATAACATAACATAACATAACATAAAATAATATAACATAACATAACATAACATAACATAACATAACATAACATAATATAACATAACATAACTTAACCTACCATAGACAGATACAGACAGACAGACAGACAGAGACATACAAACAAACATTAGACAAGAGACAGGAAGACATAGACAGACAGACAGACATAGACAGAGACAAAAACAAAGACATAGACAGACACACAAACAGAGACAGACAGACAGACAAACATTAGACAAGATACCGAAAGACAGACAGACAAACATAGACAGACAGACAGAGACAGACAGACAGACAGACAAACATAGACAAATACAGACAGACAAACATAGACAAAAAGAGACAGACAGACAGACAGACAGACAGATAGATATCCACACTCCTCTACACCGTCCAAGACCTCGACCAATAGGAGGACAGAATCTAATAAATATCAGTAATGTAATATCAGCAGGAGGCGGTGAAGGTGTGGATTGAATCACCGCTCGCTTGGTGAATCATAAACCTGGTGAATCAGATTATTTGGTGAATCAGAAGAGATCTAGTGATGTAAGAATGTGGTGAATCAGATTATATGATGAATGAGAAGGGATCAAGTGACGAAAGAATGTGGGGAATCGTAAAACTGGTGAATCAGATTATTTGGTGAATCAGAAGAGATCTAGTGATGTAAGAATGTGGTGAATCAGACTCCTCGTGAATCAGAATTGGTAAATCAAGAGTGTGGAGAATCAGATACCTAGTAAATCAGGAATTGGTAAATCAGGAATGGGATGACTCAGAAACGTAGTGAATACCATAATTTTCTGATTATATATACCAGTAAATCAGGAACTGTGAATCAGATAAAGCGAATCAGGGAATCAGTAAATAAGAGACAAATAGCGAATCAAAACAAAAATTAGATTAGGTTAGGAACTATCATGTTAAATTAGGTGAGGTCATGTTAAATTAGGTTAGGTCATGTTAAATTAGGTTAGGTCATGTTAAATTAGGTTAGGTCATGTTAAATTAGGTGAGGTCATGTTAAATTAGGTTAGGTCATGTTAAATTAGGTGAGGTCATGTTAAATTAGGTTAGGTCATGTTAAATTAGGTTAGGTCATGTTAAATTGGGTGAGGTTATGTTAGATCATGTTAAATTAGGTTAGGTTAGATCATGTTTAATTATATTAGGTTAAATTAGGTTATATCACGTTAAATAAGATTAGATTAACGTTAGGTTAGGTTAAATACGATTAGATTAACGTTAGTATGTGTTATCTCACGGCAAAACAAATCGGGATGCCTAATCTTCACATGTTTACAAAGGTTACATAAAAATCGTACCTTAATTCACAAAACAAGAGAGAATAATTAAGTAAGAGACAAGAAAAGAGAGATAAGAGAGACGAGAAAGATAAGATAAGAGAGACAAGAGAGATAAGAAAGATAGGGAAGATAAGAGAGATAGGAAATATAAGAAATATAAGAGAGACAAGAGAGATAAGAGAATGGATTCACTTGTCCCTGTCATATAGTAGAGCCTGAGTGATGTAATCCACCAAGTCCTGTTTCTCAGTCTGCAGATTATAACATTAGTTTTAAACTCACAATATAAACATTTGTATGAAATGTGAATAAGTTTAGCTAGAACGCATGGAGAGGTGAATAAGTTAAGCTAGAACGCATGGAGAGGTGAATAAGTTAAGCTAGAACGCATGGAGAGGTGAATAAGTTAAGCTAGAATGCATGGAGAGGTGAATAAGTTAAGCTAGAACGCATGGAGAGGTGAATAAGTTAAGCTAGAACGCATGGAGAGGTGAATAAGTTAAGCTAGAACGCATGGAGAGGTGAATAAGTTAAGCTAGAACGCATGGAGAGGTGAATAAGTTAAGCTAGAACGCATGGAGAGGTGAATAAGTTAAGCTAGAACGCATGGAGAGGTGAATAAGTTAAGCTAGAACGCATGGAGAGGTGAATAAGTTAAGCTAGACGCATGGAGAGGTGAATAAGTTAAGCTAGAACGCATGGAGAGGTGAATAAGTTAAGCTAGAACGCATGGAGAAGTAATTATAATAAGCTTGAACACATGGAGAGGTAATTGTAATGATCTTAAACACATGGAGAGGTAATTATAATAAGCTTGAACACATGGAGAGGTAATTATAATAAGCTTGAACGCATGGAGAGGTAATTATTATAAGCTTGAACATATGGAGAGGTAATTATAATAAGCTTGAACGCATAGAAAGATGATAATAATAAGCTAGAACGCATAGAAAGGTGAATAAGTTAAGCTAGAATGCTAACCACCATCACTAATATCACCACCACCACTACGATCATCACCACTACCACCAATTGCACCACCACCACTACTACCAGCCGCCTACAGAGCTAAACAAAAATATAATACCTACAAGGGAGTCACTTCAGGTATACCAGCCAATCAAGCAATACCTGTAGCATCAACAAGGGATTCGGTGTATTTATCTTTCATCACCACAACAAAGGCATCATAACATAGCAGGAGGGAAGGTGTTGATTACCTTCGTCCAACACCTACAGGTAACGATTTAGAATGAGGGAGGGGAGGGGGGGGGGGGGTATCCCAAGCCACTCTCCCCAGGTGCAATTAATCCACTCCAGATGTTGTTTTGATTGACAGCTGATGATGGTCAAATGAACTCAGTATCGTGGGGTGACTCTCTTCTCATCTCTTCTCTTCTCTTCTCTTCTCTTCTCTTCTCGTAGTTGCTGATGTTTTTGTTATTTTTCTATTCATTGTTTGTTTACGTTCGTGTTATTAATTATTTTCTTGTTATTATTCACTCTTATTATGAAGTGATTTGAACAGTGTGTCTATCAGATGGGGTAAAAAGTAAATCTAGAGCAATTAGTTAGCCATTACGTTATTGAATATAGAGCTTAAAGGGTCGTGTATAGAGCTTAGAGGGTCGGGCATAGAGCTTATAGTCGTGTTTAGAGCTTATAGTCGTGTTTAGACTTTAGAGGGTGGTGTATAGAGCTTAGAGGGTCGTGTATAGAGCTTAGAGGGTCGTGTATAGAGCTTAGAGGGTCATGTATAGAGCTCAGGGGGTCGTGTATAGAGCTCAAAGTTAATTGTGTACAGAGTTAAGAATTTACAGTGTGTGTGTTAGGAATCTTGAGTTAGGAAGAACAATTTCAGAGTAAAAAATAACAATGTAGAACTAATAACATAAATAAATTAGAGTTTAACATTAAAAATTTTAAAGTCTATAAAGTGTGAATAGAATTGAACTTGTTATTTTGGTCAGACTGTTATGGAGATGCTAATACTATCTGTAACCAATACAAGGGGGAGATTACTGAGTATTTCATCTCTCTCAAAGGCCGCTTACCAACACATTCTCAATCTGGTGTTTACATTGCGCGGATTACAGCCTTTCACAGCAATAGTGTGAAACGGTTATGGTTTTACAGTCAGCATATACAGTAACACATTCATATACGCATTTTAGAGTGATTATATTGCGTAAAAATATGCATATACCCCCGCTTGTGGAGTGCAGTATATGTCGACCACTCGGCTGTTGGCATCAGTGTGAACAACTCGGCTCTCAACTACAGCGTCCTCCAGAATATACTGAACAGTTTACAAGATTACTCCACTATCAACCACGTCACCATCAACCACACCAAGACCATGGTTATGCACATCAACCTCTCCTCCGACCATGCCACACCTCCCTCCACCACACGGGGCCCCAACACACGCCAGGTTGAGGACTCCATCAAGCTCCTCGGCGTCACTAAAGATAACAAACTGAACTGGACAGCACACGTCAGTCAGTACAACAGTCAAATATTCCAGCTTTCACCTCCACCTCCCCCTTCACCTCAAGTCCTCTCGAAGTTTCCTCACCTGAGCTCTTGAATGTTTATACAATATTCATACTTCCTAAGGTCACCCGTGTTTCCCCTGCCTGGTGTTCTTCCTTAACTGACACATAACGAGGATTCTTAACAGGAGTGCAGAAGACGGCGTACAAGACGAGTCTCTTCCTCACTTACACCTCACATTAACACGATAATAGGCACCTGTTCTAATGGGCTCCTCTTAATGCACTAATCATTATACCCATCAGGTGAATTAAAATTTTTTTAACGGGTATCTGTTTTGATAATTACCCCATTAGGTATCCATTATATCCTTGACTGTGATTCGTTAATG
Source organism: Homarus gammarus (assembly GCA_958450375.1). NCBI lineage: Eukaryota > Metazoa > Arthropoda > Malacostraca > Decapoda > Nephropidae > Homarus > Homarus gammarus. Next base: position 1,772,133 of record CAUDMG010000100.1, on the reverse strand, counting down.
GGTATCTGTCCTATTAACTCGTTCTAATCACATTAATATAGACGCATTTTGCACCGAACAATTTCATTATAATAACATAGAAAAAATAAATAAAAAAATTTGTAAAAAAAAAAAGAAAAGAAATTAATATACAAGAAAAATACAAAAATGTAAGGACAAACAAAAAATACAATATACAAGTTGACAAAAGGAGAGAGAAAAAAGTTAAATTTTCTTTCCTTTAAATCTGTGTTTGTCTTTGTGTTGTTCTGCCAGTAAACTTTCCAAACTTTTTTTATCCAGAGAAAATGTGTAGTCGAGTTTTGTAACTTTTTTTATTATGGGATCAAGTGAAGTGAATAGTTGATTATGAGTAGATACAGTGTGTGTGTGTGTGTGTGTGTGTGTGTGTGTGTGTGTGTGTGTGTGTGTGTGTGTGTGTGTAAAATGCCTATCCATCCGCAACACATCCGAACTCTTCAGAAATTCCACCGACCATAAACGGACTGTTGGATACGCCGACTCACGATTCGTTAACGCCCGATGATCGTATATTGGTGTGTCAATAAACGTAGGATTTAACTGTCTATAAGGCATTAGATCCACACTGGGGCAATCTGAACACTATTTGAGCCTCCTCCCCCCGCCCGTATTACAGTAAGCTGAGAGAGTGGTGGTTCTAGTGGATACATCGCTCGCATCATTTTCCGAGGGTCAGTGGTTCGATTCCCAGGCGCTCCCAGTTCACCCAGCTGTAAATGGGTACCGTACAAGACCTCATTTTACAATTTGGGGAAGTGAATGCAGTCGAGTGCAGTACCGGCCATGCTGCCTCCATGTGTACCGAAGGCTCAGTATACAGTGTGGCTAGAGTAGTCAAGCCTATGGGACCAACGTTTACACTGAGATGAGTTTTTGACTGAGATTAAGATAGAAAAATATCGTAAATATTTCAAATAAATAAATTAATGGTATAGATTCTACAGAGAGAGAGAGAGAGAGAGAGAGAGAGAGAGAGGGAGAGAGAGTCTAGCACTAAACACTGAAGTCTTACGTGATCACTGTGTCCATACTTGTCCTGCCTGCACACTTTACTGAGACGCCAAGATACTGTTTTTACCGACTCCTGCTTTACTAACATACTTTACTGATTGACTTTACTGAACACTTTACTGAATGACTTTACTGAACACTTCACTGAATGACTTTACAGAACACTTTACTGAATAACTTTACTGAACACTTTACTAAATAACTTTACTGAACACTTTACTGAACACTTTACTGAATAACTTTACAGAACACTTTACTGAATGGCTTTACTGAACACTTTATTAAATAACTTTACTGAACACTTTATTAAATAACTTTACTGAACACTTTACTGGCCACTTTACTGAATAAATTTACTGTGTTTCTTTATGATTTTGTTATATTGTGAATCTTTACTGAATTATTTTATTGTGCGGCTTCACTGCCTCATATAACTTTTATATAGGTACCTGTTAAAGTCTCTCTCTCTCTCTCTCTCTCTCTCTCTCTCTCTCTCTCTCTCTCTCTCTCCGTCTCTCTCCTCCAGGCCAGAACAGCAATATTGGCTGGAGGGATTTTGATGAGAGAAATGAGAGTGATGGAGAGGGGGGAGAGAGGGAGGAGAGGGGTAATGGTTGAGGGGTAAGGGGAGGGGGGTAAATGGGAGTGGGGTGAGGAAGATATGAGAGAAGATGATAAATGAGGGAAGTGATATATAATGAGGGTAGGTGAAATGTGAGGAGAGAGAGAGAGAGAGAGAGAGAGAGAGAGAGAGAGAGAGAGAGAGAGAGAGAGAGATCTTTTGTTACGCCGGACTTGGATAATGACCAGCTGGGGGACAATACAGTGCTAGATTTGTGGTGTCGTAGATCTTAAGGTGGTAAATCATAGCCTTCCGTTTCCTCTCTCAGCCCTTATGACTCTTTCTGAATTATGGGTAATGGACTTTTTTTTTTGGGGGGGGGGAGTAATTTTTTTATTTATTTTTTTTAATTTATTATTGATTTTTCTTCTTTTTGTTTTGATGTTTCTTCTTTTTATTATTATTATTATTATTATTATTATTATTATTATTATTATTATTATTATTATTATTTCACGTAAACACAAGATAGAATGAATAATGAAAATAGAAAATAAGAAAAAACCAAAAATGAAAGAAAGATGTGACAAAAATACAGATATGGAAATAAAAGAAAAAATACAAAATATTATAAAAAAATGAAAGAATTGAAAGAAAAAAATGAAGAACAAAAACATAAAAATTAAAAAAAAACATCTTTCCCATGACTGTAGATAAACCAAAAAAGTGATTTACTAACTAATAAAGTAGAGAATGAAGGCTGTCATAATAAATAAAGTAAGGGGAACACACCTGTCCTTATTGATACATTATAATGGGTAATGGGAGGGGTGAGGGGGTGGTGATGGGAGGGGTTGAGAGAGAGAATGGAGGAAGGTGGTTAATGGGAGGGGTGATAATGGTGGGGGTAATGGGATGGTTGGGTGATGGGGGGATGGGGGGTTTATGTAGTTGTAACAAGGTGTAATAATTGGAGTGGGTGACAACAGTAGTAGTAACGGGTGAAAACAGTAGTAGTAACGGGTGACAACAGTAGTAGTAACGGGTGACAACAGTAGTAGTAACGGGTGACAACAGTAGTAGTAACGGGTGAAAACAGTAGTAGTAACGGGTGACAACAGTAGTAGTAACGGCCCGTGACAACAGTAGTAGTAACGGCCCGTGACAACAGTAGTAGTAACGGCTCGTGGCAACAGGAAGATTAACAGAAGCGGAAAATCTAATCACTGATTGGTAAGGAGGGAGAATCGCCGCAAGAGGGTGGGGAGGGAGTGAGTGAGGGAGAGAGGGAGTGAGAGAGGGAGGGTGAGAGGGAGGGAGGGAGGGAGGGAGAGAGGGAGGGAGGGAGGAGGAGGGAGGAGGGAGGGAGGGGAGAGGGGGGAGAGGGAGGGAGGGTGAGAGGGAGGTAAGAGGGAGGAGGGAGAGAGGGAGGGAGGGAGAGGGAGGGTGAGGGGAGGAAGAGGGAGGGTAGAGGGAGGGAGTGAGGAGGGAGGGTGAGAGGAGGTAGAGGGAGGGAGAGGGGGGTAAGGGAGGAGTGAGGAGGGAGGGAGAGGGAGGGTAAGAGGGAGGGTAGAGGGAGGGTAAGAGGGAGGGAGGAGAGGGAGGGAGAGAGGGAGGGAGGAGGGAGGGAGGGAGAGAGGGAGGGTGAGAGGGAGGGAGGGAGAGAGGGAGGGAGGGAGGGAGGGAGGGTGAGAGGGAGGGAAGAGGAGGGAGTAGGGAGGGAGTGAGAGAGGGAGGGTGAGAGGGAGGGTAAGAGGGAGGGAGGGAGAGAGGGAGGGAGGGAGAGAGGGAGGGTGAGAGGGAGGGAAAGAGGGAGGGTAAGAGGGAGGGAGTGAGAGAGGGAGGGTGAGAGGGAGGGTAAGAGGGAGGGTAAGAGGGAGGGTAAGAGGGAGGGAGTGAGAGAGGGAGGGAGAGAGGGAGGGTGAGAGGGAGGGTAAGAGGGAGGGAGGGAGGGAGGGTGAGAGGGGGGGAGGGAAGGCGAGTGGGAGGGAGGGAGAATAAGGAATTGCGACAGATCAAAACACAGATAGAGAGACAGACAGATAAATAATAAAACGAGAGAGAATCGAAAGATAAAAAGAAAGAAAGAAAGAAAGAAAGAAAGAAAGAAACAAAAGTACGAGTATATATCAAACTATCAGAACTCGTCAGAAAAAATACTTCTGGAATATTGTTTTCCAAGGGGACTCATCTCTCTCTCTCTCTCTCTCTCTCTCTCTCTCTCTCTCTCTCTCTCTCTCTCTCTCTCTCTCTCTCTCTCATAGGTCTTACTGTATGGGAAGAAAGAGTGGCTCAATGATATTAATAGTTATAATGTAATTAATGTAATCAAGAGCTGATGTTAACATAGTAATATTTAACGTTAAAATAATTAGTCACAAAATCTTATATATATAAATTTTAATAGTTTAAAAAAATCATAAAAACTAAAGGAAAAACAAAAGAAATAAATACAAATTAAAACACAACCCCTCCTCCCCTCCAAAAAACCACCCCGACTCAAAAAAATTAAAACGTCGTCACCTAAATCTCATGAATAACTTAAAACAGTCACAGGAGATCATGAATAAAAAAAAAATACTCAATATGCCATGAAAAAAAAAAGGCAAAAGAAAAAAGTATTTTCCAATTAAACTTTCCAAAATCTCACTTTCTCTCTTCATCTGAGCACTAGTCACCCATCTCACAAGTTGCTTGGAGGATCCATATTTTTCAGGCGATCTGGGACACATTGGGTGCTGACCACGAATTAAAATGATCAATCCACTTAAATCTGAAGGAATACTTGATGGGAGGAGGGATGAGAGGAGGTGGGTGGGTGGCTGTGTATGTAGAAAGATATATTCACTGATGATTGACACACACACACACACACACGCGCGCGCACACACACACACACACACACACACACACACAGCTTGTTACCTCCTCTTCTTCATGTCTTCTATATTTACTTCCATTCTCCTCTATACATCACTGGTAGTTCAGTTAATACTCATACATACCAACTGACTGATTTTACTTTTACCACCTAAGGGAGTCGTTTCAAGTACTGTTTACATACACTACCGGGCGTATAATTAACCCCCATTACTAACGCACCTACACCATATTCTACGCCAATTTTGTTTAACTTTATCTAATTACCTCACTCCCCCCCCCCCCTCGGTAAGTCCTCCCCTCTCCCTCACCCCCCCGGTAAGTCCTCCCCTCTCCCTCACCCCCCCGGTAAGTCCTCCCCTCTCCCTCACCCCCCTTCTCCCTCACCCCCCCCTCCCCCATACGATCTTCCGTAACGAGGCTCCCAAAAACTTCTTCCCCAGCCTAGAATTATACTTCCTTCCTGTCACCTAATTGGTCAATTATCTTGTCTTTATGAACCTCTGTGAACGCTCTCTGCCGTCTCCCCTTCACCAGTCTTCCTCACCGCCTAGGAAGAGGGTCTCCTATGACCTGAGTACGGCCATATGTGCGTCTAGGGGCTGCCAGCACACACACACACACACACACACACACACACATCTGGATATACCCCCAACAAGATCAGAAATAATTTATGGTTTATTTGTCTGTCCAGTGAGAGAGAGAGAGAGAGAGAGAGAGAGAGAGAGAGAGAGAGAGAGAGAGAGAGAGAGAGAGAGAGAGAGAGAGAGAGAGAGATTTATAAATACAACCATAGGCACAGGAGAACAAAACCAGATAAATAAATCTCCTGAAACACACAATTGTTAGACAGACAGACAGAGAGACAGACTAATTGGTGTGTGTGGACCAAACAACCCATCTTTTTACCGTCTCAGCACAAAGTTGAATTAAGAAGAAAACTACCAAAGACTACCTTACTCAGCGGCCTCTCCTGATGTGTGTGTGAAGGGCGAGAGAGGCAGAAGAGGAAGTACTTTAGAGGCTAATGTTGTCGTTGCGTTGAACTGATGCAGAGAAGAAGAAAATTAGTCTTCTTCTGTGTGTCTGTTTCTTTATCAATCTGTCTGTCTGTCTATCTGTCTACGTGGTTTCCGTCTATTTGTATGTACTGTATGTTTATCTTCTTTTTTTTACGTTTAATATCCCACCCAGGTGCAGGTCATCGACCCACAACGGGGCCTAGAGGGGGGGGGGGGGGTATAGGAGTAAAAAGTTAAAAATAGAAAAGAAAAATATAATATTAATCTACACCACAAAGATGCCGGAAAACCAGCTTTGTGAAGTGGAACAGATTGTATGAGTATGGAAACACAGAAGGCAGAGCATTCCACAGTTTGGCTGTGTGAGGAAAGATGGATGTACTATAACGGGTTATTCTCGTGTGACCGATATCCACAGAGAAACGGTGGGTACCGCGGGCAAGACGTGTGTACGAACTTGCCGGCGGTACACAGGATGCCAAATCCACCGAACATTGCCCGTTAAAGTACCTGTAAAAGAGAGAGTGAAGCAACATTGTGGCGAATAGAAAGGGAAGAAAGATTGTCAACTAAAGGAGGAGAGTTAATAAGACGAAATACCTTTGATTCCACCCTATCTAACAGTTGGACAGAAGAAGAGCCACCCCAGATATGAGAGCAGTACAGTACAGCTCAGGAGTGAAGTAGCTACGGCATCTGTAAAGCATTCCCAGTTTTCGGGAGGCAGCTTTAGCAGTGTTGTGGATGTGTGGCTTCCATGACATATTAGAGGAAATGGTGAGGCCGAGCATATGTATTTCAGAATTTGGCAGAATTATTGCGTCCTGATATGTGATTGGTGGGAGATCATCTAATTTGGAAAGGGTAATTGGTAAATACTGAGTTTTATTACTTATGAATTTAACCAAGTTTCTACCTCCCCATTCGAGATGCTGCACAGATCTGCATTGATAGATGTAATGATATCAGCTCTAGAAACAGATCTAGTTTGAGAATTAGGAGGAAGGGGAAAATGTGAAGAGTGAAGAGTAGAAACATCAGCGTAAGAATGGATAGAATTAGTTGTAGTGTGAAGTAAATCATTGATAAACCGAAGGAAGAGAGTAGGTGAAAGAACAGGACCCTGTGGGACACCACTATTGGTAGAGAAAGAGCCAGAGATTTATCCTTCGACATCAACTGCCATGGATTAGTTCTCAAGGAAGCTAGAAATTAGAGAACAAAGTGGGGGAGAGAAACCATAAGATGGAAATTTAGAAAGCAAAGACTTGTGCCATACCCTGTCAAATGCTTTGGAGATGTCGAGAGCCACGACGAAAGTCACGAGTATTTACCATAAAATTCCATTACATAAACCAAAAGTTATAAAAAATATTCGCCTTAAGAATATTCCAATAACATAAGAAAAAATACACAACTCCTACAGATGAATTTCCTTATTAGAAATAAATAAATCATCTAAAATAATCATAAAAGATTAAAAAAATAAATAAATACCTTAAGAAAATACAATGGTTCCATATCATACCGCCCATCAGAGTTCATTAACAATATGTCTTCCCCGCGGGTCAAAAAGACATATTAACCCTACCGCTTCAAACTCCGTGCAGACACTAGGGATTTCAAAGCGTTTAGGTGCCTTGTGTAGCTAACGAGAGAGAGAGAGAGAGAGAGAGAGAGAGAGAGAGAGAGAGAGAGAGAGAGATAACTGAACTATATCTTATTTCATAACTCTTATCTCAAGTTAAACAAATGTACTATTATATATTTCAATGTCTTTCTGTTCATACAAATTTACACCATTCCCAACACTCGCTCCACCTCCCAAAAACAGCGAGAAACCCACACTGGAAATACCTTAATTAATCAACAAAACTTACCATCTCTCTAGTTTTACGTCGTGGATGCAGAATTTCACTTGAGGTTTGCTGTGTTGTGTTGTGTTGTGTTGTGTTGTGTTGTGTTGTGTTGTGTTGTCTTGTGTTGTCTTGTGTTGATGAATATACAGTATCTATCTATCTATCTATCTATCTATCTATCTATCTATCTATATAAATACACATGAAGGTAATATATCCATGTACTTAGCTTACGCGTTCGTGAGAGTATGTACACAAAGATCGACAAATTCTTCCTAAATCCGCATAAGTAAAGCAAGACGCGTTAGTCCCCCCTTAAATCCGGATAATTCAGGAGGTGAGGACAGGCTCGCGTGAGGTATTACCGGCCGGGAGAGAAGAGTGGAGAAGCGGGGATAAAGGATATATTAAAAAAGGGGAGGAAAAGAAGAGAAAATGTGATAAACGAGACACACTTAGAGCAGCTGTGATGAGACGGTGTGAGAAGAATGAGGAAGAGACGGAGGAGTGAAGAGGAAGAAGAGGAAGAGGAGGAGGTTATGAGTCTTGGGTGATTTAGGAGTTACTGGTGATTTATGAGTTACTGGTGAGAGGTATGTCGATAGGAGAGGAATTTTTTATAACAGGTGTAGGAATGATAAGGGAATGAATGGACGATGATAATGATGATGATGATGATGATGATGATGATGATGATGATGATAATGATGGTGATGATGATAATAATAATAAAGAAGGAGGGAAGGAGTTGAGGGGGGGAGGGAAAGAAAGCGAGAGGGAGGAAAGGAGAAAGGGAGAGGAGGAGAGGGAGAGAGAGGAGGAGGGGGGAGAGAGGCAAGGAAGATAGGAGTGGGAAGGACGGCGAGAGGCAAGCAGGGAGGGAAGGGCAGGAAGGATGGGGGGAAGGAGGGAAGGAGTCGTGACAGGTGAGTTAGTATGCTGATGCGTCTAACGAGAGGGAGAGAGAGAAGAGTAGAGTGAGGGAAGAGGGAGAGAGGGAAGAGAGAGAGAGGAGAGTGAGGGAAGAGAGAGAGACAGAAGAGGGAGAGAGGAGAGTGAGGGAGAGAGGAGAGAGGAGAGTGAGGGAAGAGGGAGAGAGGAGAGTGAGGGAAGAGGGTAGAGAGAGAAGAGGGAGAGAGGAGAGTGAGGGAAGAGGGAGAGAGGGAAGAGAGAGAAGAGTAGAGTGAGGGAAGAGAGAGAGAGAGAAGAGGGAGAGAGGGAAGGGTGAGGGAAGAGGGAGGGGGTGGGCCGGGAGGAGGGGGTGGAGGGTGGGTGGCAAGAAGTAAGAGAGAGAGAGAGAGAGAGAGAGAGAGAGAGAGAGAGAGAGAGAGAGAGAGAGAGACTTCCTCACCCACATTGCGCCATTAATACCGAAAATACGAATATATCCATAAAATAATCTTGACCTCCTCGTCAATGCGCCATTAGGTTGACCAAAATAAAGGTCTCTATAAACCCAACCTTTAATGACGTCTTATAGTTCCCTCGTTACGCCGTAATAGTGAACGAAATGGAAAAAAATAATAAAAAAAATAAAATTATCTCATTACCATTCTCTGGTCGCGTCAAAATAATGGAAAAAAAAAAGCAAATACAAATACACTAATACGAATAAAATTTACCTGACGTGAATGAAATTAAAAAAAAAATAAATTTATTCTCATTATCATTCACTCGTCACGCCAAAATACTAATAACAACAAATAAATCACAAAAACACGAACAAAATTAAACTTGACGCCAAAAAAAAACAATCAATTATTCTCACCAATCTCTCGTTGCACCATAATGAAAAAAAACACACAAACACATGAACAAAATTTACTTGACACCAGCCTGATTGTGCCATAATAGTAACGACAATCAAAAACAACACATAAAGAGAAGCATTCACGCCTCCACACCGCCATTACACAGGTCTACGAGCGACTCACAGACTGGCACCCAGGTATAGGATGACTCAGTGGACGACCAGCAAAAATTAGCCACTTGAAAAATATATTAAGTAAATGGTTAAAAATATCGGTTGGTTAGTAATTAAGTAGTTAAAAATAGTATAAGTAATTTCTAGGGTTGTTTTATTGAGTTAGAATGTACAAAAGTTACTTATAGGTGTAAGATAAGTGTGTATGCGTGATTATAAGTAGTCTTTTAGTGTTGATTTGCCCAACCGTGAGGGAAAGCTGTACCATATCACCGTGGAGATAAGCTGTACACACCACCGTGGAGATAAGCTGTACACACCACCGTGGAGATAAGCTGTACACATCACCGTGGAGATAAGCTGTACACACCACCGTGGAGATAAGCTGTACACACCACCGTGGAGATAAGCTGTACACATCACCGTGGAGATAAGCTGTACACATCACCGTGGAGATAAGCTGTACACATCACCGTGGGGATAAGCTGTACACACCACCATGAGGACAAGCTGTACGCATCACCGTGAGGACAAGCTGTACATCTCATCGTGCACAGATCAATATTTCTCCCCCCGGCTGCGTCCAATCATCGCCCCGGGTGTTAAATACGCCGTTAACTCCACCTGCCGGCCAACCCTCCCTCGTAGTCACGCCGGAACTGCCTACTGTAAACAAATAGCACGCGGCCCTACCATGATCAGGGGTGGAACGTCGACCCAGAGTGAGTTACGATGAATTACACGATAGGGAGAGAGAGAGAGAGAGAGAGAGAGAGAGAGAGAGAGAGAGAGAGAGAGATCAGGTTACTATATCATAAAATTATGACATGATAGTTCCACATTAGGAGTTAACCCGTGGAGTGCAAGGTAAGGTCAGGTAAGGTTAGGTTAATTTAGGTTAGGCAAAGTAAAGTAGAGTTAGGTTAGGTTAGGTTATTATTATTATTTTGCATTACAGTTATCTCCGTGATTCTCGCTACACTCAGATCAGCTTTAATCCATTATTGTTGTCCGCTAATGGATGCCAATAGCGGTAAAGTCCGTTAAACGAGGTCTTTCCCGTTATAGTAAATTAAATGTTGCTCACGTCCCCGAATGCTGAGGAGCTAACCTCTACCTCCTGACCGCACAACCAAACCGCCATCTCCTAACACCCACCTCCTAACACCCACCTCCTAACACCCACCTTCTAACACCCACCTTCTAACACCCACCACCTAACACCCACCTCCTAACACCAACCACCGAACACCCACCTCCTAACACCCATCACCTAACACCCACCTCCTAACACCCACCACCTAACACCCACCTCCTAACACCAACCACCGAACACCCACCTCCTAACACCCACCTCCTGACACCAACCACCGAACACCCACCTCCTAACACCCACCTCCTAACACCCACCTTCTAACACCCACCACCTAACACCCACCTCCTAACACCCACCACCTAACACCCACCTCCTAACACCCACCTCCTAACACCCACCTCCTAACACCCACCACCTAACACCCACCACCTAACACCCACCTCCTAACACCCACCACCTAACACCCACCTCCTAACACCCACCTCCTAACACCCACCACCTAACACCCACCACCTAACACCCACCTCCTAACACCCACCACCTAACACCCACCTCCTAACACCCACCTCCTAACACCCACCTCCTAACACCCACCTCCTAACACCCACCTCCTAACACCCACCACCTAACTCCCACCTCCTAACACCCACCTCCTAATACCCACCACCTAACACCCACCACCTAACACCCACCTCCTAACACCCACCTCCTAACACCCACCACCAAACATCCACCACCTAACACCCACCACCTAACACCCACCACCTAACACCCACCTCCTAACACCCACCACCGAACACCCACCTCCTAACACCCACCACCTAACACCCACCACCTAACACCCACCACCTAACACCCACCTCCTAACACCCACCACCTAACACCCACCACCTAACACCCACCTCCTGACACCCACCTCCTAACACCCACCACCTAACACCCACCACCTAACACCCACCTCCTAACACCCACCACCTAACACCCACCACCTAACACCCACCACCTAACACCCACCTCCTAACACCCACCTCCTAACACCCACCACCTAACACCCACCACCTAACACCCACCTCCTAACACCCACCACCTAACACCCACCACCTAACACCCACCACCGAACACCCACCACCTAACACCCACCTTCTAACACCCACCACCAAACACCCACCTCCTAACACCCACCACCAAACATCCACCACCTAACACCCACCACCTAACACCCACCACCTAACACCCACCACCTAACACCCACCTCCTAACACCCACCACCTAACACCCACCTCCTAACACCCACCTCCTGACACCAACCACCGAACACCCACCTCCTAACACCCACCTCCTAACACCCACCTTCTAACACCCACCACCTAACACCCACCTCCTAACACCCACCACCTAACACCCACCTCCTAACACCCACCTCCTAACACCCACCTCCTAACACCCACCACCTAACACCCACCACCTAACACCCACCTCCTAACACCCACCACCTAACACCCACCTCCTAACACCCACCTCCTAACACCCACCACCTAACACCCACCTCCTAACACCCACCACCTAACACCCACCTACCACCTAACACCCACCTCCTAACACCCACCTCCTAACACCCACCTCCTAACACCCACCACCTAACACCCACCTCCTAACACCCACCACCTAACACCCACCACCTAACACCCACCTCCTAACACCCACCTCCTAACACCCACCACCAAACATCCACCACCTGACACCCACCACCTAACACCCACCACCTAACACCCACCTCCTAACACCCACCACCTAACACCCACCTCCTAACACCCACCACCTAACACCCACCTCCTAACACCCACCTCCTAACACCCACCTCCTAACACCCACCTCCTAACACCCACCACCTAACACCCACCTCCTAACACCCACCACCTAACACCCACCACCTAACACCCACCTCCTAACACCCACCTCCTAACACCCACCACCAAACATCCACCACCTGACACCCACCACCTAACACCCACCACCTAACACCCACCTCCTAACACCCACCACCGAACACCCACCTCCTAACACCCACCACCTAACACCCACCACCTAACACCCACCACCTAACACCCACCTCCTAACACCCACCACCTAACACCCACCACCTAACACCCACCTCCTGACACCCACCTCCTAACACCCACCACCGAACACCCACCACCTAACACCCACCTCCTAACACCCACCACCTAACACCCACCACCTAACACCCACCACCTAACACCCACCTCCTAACACCCACCACCTAACACCCACCACCTAACACCCACCACCTAACACCCACCTCCTAACACCCACCACCTAACACCCACCACCGAACACCCACCTTCTAACACCCACCTCCTAACACCCACCACCTAACACCCACCACCTAACACCAAGTGGTAATAAAAAACAAAAATAAATAAATCAAATCAAATAAACCAATAAATGCACTTTTTTCGGAACTATATTTCTCAAGCATTTTTTTTTTGTTCCTCTGTTCATTATCACGGAGGCCTCATGAAGCAACTTTTCTTAACTCGTGTTTCTCAAGTTTGTGATGGTGAGAGAGAGAGAGAGAGAGAGAGAGAGAGAGAGAGAGAGATTCAAACGACTGATTCACCAACGGACATATATAAACCTTCCCAAACACACACACACACACACACACACAGCCCACAAAAGGTGTTTCAATCAGCACAACTCATTCCCCTTCACAACTAATCCACTTATTTCCCCCAACTCATCAGATGAGGGAAAATAATCACAACTAATTTCTCCCACCTTTACCCTTTGTTTACGTCTGATTAACGAGGGGGAAAAAAGTGAGGGAAAAAATATTAATTACTCCTACGTTCACGCTTTTGTAACCTGGTATTAATATTTGTGTTGACATTATGTATTGGATATTATACTGAAGGGTATTTACGGTTTGTATACAAGAGATTGTTTATATTACAAACTGGAAATAATAATATGGCGGTGTTGTGTTTTTTTTATGGTTAATTTTTTTAAAGCGTTTGGCAATATTAGATTAGGGGATATAATTTAGTGATATATTTACGGTTTATGTTAAGGTTTTATGTCAACATTTTATACTTGGAATTATGTAAATACGTTTTGTATATAAATGGGACAGGGGCGCCAACCCTCAAGATAGATTATGATGCTGCACACTGACGCTAATTAAAGACAAAATAACAGTGTAATTTAAAATGTGATTCTTTTTAAACATTAGGTAAAGAAAATTATATAAACCCGTATTGTAAATATTGTAAGTCTCTCTCTCTCTCTCTCTCTCTCTCTCTCTCTCTCTCTCTCTCTCTCTCTCTCTCACATCCAACATCCAAAAATAATAACATATAAGTCACATTTGTCAGATATATAAAATACTCACTAGTAGAAGTCATATATGAATCACACACACACACACACACACACATAGAGAGGAGAGAGTCACACTTGAATGCCAAACGCTTATAAATATCTCGACAGGAAAAATGTCTGCGTGTTACTTGGCCGTGAACTACTGAGTCATAAACCTGTATCGTAAACCACAAACTTCCCCGTCGGCGCAGACTGCAGTGAGAGCAGACTGGCTGGAAAGCAGACTGCTAGGGAAGCAGAATGGTATGGGACACACTGTGGAGAGCAGACTGTGGAGGGCAGACAGGTAGGAGAAGACTGGCGGGAGAGCAGACTGACGGGAGAGCAGACTGGCAGAGAGCAGACTGTGGAAAGGAAGATTTGGGAGAGGGTGGAGATGCAGCAGCAGAATTATAAGTGGGTTTCGTGGCGGTGATGACAGCAGACTGACGGGAGAGCAGACTGGTGGGAGAGCAGACTGACGGGAGAGCAGACTGACGGGACAGCAGACTGGTTGATAAACAGAGTGGAGAGAAAGTAGAAGAAAAAACAAAAAACATAAGAGAAAGCAGACTGACTAGATCAAAAAACGTCAATAAACACCCACACACACCCACACCCACCCACACCCACACCCACACACACGCCCACACACACCCACACACACACCACACCCACACCCACACCCACACCCACACACACCACCCACACACACCCACACCCACACCCACACACACCCACACACACACCCACACCCACACCCACACACACACCCACACACACACCCACACCCACACCCACACACCCACACACACACACCCACACACACACCCACACACACACCCACACACACCCACACACACACCCACAC
>CAUDMG010000100.1:1737500-1752500 GCA_958450375.1 Homarus gammarus | reverse complement strand
TGATCTTTGCTGCCCGCCAAATACAGGAAAAGTGCAGAGAACAGCGTCGTGACCTGTACATGGCTTTCATCGACCTAACCAAGGCTTTCAACTCGGTCAACAAGGAAGCGCTCTGGTGGACCCTCAGCCGTTTTGGCTGCCCACCAAAATTCATTGCAATTGTGAGGCAACTCCACGATGGCATGAACGGCAGTGTCCTGCACAACGGCACCTAATCAGAGTTCTTCCCCATCCAAACAGGGGTTAAACAAAGGTGTGTACTGGCACCAACTCTCGTTTCCATCTTCTTGGCTGCCCTCCTTACTCGTGCCAGTGCCAATTCAGCCAGCGAGGTGAACATCGAGTACCGGGTGAAGGGGGGTCTTTTCAACATAAGACCACTCCAGGCAAGAAAAAGGTGTCGGCAGCTTCCATTACTGACCTTTAGTATGCAGACGACCTCACCCTTGTTGCTCACACTGAACACGACCTACAGGAGATCCTGAACACCTACGCAGACGCATATGCACACTTCGGCCTTGAGGTGAATGTATGTAAGACTCAGATTCTCTTTCAACCTGCCCCTGGTTCAGACACACCTCCACCATCCATCCAGCTTAACGGTACTACCCTCTCTAATGTTGACCACGTTCGGTATCTCGGCTCCCACCTGTCCACCACCGCAGACATCGATTAAGAGATTCATCATCGGATCAGATGTGCATCTCAAGCCTTGGGCGGCCTCCGAAATCGTGTTTTCAGCTATAGAGAGCTGAAATTATCCACAAAGCTGCACGTACATCGAGCAGTGGTCCTGTCCACCCTACTATATGGCAGTGAGACATGGGTCACATACAGAAGGCACCTCAAGGCACTTGAAAACTTTCACCAACGTAGTCTACGTTCCATCCTTCGAGTTCGCTGGGAAGACAAGAGAACAAATGCCAGTATTCTTGCTGACACCAACTGTAGGAGCATCGAGGCTGCCATTATCCATGAACAACTACGTTGGACTGGCCATGTTACCCGCATGGACGACAGTAGACTGCCAAAGCAGTTACTTTACAGTCACCTAACGAATAGTTAACGTAACGCCGGCGGGCAATTGAAAGGGTATAAGGATAGTCTTAAGACAAACCTGAAAAGATGCCAAATAGACCCCCTCACCTGGGAGACTATTACTCCACGTCATAATGCTTGGAGAAGCACCACACGAGAAGGTGTGAATACTTTCAAGTTAGCCCGACTTCAAACCGAGGCAGACAAGCGCCAACGTCGGAAAGACGCTGCCACCGCCCCTACCACAGTAGATGGAGCCCTCCACAGGTGCAACGAATGTGAACGACGCTGTGGGTCCCGTATCGGGCTCTTTAGTCACCTCAAGACTCACCAACTTAGGTGATATCCCTAATAACCCATATCATTGTATCATAGCTGGATGGTCGTCATGCTCGACTCCGAGTTACAGCAAAGTAGTAGAAGTGTGTGTGTGTGTGTGTGTGTGTGTGTGTGTGTGTGTGTGTGTGTGTGTGTATTTTCACCATCTCGTGCCACTTGTCATTCCACTACTGTATCACCGTCGTAAATTTCATGATCTGTTACATAATCCCTGTATCCCTATTGTGCTCTGAATACATAAACAGAACCCATGTAATTTCCATAAGATCTGTATCCGACATATAAAGGATTAAAGGAGTGACCTGAAGATTACGCACCCCGGCTTATTTCACTTGAATATTACATAATAATCCATTGAACGCTGCCTGAGGGGTTAGGTTAAGTTAGGTTAGGTGATGTGACTGAAAGAAGGAACAACATATTGAATACAAACATTTAAAACATCTCCAGTGTGTGTGTGTGTGTGTGTGTGTGTGTGTGTGTGTGTGTGTGTTTGAGGATTGATTGTTAAAGGGACCTCGAAAATGTTAAGAGTAGAGGGCTGTGGTCTCCAACCCTCAGACTTCAGGAAGACATTTTCACAGACAGACATACATCCAGGGGAGCAGAAAGGGATGGGGGGAGGAGGGAGGAAAGCAGGAAAGGAATCACGTAACCCCCATTCCCTTTCCATCCCCCACCCCACCCCTCCCATCCCCCCACCCCACTCCCCCCTTCCATCCCCTACCCCATTCCTTCCATCCCCCCACCCCACTCCCCCTTTCCATCCCCTACCCCATTCCTTCCATCCCCCCACCCCACTTCCCCTTCTATCCCCCCACCCCACTTACCCTTCTCCCCCCTTCCAAATTATCATATAAAACCTCCTCTAACCCCTGAGGAGATCTCGGAAAGGGAAAGGGTAAAGGGGGAAAAAATATGGAGTAGCTGTGTTTTCCCTCATATTAAATACCTGGTTGTCCCAAACCTAACCTAACCTAATCTAACTTACCCTCACATCACCAAACCAAACCTAACCTAATCTAACCTAACCTAACCTAATCTAATCTAACTTAACCTAACCTAACCAAATCTAACTATACCTAACCTAACCAAACCTAATCTAACCTAACCTAACCTAATCTAACTTACCCTCACATCACCAAACCAAACCTAACCTAATCTAACCTAACCTAATCTAATCTAACTTAACCTAACCTAACCAAATCTAACCTAACCTAACCTAACCAAATCTAACTTAACCTAACCTAACCAAATCTAACTTAACCTAACCTAACCAAATCTGCCAATACCTAACCTAACCAAATCTAACTTAACCTAACCTACCCCCGAGGTGAGAAGAGCGACTCGGTAAACAGGGAACGTAGCTGGTCTTCACTGCCGGCTATACAGGGCTGTGGGTGTGGGGGGTACCATCTGGCGCACCACGTCACCCAAGCGACACCTTAAACGTATTACTTAAATTTTTCTTCTTAACCCAGGAAGAAGCGTGTGTGTGTGTGTGTGTGTGTGTGTGTGTGTGTGTGTGTGTGTGTGTGTGTGCGTGTGTGTGTGTGTGTGTGTGTTTGTGGTTTACTGGAGGCGATGGATTAGTTGACCAGATGTGAAGGAAATAAACCCTCACAATCCTAACCCATTCGCCAAGGATTAGTACTCGCCAAGGATTAGTACTCGCTAAGGATTCGTACTCGCTAAGGATTAGTACTCGCTAAGGATTCGTACTCGCTAAGGATTACTTGACCAGAAAAAAAAAGAGTTGGATCCTATAAAGCCTCACAGACAGACTCAAGACTACTGCATGTGAAGGATTAGCTTCATTTAGGACCCCCCCCCCTTTCCCCCAGCATTCTTACGTCAAGGCTCAGGGGGAAAATATCCACACACTGAAAATATCCACACTAAAAATCAATATCCACACTTCATAAAACACTATCCACATTGGAAAAAAACACCTACAATAAATAAAAAAAACACGAAATAAAACAAAAACAAACATAAATACAGACACCCACACTAAGACGGTCTAGCTGGTTGATGTCTTAATAACCAAGTGAAGTTCCAACTACATATAAATTCTTCTCATGGCTTCAAGACCGACCGCAAGACACCGCCTAGAGTCCTAGACGATGCTGCTGCTGCTGGTGGTGAGGGAAAAATCAACGCCACGCACACGTCTCTCTCTCCTGCGCGCCTCTAGCCCCCAAACCTTGATGCAATCTTGAAATTATACCCCGTGGCTGTCTGTCTATGTTGGGTGTGTGGGGGAAGTGAGTGTGTGGGGGGGGGAAGTGAGTGTGTGGGGGGGGGGGGGGGAAGTGAGTGTTGGGTGTTGGCGGAGTGGGATTTCGGTGGTGTGTTTGTGTGTGTGTATGTGTGTGAGTGTGTGTGTGTGTGTGTGTTGTTTTATAGGACATTCACACTCGAATCAAAGTCTTCCCAAGAAATGAGGAGAAACAGTACTCTTTCCACCACACCACGACGCCCAGCACTCCACACACACACACACACACACACACACACACTGTAATAGAAAATATGTCCCAGTATATATACGGTAGGGGCGGAGGGAAGGTTGCCAAACGCCTGTGTTATTACCTGTCGTGAGTCACCTGTTTGATGTGTGGGAGTGAGAGATGGGTGGTGGACTACTACTACTACTACTATCATCACCATCATTCCTACCACCTCCATCACCCTAGCTGCCACCACCATCACCACCATCACCCTAGCCACCACCACCATCACCACCACCACCATCACCATCACCACCACCACCATCGCCGCCACCACCACCACCACCACCACCATCACCACCACCACCACCACCCACCACCACCATCACCACCACCACCACCATCACCACCACCACCACCGTCACCACCACCACCATCACCACCACCACCATCACCACCACCACCACCGTCACCACCACCACGACCGTCACCACCACCACGACCGTCACCACCACCACGACCGTCACCACCACCATCACCACCACCACCGTCACCACCACCACCACCGTCACCACCACCGTCACCACCACCACCACCATCACCACCATCACCGCCACCACCATCGCCGCCACCACCACCACCATCGCCGCCACCACCACCACCATCACCACCACCACCACCACCATCACCACCATCACCGCCACCACCATCGCCGCCACCACCACCACCATCGCCGCCACCACCACCACCATCACCACCACCACCACCATCACCACCACCATCACCACCACCATCACCACCACCACCACCGTCACCACCACCACCATCACCACCACCACCACCACCGTCACCACCACCACGACCGTCACCACCACCATCACCACCACCACCGTCACCACCACCACCACCGTCACCACCACCACCATCACCACCATCACCACCATCACCGCCACCACCATCGCCGCCACCACCATCACCACCAGCACCACCATCACCACCACCATCACCACCACCACCATCACCATCACCACCACCACCACCATCACCACCACCACCACCATCACCACCACCACCATCACCACCACCACCGTCACCACCACCGTCACCACCACCGTCACCATCACCTGGCTATGTGAAGATCAACATCATGATTATGTAGCTTCGAGGAACCAGCTCACTGCATTAACATGAGGGAGAGGGAAGGAGGGAGGAAGGGTGAGAGTGGGTGGTTGGGAAGGAAGGAAGGAAGGAAGGAGGGAGGAAGGGTGAGAGTGGGTGGGAAGGAAGGAAGGAAGGAGAGGAAGGAAGGAAGGAGAGGAAAGAAGGGTGAGAGTGGGTGGGTGGGAAGGAAGGAAGGAGAGGAAGGAGAGGGAGGAGGGAGGAAGGGTGAGAGTGGGTGGGTGGGAAGGAAGGAAGGAGAGGAAGGAGAGGGAGGAGGGAGGAAGGGTGAGAGTGGGTGGGAAGGAGGGAAGGAAGGAAGGAAGGAGAGGGAGGAGGGAGGAAGGGTGAGAGTGGGTGGGAAGGAAGGTAGGAAGGAAGGAAGGAGAGGGAGGAGGGAGGAAGGGTGAGAGTGGGTGGGAAGGAAGGTAGGAAGGAAGGAAGGAAGGAAGGAAGGAAGGAAGGAGAGGAAGGAGGAGGAAGGGTGAGAGTGGGTGGGAAGGAAGGAAGGAAGGAAGGAAGGAAGGAAGGAGAGGAAGGAGGGAGGAAGGGTGAGAGTGGGTGGGAAGGAAGGTAGGAAGGAAGGAAGGAAGGAAGGAAGGAAGGAAGGAAGGAAGGAAGGAGGAAGGAAGGGTGAGAGTGGGTGGGAAGGAGGGAAGGAAGGAAGGAAGGAAGGAGGGAGGGGAAGGAGGGAGGAAGGGTGAGAGTGGGTGGGAAGGAAGGAAGGAAGGAAGGAAGGAAGGAAGGAGAGGAAGGAGGGCGGAAGGGTGAGAGCGGGTGGGAAGGAAGGAAGGAAGAAAGGAGGGAGGGGAAGGAGGGAGGAAGGGTGAGAGTGGGTGGGAAGGAAGGAAGGAAGGAAGGAAGGAAGGAAGGAAGGAAGAAAGGAAAGAGAATGGGTCAAGGGAGGGAGGAAATGAGGGAGGAAGATGGAATGGAAGGAGAGAGAGAGAGAGAGAGAGAGAGAGAGAGAGAGAGAGAGAGAACAGCTTAACTTGAATATTACGGACAGAATTTGTACAATGGTAATAAATTGTTTTCTCACTTTACCTCCTGAGATAACACACACACACATACACACACACACATACACACACACACACACACACACACACACACACACACACTCGAACCTTCCCCCACAACACAACATCTTCCCAACCCCCCCACATAACTCCCCCCATCTTCTCTCCCTCCCCCACAACACCACCCCACCCCACACCCCCCACCCTCCCGACTCAACACCATTTATCACCACCTTCCACCAGCTAACTTATAAAAACCTTGTACAATGTTGTGAAAAAATTAACTTAACCGGATTTAATTAAGCTCTATCCAGGATCAGGTTTGCACTTTGAACTTGAAGCAAATACTTACACCACAGACGGATTTATTCTATTTAATTTACACCACGGACGGATTTATTCTATTCAATTTACACCACGGACGGATTTATTCTATTTAATTTACAACCCCGGATGGATTTATTCTATTTAATTTACACCACGGACGGATTTATTCTATTTAATTTACAACCCCGGATGGATTTATTCTATTTAATTTACAACCCCGGACGGATTTATTCTATTTAATTTACAACCCAGGACGGATTTATTCTATTTAATTTACACCACGGACGGATTTATTATATTTAAATAAAAATTTACACCAAGGACGGATTTATTCTATTTCAGGTCGTTAAATGTAATCGCAAATTTATTCTATATTTATTTATTCTCATGTTGATTAGTTTTTTCTTGGCTTTTTTTCAATACATTCTTTAATTTATTCTTTATTCTAGTATTTTTTTTATTAGTTCTATTTATTCCTATTTATTATTCTTTCAAAATTTCTTTATTTTTAACGTTTAGTATTTTTTTTTTCTTCTCAAGTTTATGTCATATTATTTTCGATTTATTTTATTATTTCTTATCTTGATTTTTTTTTTTTGGGGGGGGGGGGGGGGAGGGGACGGGGTGATTTATCCACCTTTAATCTATTACTGATTTAGAATTACTCTTATCTACAGTGTAATTTATTATCTAAGTTATTCAGATTAGATTTATTCCTCTAAGATATATTCTGGATGAAGTCATTCTGTGCTAAGTTTATTCTGTTTGCTTACGTTTACTTACAGGAGGGTGAGGGAGAGCGAAGGAGGGTGAGGCGAGGGTGAGGGAAGGGTGAGGGAGGGTGAGGGAGAGCGAAGGAGGGTGAGGGAGGGTGAGGGAAGAGTGAGGGAAGGGTGAGGGAGAGTGAGGGTGAGGGAGAGTGAGGGAAGGGTGAGGGAGGGTGAGGGAAGGGTGAGGGAGAGTGAGGGAAGGGTGAGGGAGGGTGAGGGAGAGCGAAGGAAGGGTGAGGGAGTGAGGGAAGAGTGAGGGAAGGGTGAGGGAGAGTGAGGGTGAGGGAGAGTGAGGGGAGGGAGAGTGAGGGAAGGGTGAGGGAGAGTGAGGGAAGGGTGAAGGAAGGGTGAGGGAGGGTGAGAGGAGGGTGAGGGTAGGGTGAGGGAAGGGTGGGGGAAGGGTAAGGGAGGGTGAGGGAGAGTCAAGGAAGGGTGAAGGAGTGAGGGAAGAGTGAGGGAAGGGTGAGGGAGAGTGAGGGTGAGGGAGAGTGAGGGAGGGTGAGGGAAAGTGAAGGAGGGTGAGGGAAGGGTGAGGTAAGGGTGAGAGAGGGTGAGAAAGAGGAAGAGAAGGGACACAGAGGAAGCAAAGGAGTGAGGTTGACAGCGAAGGAGAGGAAGAGAAAGAGACAGACAGAGAGATGTTGGAGAAGGAGACAGACGACAGACAGACAAAGTTAGACAGTTATACAGATATACACACATATACAGACAGACAGACAGACAAATAGACGTGAGGTAACAATAACAGACAGAAAATGAGACAAGAAACAGACAAAGATACAGACAAAGAGAGAGAGAGAGAGAGAGAGAGAGAGAGAGAGAGAGAGAGAGAGAGAGAGAGAGAGAGATGAGAATACAAGGATAATAATAATAATAGTAATAATAAACAATAAAAAATGATATAAAAACACGCCATTAATAACTTCAAAATCAATTAACGACAAAAAAACAGATTGGTAATTTATTCACCAGATATGGAATAAATCTTTTCATCTGGACAAAATTACAGGTAAAAATTGACTAATTCCTTACGAAAATTCCAGCCTTGCCCCCGCCCCGCCCCGCTCCGCCCCGTCCCCGCCCCGCCCCGCCTTGTCCGCCCCGCCCAGCCAGCAGCTCCTAAGGGCCACAAGACATATATTATGTATCACCTGCTTGGTTCTTCCTGTGTGTGTGTGTGTGTGTGAGGGAATAAGAGAGAAAGAAAGAGAAATAAGAGAGATATTAAGACAGACGAAGAAAGAGAGATAGAGAGAGAGAGATAAAGTTAGAGAAAGGAAAGACAGAGAAGGTAAGAGAAAAGAGAAAGAAAAATAGAAAGAAAATAGAGAGGAAGAAAGTCAGAGAATAGAGAAAGAAAGATAAAGAGTGAGAGAAAGAAAGTGAAAAGAAAGAGAGAAAGACAAGAGAAAAGAAAGAAAGAATGAAAGAAAGTGCCCACCCTTGCCCTAACACATAACACCTAAAGCTGAACACACGCCGGTAAACTGTCTTATCATCCTCAGTTCTTTAGTTAAATCAATACTCTTCAAACTTCAACACCTAACTCCTCTGACGGCTCATGATGGCTCCTGTCCTTCCCTCATCCTCACCCCTCTCTCCATCATCCTCCACAATCCTCAACATACTTCCCTAATTGTCACCCTTCTCTTCCTCCTCCATCCCTCCCCTTCACCCTACCGCTCCCTGTCACCCCTCCCTCACCTCTCCCCCACCCCCTCACCCCTCCCTCACCTCTCCCCCACCCCCTCACCCCTCCCTCACCTCTCCCCCACCCCCTCACCTCTCCCTCACCTCGCCCACTATTAAGGTAAATCCCCTACAGTACACGAGGCTCTCAGGTGTATGTGTTCAGGTTAATTATCAAGGTAACAATTACAGGTAAGTCACTCATTTAGTACCAGGTGTACTGGATGTTGTTGTTGTTGTACTTATTATTATTATTATTATCATCGTTATTATTATTATTATTATTATTATTATTATTATTATTATTATTATTATTATTATCTGTTGTTGTGTAATACTATTGTTTAATGGCGGAGATTAAAGGTTGGCCCAGGTGAGTAAATTCGGTCGAGTTACCCTCATGGCGCACCACCGAGAGACAGGTATAGTGAAACGTGGGTGGTAGAGTCCCTAGAGTTTATTAAAGTAGATCTGTTAATGTGGTGAGAGTAAGACACAGCAACAATCATGACAATAGTAGTGATAATAATAACAAGAACAATAATAATAATAAGAACAAGAACAGCAACAATAACAATATTAATAATGACAATAACAACAATAATAACAACAACATATATGAAGCCCCATATACAGAAGCTGTCCAATTTCCTGAAAGTCTTATGTTGATATAAATGTTTTCCATGAACACTAGTTAGCGTTAATGTACGTCAATGAGTAATTATAATAATGTATTTCTGGAAGTATATAAATGAATCTCCGCGAGGCATTTGTAGTTCAGAAAATCATAATAAAATACTAAATGCATCCCAGCTTAGCTTTGTAGTTGAACGAAGCTTTATAAAACACTAGGTATCTCAACGAAGCTTTATAAAACACTAGGTATCTCAACGAAGCTTTATAAAACACTAGGTATCTCAACGAAGCTTTATAAAACACTAGGTATCTCAACGAAGCTTTATAAAACACTAGGTATCTCAACGAAGCTTAATAGAACGAAGCCTTATAGAGACGTTACGCGGATAGAATGACAGCACGTGAGGGAAGTGGAAAGAAATCAAGGGGGAAAGGGAGAGAAAGAGAGAAAGCAGAAAGACCGCAATCGTAGGAGAAAGCAAAGAGAAAGTAGGCAATAAATCTCAAGTAAAGGGGAAAGGTTAAGAAAATATGTAGCGTGTAGAAAGGAATTACATATATATATATATAGAGAGAGAAAGTAAAAAGAAAGTTTGTGAAATATCCATCCACAGGAGAAACCCTAAGACGCTAGACAGTGAAAGCAAAAAGAAAGTCGATCATAAGTCCCTGGATAAAAAAGGGGAAAAGAAAATACATGATAAGTGAAGGAAGGAACACAAACGTAGTGAAACCATAAGGGGAAAGTTGAAGAAGAACAAGAACAAGAGCAAGAACAAGAACAAAAGGAGAAGGAGGAAGAAGAGGTTTAGTAAGAGAAGAACAAGAAGAACAAGAACAAGAAGAACAAGAACAAGAGCAAGAACAAGAACAAAAGGAGGAAGAGGAAGAAGAGGTTTAGTAAGAGAAGAACAAGAAGAACAAGAACAAGAAGAAAAGGAGGAAGAGGAGGAGGAAGAAGAGGTTTAGTAAGAGAAGAACAAGAAGAACAAGAAGAAAAGGAGGAGGAGGAGGAGGAAGAAGAGGTATAGTAAGAGAAGAACAAGAACAAGAAGAACAAGGAGAACAAGAAAAAGTTAAACGTTGGAGAATAAAAATAAAGTTGAAAATCATTTAGAGAGAGAAGAAAGCAGGAGAAAGTACAAATGAATTGAAAGTGAAGACAAAGGCTAATAGAAAGCTGGCAATGAATCCAGAGGGAATGAAAGCCGTAAAATAAAGTAAAAAAAGAAAGGAATGGAGAGAAATAACACAAATTTAGAGAAAGCAAAAGAGAAAACAAATAAGGAAATTGTAAAAAAGAAAGTTTAGTTAATAGTGATTTTGTAAAGAAGTAAAACAAGAATGAAACAATTGTAAAAAAAAAGAAAACACACACACACACACACAAACACACACACACACACACACACAAACACACACACACACGCACCTCTCATAAAGAAAGCAGAAAGAGAGTTGACAATAAAACATAGACAAATAGAAAGTACAATAAAACAATCGAGAGTAAATGTGAGAGCAGACAAAAACGAACACACACCCCTACCCCCCACACCCCCCTCCTACCCCCCACACCCCCTCCAACACCTCACACCCCCTCCTCTATCACCCCCACACCCCTTTCAACCAGACCTGTAAAGAAAGCAGAGTGAAAGTTAGCAATTAAACCAGTACAAAAGAGAAAGCTAGATAGAAGGAAAGCATTCAACAAAGAAAGCAATATGCAAATTATCCAAACACAAAGTCACCTTCAAACACACTCCTATCCCCTCACACACACCCTTACCCCTCCCACACACCTTTACCCTCCCCCACACACCTTTACCCCCTCCCACACAGCCCTTACCCCTCCCACTCACCCATCCCCTCCCACACACCCTTACCCTCTCCCACACACCCTTACCCCTCCCACTCACCCATCCCCTCCCACACACCCTTACCCTCCCACACACCCTTACCCGTCCCACACACCCTTACCCCCTCCCACACACCCTTACCCTCTCCCACACACCCTTACCCCTCCCACACACTCCTATCCCCTCCCACACACCCTTACCCCCTACACACCTTTACCCCCTTCCAACACACCCTTACCCTCTCCCACACACCCTTACCCCCTCCCACACACCCTTAGCCCCTCCCAACACACCCTTACCCCCTCCCACACACCCTTACCCTCCCACACACCCTTACCCTCTCCCACACACTCCTATCCCCTCCCACACACCCTTACCCTCCCACACACCCTTACCCGTCCCACACACCCTTACCCCCCCACACACCCTTACCCCCCCACACACCCTTACCCCTCCCACATCCCCTTATCCCTCCCACACACCCTTACCCTCCCACACACCCTTACCCGTCCCACACACCCTTACCCCCCCACACACCCTTACCCCTCCCACACCCCCTTATCCCTCCCACACACCCTTACCCCTCCCACACACCCTTACCCCTCCCACACACCCTTACCCTCTCCCACACACCCTTACCCTCTCCCACACACCCTTACCCTCTCCCACACACCCTTACCTCTCCCACACACCCTTACCCCTCCACACACCCTTACCCCTCCCACACACCCTTACCCCTCCCACACACCCTTACCCTCTCCCACACACCCTTACCCTCTCCCACACACCCTTACCCCTCCCACACACCCTTACCCCTCCCACAAGCTCCATGTAAAGAAAGCAAAGAGAAAAAAAATAGCAATAATCCCGTGAAAAGAGAGAGGCGAGTAAACACTGGAGGAAGGGAAGAGAGAAGGAAAAGGAGAATACCAAAAATAAGAAGAAAAGAGACGGAAGAGGAGGAATACATTTTCAAATACGGATTCTGAAATTTATGCTCAAAATACACTTCCAAGCAAGTCCCTCGCTCTGGGCTTGGGAAGAATTGCTATCGATGAGAATTGTTAGTTGAGTTTAGGGTGAGGCTCTCTCGGTATAGATGGAGGGGGGAGAGTTGGTATAGCTGAGGGGGGAAGGTGGTATAGCTGAGGGGGGGAAGGTGGTATAGCTGAGGGGGGGGGAAGGTGGTATAGCTGAGGGGGGAGGTGGTATAGCTGAGGGGGGGAAGGTGGTATAGGTGAGGGGGGAGGTGGTATAGCTGAGGGGGGAAGGTGGTATAGCTGAGGGGGGAGGTGGTATAACTAAGGGGGGGAAGGTGGTATAGCTGAGGGGGGGAAGTTGGTATAGCTGAGGGGGGAGGTGGTATAGCTGAGGGGGGGAAGGTGGTATAGGTGAGGGGGGAGGTGGTATATCTGAGGGGTGAGGTGGTATATCTGTGGGGGGGAAGGGGGTATAGGTGAGGGGGGAGGTGGTATAGCTGAGGGGGGGAAGGTGGTATAGCTGAGGGGGGAGGTGGTATAATTAAGGGGGGAGAGGTGGTATAGCTGAGGGGGGGAAGGTGGTATAGCTGAGGGGGGGAAGGTGGTATAGCTGAGGGGGGAGGTGGTATAGTTGAGGGGGGAGAGGTGGTATAGCTAAGGGGGGGAAGGTGGTATAGCTGAGGGGGGAGGTGGTATAGCTGAGGGGGGAGGTGGTATAGCTGAGGGGGGAGGTGGTATAGCTGAGGGGGGAGGTGGTATAGCTGAGGGGGGGAAGGTGGTATAGGTGAGGGGGGAGGTGGTATAGCTGAGGGGGGGAAGGTGGTATAGCTGAGGGGGGAGGTGGTATAGCTGAGGGGGAAGGTGGTATAGCTGAGGGGGGGAAGGTGGTATAGGTGAGGGGGGAGAGGTGGTATAGCTAAGGGGGGGAAGGTGGTATAGCTGAGGGGGGAGGTGGTATAGCTGAGGGGGGAGGTGGTATAGCTAAGAGGGGAAGGTGGTATAGCTGAGGGGGGAGGTGGTATAGCTGAGGGGGGAGGTGGTATAGCTGAGGGGGGAGGTGGTATAGTGTGGAAAGGTAAGGAGGGTGTTATGTGGGGTGATAATGATGAGTGGGGTGGGGAAAGAGAGGATGAGGTTGGGAGGGGGAGATGGGGAGGAGGAGGGGGGAGATGGGGAGGAGGAGGAGATAACGAAGAGCAGGGAAAAAGAGGAAGAGGAGAAGAAGGAAGAAAGAAGAATAGTAGTAGTAGTAGTAGTTAAAAGTTTCTGAGGAAAATTGAAAAGTTTTTGACGAATCCTGAAGACCATTAGTAATTATGAGGTAAGAGGCGATGCTAATTAAGGTGATATATTACTAATTATGACGAGACATGTTTCTAAGAGGCTGGTGGAGGGGACTGGTGGAGGGGTGGCTGGTGGAGGGGACTGGTGGAGGGGACTGGTGGAAGGGACTGGGGACAAGAGGGGGGGGGAGGTAGCAGGTGCGGCTTCATGAGAAAAACTCAATTATTTTCTCCACAATTACCAAGTGAAAATGGTAAAATATTTGAACAGTTTTACCAATTCAGAAGTAAATAACAAATTATACCCCAAGACGTTAAGAAAACTATTCTTTTTTTTTTTTTTTACTAACAACAAAAAGAACTATTATACTAATTGAGATGTGGAGTGGAGAGTAATGGGGGTAAACTTTGACGAATTAGTAGAAAAAGTACTAATTAGGTCTGCAGGTGTTACTAATTATCAGGTGGAATATTATTAATTAAGATGCAAATATATTTTTCTTAATTACAGTTTTGTTAGATTGAGATAAATTAATATTTGGAGATCACTAGAAATAAACCACTAGAAATTAACTACCGGAAATTAATCGCTGGAAATAAACCACTGGAAATATATCGCTAGAAATAAACCACTAGAAATTAACTACCGGAAATTAATCGCTGGAAATAAACCACTGGAAATATATCGCTAGAAATAAACCACTAGAAATATATCGCTGGAAATAAACAACGTGAAATGAACCAATGGAAATATATCGCTGGAACTGAACCACTAGAAATATATCGCTGGAAATGAAAGCCTGACATATACACAAACCACTGGACACACATCATTAGTAGTAGAAGAACGGCCGAAAATTCTCCCTTTGAGTTAGAGCTGGACAGTGAATGAAGGTGGTGAGAGAGAGAGAGAGAGAGAGAGAGAGAGAGAGAGAGAGAGAGAGAGAGAGAGAGAGAGAGAGAGAGAGGTACAAGAGGGGCCGTAATTCTCACACGTTTACAGTGCCAACATAAGTCTTCTCCTCTGAGGCAAATATCTTAACTCCCGCACACACACACAACCCTGAATCAGTGTTTGGGTGGAGTGTGGGGGCGTGTGGGTGGAGTGTGGGTGGAGTGTGGGTGGAGTGTGGGGGCGTGTGGGTGGAGTGTGGGTGGAGTGTGGGGACGTGTGGGTGGAGTGTGGGGGCGTGTGGGTGGAGTGTGGGGGCGTGTGGGTGGAGTGTGGGAGACAGTAAATAGTAAATCCTCCAAGGAAAAAAAAAAAATATACTTCTCCAATATATTCCCGAACTTACTTCCATCAGTGAATAAACTTGTCCTATTATCCCCACAGACTTAATTCAACATTGGAGAAAAATAAATAAAAAACTCACTGAAACATTTATTCCAAACAGAGGAGAGAGGAAAACAGCGGAACCCGACGTGAATATACGGTGTGTTCTATAT
>CAUDMG010000100.1:1732500-1735000 GCA_958450375.1 Homarus gammarus | reverse complement strand
ACTCTCTCTCTCTCTCTCTCTCTCTCTCTCTCTCTCTTTCTCTCTCTCTTCGTATCTCCTTTAAAACTCCTTCTGTTCTTCCTTCAAACTCCTTCATTTCTTCCCTCACCATCTCTCATATCTCTCACGTCTCTCCCTCATTTATCATATCTCTCACGTCTCTCCCTCATTCATCATATCTCTCACGTCTCTCCCTCATTTATCATATCTCTCACGTCTCTCCCTCATTTATCATATCTCTCACATCTCTCCCTCATTCATCATATCTCTCACGTTTCTCCCTCACCATCTCCCATATCTCTCCCTCAATTTCCCTGATATTTTCCCTCCTCAAAGAGAACCAACGGAGGAAATTGGCGTTCCCTCCAAACCAAACCACGGCTTATGCCTCTCGCTCACCTCATTACGTATTCCAATGGGTGTGCCACGTGCCCAGGGCTAAGATGGCACTCTCAGATGGCACTCTCCGTCACTCTGGTATGGTTGTCACTGTCGGCTGGTGGCACTCGATGTCACTGTCGCCTGGGTGCCATAACGTTTATAGGCACTGTTCCTCATCTTCCTCTGATGCTAGTGGTTATTTTTGTCTTATTCTTGTTCTTCTTTCTTGTCTTTATGTCTTCATTTTTACCTTTCCTTCTTTTCTTCTTGTTCTTCATTTTCGTTCCTTCTTCTTGTCCTGTTCCCCTTCTTATTCCCCTTGTCCTGTGCCCCTTCCTCTTCTTCTTCTTCTTCTCCTCCTGTTCCCCTTCTTATTCTCCTTGTCCTGTTCCCCTTCTTCTTCTTCTTCTTCGTCTTCTTCGTCTTCTTCTCCTCCTGCTCCCCTTCTTACTATCCATTGTCCCCTTGGTATAAAAACTATCCCTGGTTCCACTAATATCACTCTGGCCAGCACCTGGTTCTTTCACCCACTACTTTAATCAGAGATAGCGCTTTCTTTTTTTCACTTTCTCTTTGTCTTACTTTCTCTCAGTCTGTCTTTCTTGTCTTTGAATATATCTTTTTCTCATTCTCTAGCTCATTTATTATCTGTGTCTCTTCTTATTCTCTATTTTATTTAAGGTCTCTCTCTCTCTCTCTCTCTCTCTCTCTCTCTCTCTCTCTCTCTCTCTCTTTCTTTCTTAATGTCTCTCTATAACTTTCCCTTCCTCCCTCTTCCACCCACCACCCCTCCACCCATCTACCCACCCACCCCCCCTCCAAGCGTATTCTTCCTCTCTCCCGACCTCCCAATCACCCTTTCCACCCACCCCCTTCCTTTCCTCCTCTAAAACCGTCCACCCACCCCCCACCCCCTCTCTCCCCCCCACCCCCTTCCTTTCCTCCTCTAAACCCGTCCACCCACCCCCCACCCCCTCTCTCCCCCCACCCCCTTTCCTGCCATAACCTACAACATCAGTAACATTAAACGTACTGGAGTCAGCAAGACGAGAGCTCTCCTTCGTAACATTCAACATGACTTGGTGAGATTTATGTCCAATCTTCAGCGACGTAAATCCAACGTAGCAAGACGTAAACCCAACGTACCAAGACGTAAACCCAACGTACCAAGACGTAAACCCAACGTACCAAGACGTAAACTCAATTTTCGTAAGACGTAATGTCAGTATTACAAGATTTAAACCGAATGATGCAACACGTAAACGTCATGTTGCAAAACGTAAATTCGATATTGCTAGACGTAAACTCATTGTTGCAAGATGTGAACTCAATATTGCTAAGCGTATACTCGATGTTAAGACGTAAACTCTATGTTGTAAGATGTAATCTCAATGTTGCAAGACTTAAAATAGATGTTGCAAGACGTAAACGCCATGTTGCAAGACGTAAGCGCCATGTTGCAAGACGTAAGCGCCATGTTGCAAGACGTAAGCGCCATGTTGAAAGACGTAAGCGTCATGTTGAAAGACGTAATCGCCATGTTGCAAGACGAAAAACTCTATGTTGCAGGACAAAAACCCAATTTTAAATTTAAAACCTAATTTTGCAAGACCCGAATCCAATTGTCTGAAACTTTTAACCCAATGTTTTGAGTCTATCCAATTTATTGACACTTACCCCCAATTTTGCGAGAGCTAAACCCAATTTATTTTAATACCAATCAAATTTTGCGAAAACTAAACAACATATTTCACTACAGACAACATAATTTCACATAAAATAAACCACGATAAAAAAATTACAATACTTAAACCTATTTTGGGAAGATAAAAACCCAATTTGGCAAAACAAATTGAAAAATTTGCAAACTAAACCAGTTTTTGCAGAGCCATAGGTAAGCCCAGGAAGAGATCGGGTAAATCATTAAAATCGGAAAATCAGTTTGTATGGAAAAGTGACTATTACAAGCCAATTAAAGACAGGTGACTATTACAAGCCAATTAAAGACAGGTGACTATTACAAGCCAATTAAAGACAGGTGACTATTACAAGCCAATTAAAGACAGGTGACTATTACAAGCCATTTAAAGACAGGTGACTTTTACAAGCCAATTAAAGA
>CAUDMG010000100.1:1710000-1720000 GCA_958450375.1 Homarus gammarus | reverse complement strand
GAAACACCCTGACTTAACCCCAGCAGAAAGAGCACTTCTTGCACTTCCACCAAGACTGGGAGGGATGGGACTAACAAATCCAGAGGAGATTGCTGCCGCTGAACATCAAAATTCACTTAAGCTCACGGCAGCCCTCACGGACCACATAATAGCCCAGAATGCAACAGGGGAAGTGGATACCAGCGAAGTAAATAAGATTCGTTGGTCCATTACGACAGATCGACAGCACTGCCAAAATGATAAGTTGCAGCAACTATTGCTGCAGGTTCCAGAAAATTTGAAAAAAAAAGTAACTATAGCGCAGGAGGTGGGCGCCTCGAACTGGTTAACTACGTTACCGATAAGGGCAAATGGTTTCAGTCTTAATAAACAAGAATTTACAGATGCCATTGCTCTAAGGTACGGTCGGCCAGTAGAAGGTTTGCCTTCCCAATGCGTGTGTGGCTCTTCCTATGATGGCGATCACGCCATGGTGTGCAAGAAGGGGGGCTTCATATGCATGAGGCATGACGAGGTAAGGGATCTCACAGCAAATATGTTGAAGGAAATCTGCCGGGATGTCATGGTAGAACCGACCCTCATTCCATTGGACGGTGAGATCTTCTAACACAGGACTTCAAACACATCTAACGAAGCCCGTGTGCACGTCAGTGCTCAAGGATTCTGGACGCGGGGACAGCGAGCTTGAGCTTTCTTCGACATCCGGATTTTTTATCCCATGGCCGCATGTCGCCGTAACCTAGCTCTCGATGCTGCACACAGGAGGAACGAGAACGACAAGATAAGGGCATATGGGGAGAAAATTCAGAACGTTGATCAAGGCAGCTTCACTCCTCTAGTGTTCACAACCTCTGGTGGGATGGGTCCAGGTGCAAGATGTTTCTACGCCAGACTCGAGGAGGTGATCTCCGAACAGAAGCAGCAGCCCAGAAGTTATGTTACAGCCTGGATGAGACGTCGACTGTCTTTCTCTCTCCTTCGGTCGGCTTTGCTCTGCCTCAGGGGAATGAGAGCTTCTGCCCCAATGCCGACAACAGCTGCAGATATTGACTATGAGGCAACAGTCACTGAATGCCGCATAGATCTGCGGCTCAACTAATTCAACACAGATAGGATAGCTACTTATGTGTTAGGATATTTAATATTAAGGTAATAAAATGGCGGCGAAGGTCTGGCTATTGGGGGAGGCTGGAGGCCACTATTTAAAAAAAAAGTAGTAGTAGTAGTAGTTGTCGTTGTTAATAGTATTATTATTATTATTACCCATAACCTCAATATCTTACGGTACACGGGAATAATTAGAACCAATAATATTTAATTTTCATCATTAAGGTTTTCCATCGGGCACTTGAGGTCAGCCAGGCCAATGGTGAATCACAGCCAGGCCCTTGGTGACTCACAGCCAGGCCTATGGTGACTCACAGCCAGGCTCTTGGTGATTCACAGCCAGGCCAACTGTGACTCACAGCCAGGCCAATGGTGACTCACAGCCAGGCCAATGGTAACTCACAGCCAGGCCCTTGGTGACTCACAGCCAGGCCAATGGTAACTCACAGCCAGACCCTTGGTGACTCACAGCCAGGCCAATGGTGACTCACAGCCAGGCCAATGGTGACTCACAGCCAGGCCAATGGTGACTCACAGCCAGGCCCTTGGTGACTCACAGCCAGGCTCTTGGTGACTCACAGCCAGGCCAATTGTGACTCACAGCCAGGCCAATGGTGACTCACAGCCAGGCCAATGGTAACTCACAGCCAGGCCCTTGGTGACTCACAGCCAGGCCAATGGTGACTCACAGCCAGGCCAATGGTGACTCACAACCAGGCCAAGTCACTGAGGAGTCAAGAGTTATCACCACTGGCTGAGACCTTCATTGATAGTCATCTCTCTCTCTCTCTCTCTCTCTCTCTCTCTCTCTCTCTCTCTCCCTCCCCAGCGTCCCTCTCACCTGCCTTCCCCCCTCTCTTTCACCACTCCCTTCATCCATCAGCCGACCATAAGAAGGAAAGGTGAAGGACTTGGGAAGCTTATCGTCCTCATTATCGGCCAACGAGGCACTTGATAACCTCTAACAGCCCCTCATAGAGTCGTCTCTTGATGGTGTATGGATTTTAATATATTCAAAAGGTCGTTCGTGTAGTCGGTCGTTTTCAGAGTCGACCCCAAAAGCCTCTCCCGTTTACTAACTCCCTCAAGTCGTACACGGATTTATTTACCTGTATAAGTGTATGTATATGGAGTATATATAAGTGAATGTGTATGTGTGTTTGTGTACATGCATGTGTGTATTTATATGTGTATATGTGTGTTTTATGAGTGTATATGAGGTAAGGGGTGTGATATTGTGCCGCAGATAAGGGGTATGACGTCAGAATGCTGCAGGTAAAGGAGTGTGTGACGTCATAGTGCCGCAGATAAGGGGTATGACGTCAGAATGCTGCAGGTAAAGGAGTGTGTGACGTCATAGTGCCACAGATAAGGGGTATGACGTCAGAATGCTGCAGGTAAAGGAGTGTGTGACGTCATAGTGCCGCAGATAAGGGGTATGACGTCAGAATGCTGCAGGTAAAGGAGTGTGTGACGTCATAGTGCCACAGGTAAGGGGTATGACATCATAGTGCCACAGATAAATGGGTGTGATGTCAGAGAGCCACAAGTGGAGTGGAAATCAGGTAAATATAATTGGGAGATTTTACTTAACAGAGCACCATTAACAGAGCACCATTAACGTCAAGTATTACTAACGTCAAGTATTACTAACGTGAAGTATTACTGACGTTAAGTATTACTAACGTCAAGTATTACTAACGTTAAGTATTACTAACGTCAAGTATTACTAACGTCAAGTATTACTAACGTCAAGTATTACTAACGTCAAGTATTACTAACGTCAAGTATTACCAACGCCAAGTATTACTAACGAAAGTATTACCAACGTGTGTGGCTCTCTCTCTCTCTCTCTCTCTCTCTCTCTCTCATAACGGTAGAGCAACTAGAGGTCAGAGGTCACACTATCAGCCGCTGGTCACTCCTCTCGACCATTTCTAAGAGAGTAATTCCCCCTTTCATGGTGGCCAGCAGAGTAAAGTGGGCTGAACCGTGGTGGTGGTAACTGGGGAGAGAGAGAGAGAGAGAGAGAGAGAGAGAGAGAGAGAGAGAGAGAGAGAGAGAGAGAGAGAGAGAGGTGGATAAGGAGGTGAAGGAAGGAGATGGAAGAGACGGGAAGAAGAAGTTAGAAAACGGAAAAGAAGGAGGAAAGAGTGTGGGAATTAGAGGGAGAGAGGTGAGGAATGGAAATGGGAAAGGAAAGGAGAGAGGGGAAGGGACACACACACACACACACACACACACTTATGAGATCAACACAAACTTCCGGTAAACGAGAAAACAGGAAAGTCCCTAAAATTTCTGGTTTCCGAGACTCTTATCAGCTGTTACGGCCCAACCATGGTGACCCTTTGGCACTCTGGCACTCTACACTAACCTTAACAACACGTCGGGACACGATTATATCAAACTGTTATGAGACGAACCAATTACGGTGATTTTAAAACCCCTGTTGGACTTATTATTATTATTATTATTATTATTATTATTATTATTATTACTGTGAAACCTCCATATAACGGACTTCTCTCTCCATATAAAGCGTTAGATGGGGGGGGGGGGGGGGTTCACATCTAACGGACCCTCGATATAATGAAACACTCATTTACTCGCCGTCACACTTATAATTTATGGACATGAATAAATAAAGTGTAAGGTAGGCAAGGGAGTGATTATTTCTTCACTGTGTATAAGAGGCGACTGAGAGGGAGAGTTAGGGTGGGAGAGTGAGAAAAAATTTGGACAGGTGAGATTTAATGAGATACGTTTATTAAGCTTTGAATCACCTGTCATGGTAAAGAAGGTAATTAAGGCACTAATGAGATGAGCAAAAATGTGAAGTTACCTGTAGGCCTATACTGATATACCTGTAAGCCTATATTGAGTTACCCATAGGCCTATAATGAATTACCCGTAGGCCAATACGATAAATTCTAAGGCCATATCAATCCAAATGTTATGTTTATCTCTTAGGGTTGGCGACCTCGGCCCTCTACTTCAAACGTGTTCGAGGTGTCTTTAAGAACCCGCCCAGCTGTTGTATCTCCCCGGGAACCACAACAAGGAACTTTTTCCATCTATTCTCATCCCTCACCTACTCCCTACTCACTCCTACTCCTATCCTACCCACTCCTACTCCTATCCTACCCTACCCCTTCTACCACCCATAAGAACAGGGTTATTGCCTCACTGTACCCAGCCTTAAGAAGAAAATATATCTGTTTTGTTTTTGTTTTTA
The DNA here is from genome assembly GCA_958450375.1 of Homarus gammarus. Lineage (NCBI taxonomy): Eukaryota > Metazoa > Arthropoda > Malacostraca > Decapoda > Nephropidae > Homarus > Homarus gammarus. The sequence continues at coordinate 1,715,655 of CAUDMG010000100.1, read as the reverse complement.
GCGAGAAAATCCATAATTACTGATTTTATGAAGGGGTCGCATAATAATAATAATAATAATAATAATAATAATAATAATAATAATAATAATAATAATAATAATAATAATAAAATCGACAGAATTTTTAACCCTCTTCCCAAAAAGTGAAAGTGTGGAGAGAGCTAAACTTTCCCTGGGCCTCGCTACATTATTCACCAAGTATAACACGGGGACCATCAGGCTCCACCGCACCACTTACCGCACTACTCTCCTCAAAGTAAACAAACTTTTATACAAACTTTATTGCGAAGTACTGTTTGAAAGTTATAAAAAAAAGGATTAATTAAAGTATTTTTTGGGATTTTTTTATGGAAGATGTTGTAGCGTGTGTTGCTGACGATGGTGAAAAAGTATTTAATACCGTTTAAGATACGATATATTAGTAGTTTTAAGAAGACACAAATACTTTCCTCCGAGTTAAACCACAAACATCTTAAGAAGAAATAAAAAAACAGTAAATAAAAAGTTTTCTTCCGGGTCAAAATATAATTCACAACAATATGTGGAAAAAATACCTTAAAATTAGTTATATTCAGAATAAAAAAACAAACATTTCCAAACAAAAAATGGAAAAAGTATCGAAAATAATGAGTAAACAGTACAGCACATCCAAAGTAGCTCTTCTCAACAAAAACTAAGTGAAAGTACAACCAAAGTACTTTCCTCTGAACAAAAGCTTAGTAAAAGTACAACCAAAGTACTTTCCTCTGAACAAAAGCTTAGTAAAAGTACACCGAAAGTAGTTTTCTTCTGAACAAAAAGTATATAACGTAAAACTAAACAAAATTCATTGAGAAATAGTTAATACGAGCAGCAACATAAGCGTTTGTATTGTACGTGTTCAAGACAGTCTTTTATTGTCATTAATGAACATGTGGTAGTTAGAGGTAGTTAGAAGTGACGTTATTGTTAGGTAGGTAGTTTGTGTTATATTACTGGGATTAATTTATGCTGTCGTTATAAGTCTCTCTCTCTCTCTCTCTCTCTCTCTCTCTCTATGCCACCAGCCGCTGAAGATGTATCATACTCGGTGAGCTAAAACTCTACCTGACTTATCATACTTTATAAGACCTCTGTAGTGAGCCGTGTTGGGTCTTATAAGTGGGTGAAGGATGGTTATTTGACAGAGAGAGAGAGAGAGAGAGAGAGAGAGAGAGAGAGAGAGAGAGAGAGAGAGATAATACTTGTAAATGCTGCATTATTCGACTTATGCATTACACCATTCCACTAAAACTTTCTCGGTCTGTCAGTCTGTCTGTCTGTCACGTGTTATCCTATGTATTAACCCAACAAATAGTTTAGCGTAAATCCTCTAATCTTATTTACAACAGCATAATCCCCATGTAAAATAAGTGTAAATCACGTGTATAATAAGTGTAAAAAAAAAATTAGTCCTATTCTAAAATATACGATGTAAAAATGAATCCCAACGTAACCTAACCAAACGTAACGTAACCTAACGTAACCCAACCAAATCTAAACCAGCTTCAGACCAGTCCTGCATGACGTCACAAGAGGCCCTCTCACACTGATAACATGCCAGGACACAACAGAGGCACCAACCCGTTTTATTACACACGAAAATGTTTGATCTATTTTTGTATTTTTATCTTTCTTTCATTTTTATCTTATTTTTGTCATTATTTAATTTTTATTTTAACAACACCATAACACCACACCACTACCATAACCCCAGCACCACCACACCACCACCACACCAAAACAACATCATAACCCCAGCACCACAACACCAACACCACACCACTACCATAACCCCAGCACCACCACACCACCACCACCACACCACACCACAATTATGCCTCACTATAGGCTTAACATATATACAGGAAGAAGGACCCAACTGAATATTAATTTCCTTAAGTAAAAAACAAATCGTCACAACGTAGTAACTTGTTATGGTCTTAATGGCACATATACTGTATACCTCGCAGTGCTATCTGGTGCCACGGATATATGGGCATTGTATATCTTAGCAGTGCCACCTGGGAGTTAAATTCTCACTGTAGCACTGAAGACGAAGTTTACTGAATGACTCTGTTTAATTCTCGAGTGTGTGTGTGTGTGTGTGTGTGCTTAATATAACACACATGGAGCTTATCCACCCGGCAATGCCACTTCCTAAGGCATCACTACTAACTACTACTAACTACTACTACTACTACTACTACTACTATTTATTACACCTTATTGAACAGCCTCTTACCATTACTTTCTTCTGATTTCCCACAACAATTTTTCTTAATAAACGATCACACCTCTGTCACCTTTTTCATAGTTTTTCGCATCATTCCCATCACATTTGACTCCAGAGTTGATGTTTACGTGATATGTACCTGATTGGATCTTACATAACCAAACATGTATGATACGTGATTGGATCTTACATAAGCGAGTGACGCAAATATGTTAATACAGTAGTTAATGTAGAAAACGACCCTTTGTGTTTACTACTTCAACGATTCTAACTACTTAATCACCTTAATTAATAAATCATAACAAGGAGAATCGTATAAAGTCATCATATTTCACTCTATTTTAATGTTGTGTTTCATTACATTAAATCAACACCGAAATGATCGATAGTTAAAGAGACTCACTGTTTGTGCTTAATATCATATCTATATTCTCTTATATCACACCCTCACCTAATCAACACTATAAGGAGTCGATGTTTACCTTATATAAAAACTCCATTGAAATTGATAAGAGATGATTAATGAACGTTTTGATACACGGAAATAAATCACACAGTAATGTCATAGTCCATTACCTGATCACAAAGACTCAGTGTGTACTAGATATAAATACCTGATCGAAACATGCACAGGACAGGAAGGTTGACTTATAATACCCTTTAGGTTTCATCAAAGGCCCACTTACTAGAGAATGTAAACTGGATATATTTACATTAAAGGCTCGTCGTCAGGGTCACATAGGAGAGAGCAGTAGAAAGTTAGAAAGGTAAGGTAATGTTTGCTGTACGTATATATGTCAAGCTTTTACTGTGTGTGTGTGTGCGTGTGTGTGTGTGTGTCAACTGGTAGTCCTCCACAATCGAACCAGGGAACCACTGGACCAGGAGGCTAGTGCTGCATCCACTTGACCGCCTCACTCACACATTCCCATGTTTTACGACAACACTGACGCTCCATCATTAACCATTTAGGTATACAGTATTATACTTGTATGAGCCGAGACACTAATTAAAAAGTATTGTTCTAAAATCTCGGCTTATAGAGCTAGCAAGTGTGTGTGTGTGTGTGTGAGTGTTTTACCCTCTCTCAGTACATGTAGGTAGAGAGCTATATGAATAGTTATATAGATAATAACGATAATAAATAAATAAATAAATAAATAAATATAGGTACAGAGAGATATTACAATACAGTAAATATAATATTCAGTCATCAGACACATCATCTGCACAACAGAATCCTCTTTCAACATTGTTTTTACAAGTTGCAACAGCGTCACCTCCAACCTCTCTCTCTCTCTCTCTCTCTCTCTCTCTCTCTCTCTTCCCCTCACCGTGCCCTGGGGGGGGGGGGGGGGGGGGGTCGATCAAGGGTCTGTGTCGACAATAGGTGACATAAACAATAACACGAGAGGCCGTGCTCACTGGTGCTCCTCTTGTGTGTTGCTCCACAATACTGCGACGTAGTAGTGTCTCACCTGCCTCTTATCTCTCCCTCCCGCTTGTGTTGTTTTGTGACCATTTATCAACAACAATACATACATACATACATACATACATACATACATACATACAAGCAAGAGAATACAAAATCAACACGAGGGTGAAATATTACAGCGAGTGCCAGTACTGTACACAGTGCCTAGGGGAGCTGGCACTCAAGGTGTCACAATGCATGGGTTAGGTTGGGTTTAATTAAGTTACGTTAGCTAAGTTAGGTTTTATTACACAAGTTAGATTAGATCAACACAGCTGAGTTGTTTAGTCAGCAGCCTCGCCTCACAAGTGAGTGGACCCGGGGTCGATCCCCGGCAGATTTCTTTACGCCATTTGCCTCTGTCTACCCAGCAGTAATTGGGGAACTGGATGTTAATCGATTTGCGGATCGTGTTCCGGGGTAATGGTTAGCCAGTGCAATTGGCGAGTTGTCCGGTCTTCTCGGAGTATTCCTTGACACTGGGTCATGCAACTCGTTAACGAAGGGTGTGGTTGTTGTGTTGGCGACAGCTTCAGTACCTTAAACAAATTCACGCCTAGGTGGCTCTTGGGCCGGCCATCCTCGTTACACGAGGGGCAACCATTATAGCATTGGTGTGACCACACTTAACCACAAATTATATATTCCCATTCACTATCTCCGGGTTATTGATGAAGCATTAACACCCTATTTCAGTGTCACAATAAACCACTATTAACTATTTGTTTTCAATCACCATTTCAGAGAGGAAGGCTCCATCCAGGTGCTAGCCGCTGTCCTCATTACCTGGGCGTGATATAGTGTCAACACCAGTCACCTACTTGCTCTGTGGTGGTGGTGGTGGTGGTGACAATAATGGCAGTAGATGTGACGAAAGGTGGTTGTTATTGCAGTTATTGTGGTGATGGCGATGATAGTAGCGTTGGTAAGGGTAGTGATAGTGATGGTAGTAGTAGCGATAATTATTTAAGTCAAGATAAACCTACTGCTGCAGATAATAATAATAATGATAATGATGATGATGATGATGATGATGATAATGGTGTAATATGAAGATGCACCGTCAAGCTAATGGTGCAGAGCATTATTAGTGGCATGATATATCAAACTAATTACCAAAGCATAATGCATAATATACCAAGAGCTTACCATCACACACACACACACACACACACACACACACACAAACACACACACACACACAAACACACACACACACACACACACACACCTCCTGAAGACTAATGAATTTTCCTGATTACTAAACACGTATTTCCTGTCTGACAAAAAACTATAAAGAACTAAGACAATTTATTATTCACAAGACCAAGACCAAGGAGGGAGCTAATGTTATTCATAAACTTATTCATTTGTGTTTCTATTCATTTGTTTTCATTAATAGTTTGTATATGTTTAGTAACCCCTGTATAATGACCCTATTAACCCCAGTATAATGACTCAACCACATTATCCCCAGTATCATGACTCAACCACATTAACCCTAGTATAATGACTCGACCACATTAACCCCAGTATAATGACTCGACCACATTATCCCCAGTATAATGACTCGACCACATTAACCCCAGTATAATGACTCAACCACTCCAGATGAACAAATTGGACCACATTCAACTTACAAATGTTTATTATACATTGTAAGGTGATAAATAATGCAGTGTTAAATGGAGAATGATTTCCAGTGTCAGTAAATAGTCTCTCGCGCATTCTTCTTATCTATCTACCTGCTTTCTCATCATTCTTACTTGCATTCATCGCTATGTTTATGATATTTTATTCCTCTCTCTCTCTCTCTCTCTCTCTCTCTCTCTCTCTCTCTCTCTCTCTCTCTCTCACCTGGCCCAGAAGGGAGAAAATCACAAGAGAGAGAATGAGATATTGGCTTGGAAACACTCCCTCCTCC
>CAUDMG010000100.1:1680000-1705000 GCA_958450375.1 Homarus gammarus | reverse complement strand
CAACAGGGAAATAATGAGACTGAGAAGGTTATAACTATTGACGAAGGAAGTCCCATAAGCAAGACTAATTAAACTCCTCAGGTACACATTTTTAGGAAATTTTTACCTGAGAAAGTATTATTTTTCTATCAATATTACTAGAAAATTTCACTCACAAAGACTCGCGGAGGTGCTATCCGAACTGAAGCAGCAGCCCAAAAGTTATGTTACAGCCTGGATGTGATGTCGACTGTCCTTCTCTCTCCTTTGGTCGGCTTTGCTCTGCCTCAGGGGAACGAGAGCATCAGCCCCAAAGCCGACAACAGTTGCAGATATTGACTATGAGGCTACAGTCACTGAATGCCGCATAGATCTGCGGCTCAACTAACTCAACACAGCTAGGGTAGCTACTTACGTATTAGGATATTTAATATTAAGGTAATAAAATGGCGGCGAAGGTATGGCTATTGGGGGAGGCTGGAGGCCATTTAAAAAAAAAGTAATAGTAGTAATTGTGAATATTACCGAAAAAAGACGCACTTGAGACTTACTTTCTCTCTCTTGAGAGAGAGAGAGAGAGAGAGAGAGAGAGAGAGAGAGAGAGAGAGAGAGAGCCTTGTCGGGCAGAGGGGGCGGGGTGGAGGGGGGGGGGACACTTGAGAGAAGGAGTTAATTCTCCAGTTTTAAAAGGTCGGCAGGATAGGGTCAGGCGAGCGAAAGGTCATCATGGTGGAGAGGAACGCCAAGCACTACTAATTGCTCGGCCTGGCGGAAGTAAGAGCCAGGCAGTAAGGGCGGAATGATTGGGGCTTTATTTCTCAACAAACAGGATTTCTTGACAAACTAAATATAATAATAATATTAATATTAATAATAATAATAATAATAAACATATTAAAAATATACAATAAAAGGTTAAGATATAAGTAAGTTAGTTTAGTGATAACTATTAATCTAACACTTAATAAATTTAATTACTAAAACTAACAAAAGCTATTAATTGATCACAACAAATCACCAAACTGACAAAATCCCACCACGTTAACAAGAGTCAGTCATCCACCACCATCATCAACATCATCGTCACCATCATCATCATCACCAACATCATCGTCACCATCATCATCATCATCATCATCATCGTCACCATCATCATCATCATCATCATCATCGTCACCATCATCGTCATCATCATCATCGTCACCATCATCACCATCATCATCATCATCGTCATCATCATCGTCATCATCACCATCACCATCACCATCATCACCATCATCATCATCATCGTCATCATCATCGTCATCATCACCATCACCATCATCACCATCATCACCATCACCATCATCACCATCATCATCATCACATCATCATCATCATCATCATCATCTTGGTCTCACTTAACAATGCTCTTTTGTTTAGGGACCAAAAATAACACAATGATCAGATGAGGTTAAGTAATTGTGTTACTTAAAAGACACTTAGATTTGGTAATGTTACTTAAGGTCACTTAGAAATATGTTGGTGTTACTTAGAATATAACTTTTTGTTACTTAAAATGTGAAGTGATATTTTCCTTCACCTGAAATGCACCTCGGGCCGGATAGAAGGATTGGGAATGCACCTCAAAGCTTCCTGACAGTGTTGGGGCCGGATAGAAGGATTGGGGATGCACCTCAAAGCTTCCTCACAGTGTTGGGACCGTATAGAAGGATTGGGGATGCACCTGGAGGCTCTGTTAGTGTTCTGGCAGAAGAGGGACATCCCCCAATGCCCCGGTATTTGCATATAAATTAGTTTCGTTTTTCTACAGACGGACACACACAAGGCCATCAAAAACAAGGGAGAGATTTTGACAATTTTTTTTAATATATCTTTATGGAGAAATAATTTGATGAAGGGCGATTTTTTTTTTTATTCTAAAAAGCTATTTATTTCTACTTTTTGTAAATTTAGAAAAACAAAATAATTCTACTTTTTTGTAAATTTAGAAAAACAACAAAATAATTCCACTTTTTTGTAAATTTAGAAAAACAACAAAATAATTCTACTTTTTTGTAAATTTAGAAAAACAACAAAATAATTATACTTTTTTGTAAATTTTGAAAAACAACAAAATAATTCCACTTTTTTGTAAATTTAGAAAAACAACGAAATAATTCTACTTTTTTGTATAACATGACAAAAAACAACAGAATATATTGTTATTGTTTTTAATTCATGTTCATTTAATGAGAGGATAGTTTACTTTTTGTAATTTAAAAAAAAACTAAGTAATTTGACCTTTTTGGAATAATATATACAAGTAAAGAATATTTTTTTCCACTGAAGTTGTTAAATAAATATAAATAAATAACTAATGAGAGGCAATTTAACTTTTTTCCCAATTAATAAAGGAGTAATTATTTATTCTTCATTCCTTCCCATTTTACGAATTTGTTTTATCTTTTTACCCAACTTTCTCACGTATCCAATCTGATGACTTGTTAGAGGTCAAAGGTCAACAACTGATCAGCTAGACTATTTAGTGAGCTATTCAGTTATATTAGAGCTATTTTATTATGATCTAAAGGTGGCGGCTATAGTATGTGTAGGTTAGGTTAGGTTAGTAACATCCCAGCATAACCTCTCCCTTAACCTCCATGTGTAACCTCCTTAACCTCCCTGCATAAACTCCTTAGCATCCCTAACCACCCTTATTAACCTAACCTCACCTCCCAGCATTACCTCCAACACCCGTAACCTCCACGCATTACCTCCAGCACCCGTAACCTCCACGCAATACCTCCAACACCCGTAACCTCCACGCATTACCTCCAACACCCGTAACCTCCACGCATTACCTCCAACACCCGTAACCTCCACGCATTACCTCCAACACTCACCAACATTGACTCCAACTCGGGTACAAAAAATATATATCCCCCATCACGAAGACTTCACAGATGTTTACTCGCGTCATTCAAACCTTTTCTTTCATTTTTATTCACTGTTGAAAAAAAAAATAAAAAAAGGTAATGACTTTTTGGGGGGAGGGGACAGAGTTCGTAAGGGTTCGTCCTGTATCTTTGGTTGAGCTTAAAACGACTGAGAACTTCAAATGCACTGAATTGGGTTGGGTTGGGTTGGTGTAAAAGTGATAATAAAAAACAATTAAGTCTTTTTAAATTCAATTAATACCCTAAAATTAACCCCTAAAAAATCAACTAAATTCTCCTAACCTAACTCCTAAACTATGACAAAATTATACAGTGATGTACAGATAAGAGCAACACACACACACACACACACACACACAGGATATAGAACAATAGTCCCCAACTGGTGAGTGTGAAGGTCCATCAGGTGTGAACTGTGCCATTCCACGTGTCTGGTTAAGGTAACTGGCTGCCTGCGTCACAAGAATCAACCACAGGTAAGTGAGTGATGTCCTTCAGTGACCTGTGTACCAACCTTTTACTGCCTGACTCCTGTACACAACATTCATGCTTAAAGAACTAACTAACTAACTCTCTCTGTCTGACCTTCATATAAAAGAATAAAATCCGTAAAAGAGTCTCAGTGAGGGACGCACAGGAGCAGGTATAGTTCATACCTGTGTAAATAAATCGGTTGCCTTGGTGACAGCAAGGACAGTGTTTGATCGTCAAGAAATAACACATCACCACTAGAACATCGAATCGTCTCTTGTTATACCCAGGAGTCAGGTTACCGCTTCATGTCACACCAAGGAGTCAGGTTACTGCTTCATGTCACACCAAGGAATCAGGTTACAACTTCATGTCACACCAAGGAGTCAGGTTACAACTTCATGTCACACCAAGGAGTCAGGTTACAACTTCATGTCACACCTAGGAGACATGTCACCATCCCATGTTATACCCAGGAGCGTTACTGTAACTTGGTCACTCAGGGAAGTAATTTGGTCACTCTCAGGGCAGTAACTCAGTCATTCTCAGGAAAGTAATTTGGTCACTCTCAGGGCAGTAACTCGGTCACTCTCAGGGAAGTAATGGGTGTGACCTTTGTCTCTTTCAGGGAAGTTGAGTGAAATAGTTCCCCCAGGACAGGACCTCACAGGGCTGATAATAGTGGGGGGGGGAGGGGAGGGGGGGAGGGGAGGATAATGGGTGCCAGAGAGGTGCTTCAGGGTAGTGGCTGAGGACAGTGATGATGGTGCCAGAGAGGTGCTTCAGGGTAGTGGCTGAGGACAGTGATGATGGTGCCAGAGAGGTGCTTCAGGGTAGTGGCTGAGGACAGTGATGATGGTGCCAGAGAGGTGCTTCAGGGTAGTGGCTGAGGACAGTGATGATGGTGCCAGAGAGGTGCTTCAGGGTAGTGGCTGAGGACAGTGATGATGGTGCCAGAGAGGTGCGTCAGGGTAGTGGCTGAGGACAGTGATGATCGTGCCAGAGAGGTGCTTCAGGGTAGTGGCTGAGGACAGTGATGATCGTGCCAGAGAGGTGCTTCAGGGTAGTGGCTGAGGACAGTGATGATGGAGAGTAATGAAATGGTGGTGGTGGTAGTAGTAGTAGTAGTAGTAGTAGTAGTAGTAGTAGTAGTAGTAATCCTTTGGAAGGTGAGATCTCCCAACATAGGACTTCAAACACATCTAACGAAGCCCGTCTTGACGTCAGTGCTCGAGGATTCTGGACGCGGGGACAGTGAGCCTTCTTCGACATCCGGATTTTTTATCCCATGGCCGCATGTCACTGTAACTTAGCTCTCGATGCTGCGCACAGGAGGAACGAGAACGACAAGATAAGGGCATATGGGGAGAGAATTCAAAACGTTGATCAAGGAAGCTTCACTCCTCTGGTGTTCACAACCTCTGGTGGGATGGGACCAAGTGCAAGATGCTTCTACGCCAGACTCGCGGAAGTGATCTCCGAACAGAAGCAGCAGCCCAGAAGTTATGTTACAGCCTGGATGAGATGTCGACTGTCCTTCTCTCTCCTTAGGTCTGCATTGCTCTGCCTCAGGGGAACGAGAGCATCGGCCCCAAAGCCGACAACAGTTGCAGATATTGACTATGAGGCTACAGTCACTGAATGCCGCATAGATCTGCGACTCAACTAACTCAACACAGCTAGGATAGCTACTTATGTGTTAGGATATTTAATATTAAGGTGATAAAATGGCGGCGAAGGAACGGCTATTGGGGGAGGCTGGAGGCCATTAAAAAAAATAGTAGTAGTAGTAGTAGTTGCTGTTGTTGCTGTAGTAAGGGGATGCCAGGGTTAGGGTGGGTGGGGAGTGGCGGCCGCTAATGCACCGTGACGATGATGAAGGTTCGCCACTACTCGCCCTCTCGCCTCTTACTCTCCACTCCAATACATTCTCCCTCTCCCTCCAGGCTCGCTACTTTATCCTCAGCCCCAAACTGAGTCTCTAACTTATTTTTTTTTCCTCCCAATTCCCCGTTTCTTAATCTAATCCATAAATTACGTAAGACTAATCCAGGTTTATTTCTAATCCTTTGGGAGTTTGGCTCTTAATCAACCCCCTCCCATCATGAAGGGTTTCGTCGGGGTTAAGTGTCCAACTCAAAGGGAAAGTGACAAATACAGACATATAGCCCTGGAGAGTGTCTGAGAGAGGTAAAATACTGTACCATACTGTACCAAGTGCTGATCATTGACAGAGTAACTGGCGACTATGAAGATTCTCAGCCAGCAACAGTTAGTCATTGTAATATTATTATATCGACTGTATAATGGCCAGCAAATGTTCTAAGCTGAGTGGTCCCTTCCAACTCCTAACAATTATCGTTTAGAAGCGTATCTTGTAGACAATGACTGGCCACGAGCATTTACCGCCCACTGGATTATCTCACGAGGCAATGGCCGATAAGCCTTGACCAGTTCACAATCAACTTCCAGTAGGACAAACACTCCGCAGCACAAACTAGTACCCTCTACATTTCCGCAGCACAAACTAGTACCCTCTACACTTCCGCAGCACAAACTAGTACCCTCTACATTTCCGCAGCACAAACTAGTACCCTCAACATTTCCGCAGCACAAACTAGTACCCTCTACATTTCCGCAGCACAAACTAGTACCCTCTACATTTCCGCAGCACAAACTAGTACCCTCTACATTTCCGCAGCACAAACTAGTACCCTCTACATTTCCGCAGCACAAACTAGTACCCTCTACATTTCCGCAGCACAAACTAGTACCCTCTACATTTCCGCAGCACAAACTAGTACCCTCTACATTTCCGCAGCACAAACTAGTACCCTCTACATTTCCGCAGCACAAACAAGTACCCTCCACATTTCCGCAGCACAAACTAGTACCCTCTACATTTCCGCAGCACAAACTAGTACCCTCTACATTTCCGCAGCACAAACTAGTCCCCTCTACATTTCCGCAGCAAAAACTAGTACCCTCTACATTTCCGCAGCACAAACTAGTACCCTCTACATTTCCGCAGCACAAACTAGTACCCTCTACATTTCCGCAGCACAAACTAGTACCCTCTACATTTCCGAAGCACAAACTAGTACCCTCTACATTTCCACAGCACAAACTAGTACCCTCTACATTTCCGCAGCACAAACTAGTACCCTCAACATTTCCGCAGCACAAACTAGTACCCTCTACATTTCCGCAGCACAAACTAGTACCCTCTACATTTCCGCAGCACAAACTAGTACCCTCTACATTTCCGCAGCACAAACTAGTACCCTCAACATTTCCGCAGCACAAACTAGTACCCTCTACATTTCCTACATAAAAAAATTAGCAAGCACCTGAAAAGTTATTATATTTTACCCCTAAACTCTATTAAACCTCAACTAAACCATTATTCGTATAAAAAGACATAAACACAAGACCAACAGTACTAGTTGTTCCGCCTTACCTGCTGCCTCATAGACATGGCGTCTCATCAATGACACTAAACTTTGTAAACTGTCTGAATCATTGCCGCTAATGATCCCTTCATCTCATTAACGATTTTAGCTTTACACATCAGTCAAAGAAAGGTAGAGTGAGAGAAAGGTAAAGTGAGAGAAAGGAAGAGCGAGAGAAAGCTAAAGAGTGAGATAAAGCTAAATAATGAGAGAGCTAGAGTGAAAGAAAGGTAAAAATTAAGATTAAAGTAAAGGGTGAGAGAAAAGTAGAATAAGAGGAAGGTAAGGAGTGAGAGAATAGTAGAGAGTAAGAGAAAGGTAAAGAGTGAGAGAAAAGTAGAGTGAGAGAAAGGCAAGGAGTGAGAGAATAGTAGAGAGTAAGAGAAAGGTAAAGAGTGAGAGAAAAGTAGAGTAAGAGAAAGGTAAGGAGTGAGAGAAAAGTAGAGTAAGAGAAAGGCAAGGAGTGAGAGAATAGTAGAGAGTAAGAGAAAGGTAAAGAGTGAGAGAAAAGTAGAGTAAGAGAAAGGTAAGGAGTGAGAGAATAGTAGAGAGTAAGAGAAAGGTAAAGAGTGAGAGAAAGGTAAAGAGTGAGAGAATAGTAGAGAGTAAGAGAAAGGTAAAGAGTGAGAGAAAAGTAGAGTAAGAGAAAGGCAAGGAGTGAGAGAATAGTAGAGAGTAAGAGAAAGGTAAAGAGTGAGAGAAAGAACATTCCTCAGCATCACAGTCAACTTAGGTTGAGAAACACAATTAACCCACAAGAGGCTCCTGTGGGAGTCCTGTCTCATGTGGGGGAACACTGGCCACTGTAGAGAGAGAGAGAGAGAGAGAAAGAGAGAAAGAGAGAGAGAGAGAGAGAGAGAGATCGACTGTGTACTGACTAACTATGGCTAGTTCACCTCTCCTACCAGGCTACACATTCTTTATAAGTCCCCCATTTCTCCCTCACCCCTCCCTTTACCTCTCACCTTTCCCTCACTCCTCCCCCATTTCTCCCTCATTCCTCCTCTTATTTCTCCCTCACCCCTCCCTTTACCTCTCAATTCCCTCACCTCTCCCTTTACCTCTCACTTCCCTCACCTCTCCCCATTTCTCCCTCATCCCTCCCCTTATTTCTCCCTCACCCCTCCCTTTACCTCTCACTTCCCTCACCCCTCCCTTTACCTCTCACTTCCCTCACCCCTCCCTTTACCTCTCACTTCCCTCACCCCTCCCTTTACCTCCTCACTTCCCTCACCCCTCCCTTTACCTCTCACTTCCCTCACCCCTCCCTTTACCTCTCACTTCCCTCACCCCTCCCTTTACCTCTCACTTCCCTCACCCCTCCCTTTACCTCCTCACTTCCCTCACCCCTCCCTTTACCTCTCACTTCCCTCACCCCTCCCTTTACCTCTCACTTCCCTCACCTCTCCCTCACTTCAATCACCTTCCATCACAAGAGCCAATTTACTATATTTTCATCATGCATTCATCAATTTTCTCTCCATTCATTCATTATTCACCCTTCCCTTCATTCATTCCCTCCCTTCATTCACCAATACCTTCCTTCAGTAATTTATACCCTTCCTTCATTCACTTACATCCTTCATTCACTTACATCCTTCATTCACTCATTCCTCCCTTCATTCACTTATTCCTTCCCTTCATTCACTTATTCCTCCCTTCATTCACTTATTCCTCCCTTCATTCACTCATTCCTCCCTTCATTCACTTATTCCTCCCTTCATTCACTTATTCCTTCCCTTCATTCACTCATTCCTCCCTTCATTCACTTATTCCTCCCTTCATTCACTCATTCCTCCCTTCATTCACTTATTCCTCCCGTTCATTCACTTATTCCTCCCTTCATTCACTTATTCCTCCCTTCATTCACTTATTCCTCCCTTCATTCACTTATTCCTCCCTTCATTCACTTACTTCCTTTTGTCACTAACACTCTTAACTCCTTCCTTCTCTCACTTCCTTCTTCTCACACTATTATATTTTCCTCTTCTCAAATATTAAACCAATTTTATTCATTTATTCTCTAAAACCACAAATGATATAAATTAATAAACCACAACAATTAAATCAATATATATCTCGATAAAAAATAAAAGCCCAAATTATTGTCCATAAAATGATAAAAATTCAAAAAAAAAAAATCCCAATAATATTTTCACAAAACAAAATTCAAATATTAAAAAAAAATAGTTCAAAAATATAATTACAAAAACCCGAGATAGTTCCAATTGTATATGAAGAAAAAAAAATAAATAAAAAATGGTAAAATATTACAAGAAATTATGAAAAAATAAAACCACGAAATTATTAAGAAGTTAAGAAAATTAACAATGGTAATAACAACCAAAAATTTAAAACCTCCGAACTAATCCCCACCAAAAACCGAAAATAATCTGTTATTTTACTTTAATCTTTTCCCATGTACCAAACAACTAACTACCTGCAGGTGGTGGTGGTAGTAATGGTGGTAGTGGGTGTGGTAGTAATGGTGGTGGTGGTGGTTGTAGTGGGTGTGGTAATGGTAGTAGTGGTGGTGGTGGGTGTGGTAGTAATGGTGGTGGTGATGGTAGTGGTAGTGGTAATGGTGGTAGTGGGTGTGGTAGTAGTGGTGGTGGTAGTGGTAGTGGGTGTGGTAGTAGTAGTGGTAGTGGTAGTGGGTGTGATAGTGGTGATGGTAGTGGTGGTGGTAGTGGTAGTGGTGGTGGTGGTGGTGGGTGTGGTAGTAGTGGTGGTGGTGGTGGTGGTGGTAATGGTCGTAGTGGGTGTGGTAGTAGTGGTGGTGGTAGTAGTGGTAGTGGGTGTGGTAGTGGTGATGGTAGTGGTGGTGGTAGTGGTACTGGTGGTGGTGGTGATGGTAGTGGTAGTGGGTGTGGTAGTAGTGGTGGTGATAGTAGTGGTAGTAGTGGTAGTGGTGGGTGTGGTAGTAGTGGTGATGGTGGTGGTGGTAGTGGGTGTGGTAATGGTGGTGGTGGTGATGGTAGTGGTGGTGGTGGTGGTAGTGGTGGTGTTAGTGGTAGTGGTAGTGGGTGTGGTAGTAGTAGTGGTAGTGGGTGTGGTAGTAGTGGTGGTAGCGGCACCCTTCAACTCACACAGACAAAGACCTCACAATTGGACCCACTGTACCATAACATCACGCATATTGCCTCACCAATTTAAAATAATTCTTCGAGATACTTTTTTTTATTTAAATTTTACTTTTGCATTTTAGTACTGGTGTATGTATGTATGTATGTATGTATGTATGTATGTATGTATGTGGTAACGGTGACGACTAGGGATGAGTATGGTGAGAGGTAGAGGTACAGAAAAGAGGTAGATAAATTACAGGTATGGGTACAGGTAAATTCAGATACAGGTGCAGGTACAGTTACAGCTACAGGGAGTAAAGTTATGTATAGGATGCCACACACACACACACACACACACACACACACAACACACACTGATGACAATAAAAAACAAAAAACAGAAACAAAAACACAACAAAAACAACGCGAATTTTAAATGTCAAAATTCCATCCCCAGGTAAATAATGTAATTACCCCCAAAAATACATCATTACAGGTGTTGGGTTTATAATGAGCTGCAGTTTATGGATGATTTTGGGGGTCTGTTAATACCTGATAATACAGAGAGTTTGGTGTTTGTTTTGTCGTGTGTTTGTGTTAGTGTAAACTGTGTTGGGTGTTTTAATTTGTGTCTGTGTTTTAAAGTGTGTCTGTGTTTTAAAGTGTGTCTGTGTTTTAAAGTGTGTCTGTGTTTTAAAGTGTGTCTGTGTTTTAAAGTGTGTCTGTGTTTTAAAGTGTGTCTGTGTTTTAAAGTGTGTCTGTGTTTTAAAGTGTATCTGTGTTTTAAAGTGTGTCTGTGTTTTAAAGTGTGTCTGTGTTTTAAAGTGTGTCTGTGTTTTAAAGTGTGTCTGTGTTTTAAAGTGTGTCTGTGTTTTAAAGTGTGTCTGTGTTTTAAAGTGTGTTTGTGTTTTAAAGTGTGTGTGTTTTAAAGTGTGTCTGTGTTTTAAAGTGTGTCTGTGTTTTAAAGTGTGTCTGTGTTTTAAAGCGTGTCTGTGTTTTAAAGTGTGTTTGTGTTTTAAAGTGTGTCTGTGTTTTAAAGTGTGTCTGTGTTTTAAAGTGTGTCTGTGTTTTAAAGTGTATCTGTGTTTTAAAGTGTGTCTGTGTTTTAAAGTGCTTGTATATTAAACTGTTTTGTGTTTAAAGTGTGTTTGTGTTTTAAAGTGTTTGTTTTGTAAAGTGTGTTTGCGTTTTGAAGTGTTTGTTTTTAAAGTGTGGTTGTTTGTATGTGTTTGCTTTTAATTTTTTTTAGGTATTTGTTTTTTTTTAAGTGTGGTCTGGCATCTCCATTAGTCCACCTGTTAACGGGTGATCTAAACGGGAGGAGTAACAGAACAAAATATATTCACACAAAGGAGGACAACGTAAAGGGGGGAAGGGGGAAGGGGGTAAGGGGGTGGGGGGAAGGGGGTGGGGGGAAGAGGGTGAGGGGAAGGAGGCGGGGGAGGAATTCTTAAGATCATCCTACGTCAAGCACCACACATCACCTGCCAAAGTCGTGACCCAAGCTATCGTACAGGAGGCAGACCAGGTAAGGCAGTGCAGTATTGTGAGACGCGTAGCAAAGTTTATTAAAATAATTAGTAAACACAATTAGTTGCTTTAAGACGAGTACTGGAGGTAGTTTACATAATTAGGTGTTTTTTTAGTTAATTGTTTATTTCTTAAAAGACGAGAAATAGGGTAAATATAATTAGATGCTTCAGTTTACATAATTAATTGTCTCCCTACGCACCTGTCAGATTAACACCTTAGTTTACCTCACCTTAATATTACTTAGCCCTAAAGTTAACCTAACCTAAGTTAAACTAACGTAACCTAACCTAACCTAACCTATCCTAACCATACCGTCCCGCGATAGTGTGTTTAAACATCGCGTAAAATAAAGTGTAGGATAATTTTAAGGTGATACGGTTACTCTCAGTTAACTAACAGGTGTGTGTGTGTGTGTGTGTGTGTGTGTGTGTGTGTGTGTGTGTGTGTGTGTGTCTCTCTCTCTCTCTCTCTCTCTCTCTCTCTCTCTCTGTCTAGCTCCTCCTTTCTCTACCTCCTCTACCCCCCCCCCCCCCTCTTTCTCTCACCTCCACCTCAACATTCCAGGAAGGCAGTACGGATTCTGGTGAGGGGTCGCTGCTACACCCACACATTGGTTACACTGCCCAATGCAAAAACGCTGACGATATACGCGGCTTGCTGTATACCACCCCCCCCCCTCCCCTCACCCCTTTCTCCCGTTCATATACGAGTAGTAGAAACCTAAGACAATGTTTAACAATTTGATATATAGTACGTCTCATATACATCACTTAACCTCGCTATATAAAACTGAACATATATACCTTCAGTATATATGCGATTTTCCCTTCGCATGTAAATTGTGATATAGTTATAACTGTGTACATGTTCGTATATACATTAGATACATTTGTTATTCATATATACACATTACAGACGCCAAGTTATATATCCGTGTTGGTATATACGATCTCCCATTTATATACGATTAACAATAAGCTACAACAATAATGGATATGTTGTCTATATCCATCGACACAATTGAATGCTTGATACTATATACTTGATAGTTTCGTTAGTATATCTGGACAAAACCCTGGCTATATAACCTGGACAAAACATGGCAATGTATATCTGGACAAGACCCTGGCTATATGTACCTGGACAAAACCCTCGCTATATATACCTGGACAAAACATGGCTATATATACCTGGACAAAACCCTGGCAAGAAAGGTGTTAAAATGCCTCGATAATAAACACGGTTGGATTTTATGTCTTTCTATGTATTAAATAAACACCTGAAACCTTTGATAATACTGAGACGTGTGTGTGTGTGTGTGTGTGTGTGTGTGTGTGTGTGTGGTCATGAAGAATGTAATGAATTAGCTTCAATTAGTCATGAACTATGTTGAGTGAGGTGTGCAAAAGTTCATAAATGTATGGAGAGAGAGAGAGAGAGAGAGAGAGAGAGAGAGAGAGAGAGAGAGAGAGAGAGAGAGAGAGAGAGAATAATCAAATAATTACTTACTTCTCTTGATCTGCACTGCTGTAACCACCCCAGCCACCATCACCACGACCACCACACACCACCACATGACGACCCCCTAGCTGGTAGACGATACGACCAGAGGGGGAGGAGGCAGGTGGTCTCTTGTGTGGGGGGGTGGTGGAAAGTGGGTGGTTTCTTGTAAGGGAAGGGGTCTCTTGTAAGGGGAGGGGTCTCTTGTAAGGGGAGGGGTCTCTTGCGGGGTTGGGGAGGAGGGGAGAATGGTCTCTATGAGGGCGGTCCCAAAATCACCCCCAAATCTCAGAGGTGGTGTTTAAGTCAGCCGTCTTCTCTGGGGGTGGTGTTGGGGGAGTCACGAGCCGCCCCCCAGAGATAACAGAGGATCTAAATGGTTAGGTTAGGTTACGCTGTGGTCATTGCAGAGTGAGGAAGGTTTATAATATTAACAGAGGTCAAAGGTTAATCCCAGTTTATTATATGACCTGTTGAAAGTTTAAGTGAGTTTGCCTGGTGTTTCGTGGACAGTGTTGTTCAATTGTGTTCAGTATTCAACACGGGGGTCACAGGTGTTCATAGTTCAACACGGGGGCACAGGTGTTCATAGTTCAACACGGCGGTCACAGGTGTTCATAGTTCAACACGGGGGCACAGGTGTTCATAGTTCAACACGGCGGTCACAGGTGTTCATAGTTCAACAAGGGGGTCACAGGTGTTCATAGTTCAACACGGGGGCACAGGTGTTCATAGTTCAACACGGGGGTCACAGGTGTTCATAGTTCAACACGGCGGTCACAGGTGTTCATAGTTCAACACGGGGGCACAGGTGTTCATAGTTCAACACGGGATCACGGGTGTTCATAGTTCAACACGGGGGTCACAGGTGTTCATAGTTCAACACGGGGGCACAGGTGTTCATAGTTCAACACGGGATCACAGGTGTTCATAGTTCAACACGGGGTCACAGGTGTTCATAGTTCAACACGGCGGTCACAGGTGTTCATAGTTCAACACGGCGGTCACAGGTGTTCATAGTTCAACACGGGGGTCACAGGTGTTCATAGTTCAACACGGGGGTCACAGGTGTTCATAGTTCAACACGGGGGTCACAGGTGTTCATAGTTCAACACGGCGGTCACAGGTGTTCATAGTTCAACACGGCGGTCACAGGTGTTCATAGTTCAACACGGGGGTCACAGGTGTTTATAGTTCAACACGGGATCACAGGTGTTCATAGTTCAACACGGGGGTCACAGGTGTTTATAGTTCAACACGGGATCACAGGTGTCCATAGTTCAACACAGGGTCACAGGTGTTCATAGTTCAACACAGGATCACAGGCGTTCATAGTTCAACACGGGGGTCACAACTGTTCACAACTGTTTCAAAATCAACCAAGCTGATGCAGAGGTCACAGGTGTACAAAGGTCAACAGAACCACCATTAATTAACTCAGGTGATAAGGGCGCCCACATAACACCATGCGTCATGTATGTGTCTGTATCTGTCTCTGTCTTATGCAAATTACGCTTTGTAATGTAATTTTGGATACAATTTTAAATTTTAAGGACATTATGTGGCGAAGTAATAATAATAATAATAATAATAATAATAATAATAATAATAATAATAATGCTACTAGTACTACTACTACTACTACTACTAATAATAATAATAATAATAATAATAATAATAATAATAATAATACCTGAACCTAATTAACCACCAAACACGTATATAATAAACCCGTCATTAAATAAGCCATCAGTAACTATTACCACTAATTACAAATAAGATTTAGGTTTTTATAAGGCCTCGGAGTTGAGCTAATTAGATGCCTAGTGAAGCAAACTGTGCGTAAAACTATAACGCAACTTTTTTTTTCGTAATAGAGAGAAAAGTTACACTTATTAAGGAGTCTAAAAACGCATGATACTTTCTGTGAAAGTTTGGGTTCGGTTTCATAACTATAAAGAGAAAGGTAAGTGAAAGTTAGCTTATGATTCATGATTTAGAAACAAGAGGTAAAAAAAGAAAGCTGAGATAATGGATGGTACTGCAAATGAGTGTTTAAATCCTGAACCAAAGAGAAAGTAAAAAGAAAGTTAGGTTAGATTTGGGAACACGAATAGAAAGTAAAAAATAAAGCTTCGGTAATCACCAATAATTTAAGTGAAAGTTAAAACCAGAGTGAAAAAGAACGCAAAAAGAAAGCTACGGTGTGAAAACTTTAAGTGAAAGTTTAAATCCAAAGTGAAAGATAAAGTAAAAAGAAAACTCTAATCACACACCTGTCATATAATCATCTAATTATACACCTGTTATAGTTTTCTACGTATAAACCTTTTTTGTACGTATATAATTACACACCTGTCTAATAAGGATCTAGTGTGATTAAGGAACATGTGTGTGTGTGTGTGTGTGTGTGTGTGTGTGTGTGTGTGTGTGTGTGTGTAAATCTTTCAGGGTTTTTCCCTTGTATTAAAATATAACCTTATCAACCATATTATTTTTCCCCCTCCAGCAACACGTGTCTTCAAGAAACTATGAGACTAGTTTTTTCCCTCTCATTAGTTTTTTCCCTCTTATCATTATGTACACTAAATTTCCCCTAAAAAGAACACTTAATCTTGTTTCCTTCCTTGGTGGAGTTTAAAGTCTTTTTTTTTTTTTCCATAAACACAAACCACATTGGAAAAGAAATCATTTATCTTTCAGTTCAAAATCAATTAGCAATATTATCCACAAGACCAGATAATTACCACCAATTATCACCACGAGTCTTATATCAACGTTCACTTTCACCATTTAATAACAAAACATTCGTAAGGGAGCAGAAGTCCAAAATGCATCGAGAAGAAAATAAACGATTAAAAAAAATTATACTGTAATAATTCACGGGTACCAGGAACACGCGAGGGATATGGACGATCAGGAGCGTAAGGCGAGGTGTTCACTCCCTGGAGGCTGAGGCCACACTGAACCAGAACCACCTCCTCTCCTCTGTCCTCTCACTCACACCACCACCATCACACCAGTCTCTCTCTCTCTCTCTCTCTTTCTCCCCTTCTACCTCCACCATGTTGTCTCACAAATTTAATTGGTTTTATATTTCTTTAAAAAGGTGAATATGGCCCATTTTGGCTTCGGCGTGTGTGGATATTGTCAATGGGTGCGTTCAACTTTGCTTTACACATTTTAAAATATCTGATTTTTTTTTCTATGTTTATTATTCGTTAGCGAGCGAGAGTGGAGGCGTGCGTTCATGGTGAGTCTAGCTAGGTTCAGAAATGGCTGATTATTGTTAGCATCAGTGTTGAAATTGGTTTTTAATGCCAGAGATGTCTAAATGTTGTCAGTGCGAGCGATGAAATTGTTTTTTGAGTGGCGACGCGTCTGATTTTTTGTCTAGTAGCGAGAGCTGAAATTGGTTCTCCAATCCATATTTTTTTTTTATGTGTTGTGAGTTAGGGATGGATTTTGGTATTCAGAATGTCCAGGGAAATAATGAGAGTAAGAGGGATAAAGAGTAAAAGTGAAATAAAGAAAGGAAAGAAATGAGGAGGAGAGAGAAGGAGAGATAAAGAGACTGGAGGCACCCACGTCACCACCAGACAGCAGGACCTGGTGTACCGCAAGGCAGCACACTGATACCTCCTCCAATCTGGAACACCTAATTTAATGTCCTGTTGTTGTTATTGTTATTGTTGCCGTTGTTGTTGTTGTTGTTGTTGGTGTTGGTGTTATTATTGTTGTTGTTGGTGGTGGTGGCGTTATTGTTGTTGTTAGGGAAGTTGTTATTGTCAATGTTGCTGTTGTAGTTATTGTTGGTGGTGGAGTATTGCAATTCAGTCAAAAGGTAACTCACTCATCCTATTCTAGGTATCTGACTGAAGGGCAAATACACACACACACACACACACACACACACCTGATTTCACCTGCCCAGGGAAGAGACTAGTGCTACAGAACCAGCCAACACCTACAGGATACCTCTTGGGGGTCAGACATGGCAGGTCTAATTTGCCTCTGACAAAGACAAGCGATGACCCTCACTACCTGTGAAGAGTAGCCCCCCCCCCCCCACCCCGAGATAATTACACAGCTTGATTAAAGACTCTAACCTAACCTAACCCTAACCAACCTATCCCTAGCCCAAACTAACCTAACCCTAACCTAAACTAACCTAACCTAACCAAAACTAACGAAACCCTAACCTAAACTAACATAACTTAGCCTAACACAACACAACCTAACCTAACCTTATAGGATGGTAAATTATCAGGTGAAATAAGCTGGTGGGATGCTAATCTTCAGGTGCCTCGTAGACTCAGCCATCAGAAGGTGCAGGAGAGGCTCGTCCTGGCAGGTATTACGAGGGAGTGTGAGGCTAACGTGCACCACCTGACTCCCCTCTCACGACAGATGGACCCCAAAGACCTCTACACAAGCACCACGACACGCACCAGCTGTACCCTGACCACACCATCCTCCCCACCAGCTGTACCCTGACCACACCATCATCCCCACCAGCTGTACCCTGACCACACCATCCTCCCCACCAGCTGTACCCTGACCACACCATCCTCCCCACCAGCTGTACCCTGACCACACCATCCTCCCCACCAGCTGTACCCTGACCACACCATCCTCCCCACCAGCTGTACCCTGACCACACCATCCTCCCCACCAGCTGTACCCTGACCACATCATTCTCCCCACCACCTGTACCCTGACCACACCATCCTCCCCACCAGCTGTACCCTGACCACACCATCCTCCTCACCAGCTGTACCCTGACCACACCATCCTCCCCACCAAAGAGAGAGAGAGAGAGAGAGAGAGAGAGAGAGAGAGAGAGAGAGAGAGAGAGACCACCTCTGACTAAACATACGACCAGTCCTTCAGCAATAAGAGAGTTATACTTCACGTCCTCAAGGATATAAGAGACTTAGGGAAACCTGAGGTAAGAATTGACGAGAGAGAGAGAGAGAGAGAGAGAGAGAGAGAGAGAGAGAGAGAGAGAGAGAAGGTATTTATGTGGGTGATGTCCTGGTTGGAGTAGCCCATTGTAGTTCTCAGATAGTCTCAGATAGTCTCTTTGTAGTCTTAGGTAGTATCTCGTAGTTTCAGGTAGTTCAAGGAGTCTCAGGTAGTCTCTTGTAGTCCCAGGTAGTCTGTTGTAGTTTCTTTGTAATCTCAGATGGTCTCTTTGTAGTCTCAGGTAGTATTTCGTAGTCTCAGGTAGTCCAGGGAGTTTCAGGTAGTCTCTTTGTAGTCTCAGATAGCCCCAGAGAGTCGCATATAGTCTATAAATTAAATGACATATAGCCTTACATAGCCTCCAAATAGCCAAAAAATTGTCACAGGTAGTTTCAAATATTCCGCAGGTAGCTTCGAATAGCCCAGGTAACCGAAAATAGCACGATATAACCTTAGGTAGGCCCAAATATCCTCCTAATAGCCCTAAGGTAACCCCAAAGTAGCCCAGAAATAGTCCTAGATAGCTCAATATAACCCCGAAAAAGCACCCACAGATAGCCCAAATGTAGCCCAATATAACCCTGAAATAGCCCCACATAGCCTCAAATTAGCCCATAATAACCCCAGAAAGCCCAATAAAACCCTGTAATAGTCCCAAGGCAGCCCCAAAAGATAGCCCCAAGGTAACCAAAAATAGCCCAAGGTAGCCCCAACATATAGCCCAAAATAGCCCCCACGGATAGCCCAGAGAACTTCCTCGCCGTCTTTCCATCTTTTTCACACAAATTCAATAAAACTCCAAAGTCATTTTCCTCCCTTTGCATTTCCCAGGATTCATCACCGCCTTCCCTTCCTCCAAACTTTATTTATCCCATTTTCTCTATAATTCCTTGTATCTTATTTTCTTTCCTAAATCCGTTTTCAACTTATTTTATTCTTCTCTGGTATTTTGTTTCTCTTTCTTATTTTTTTTGTAAGTTTTGTCATTTTTTGTAGTTCGTTCGGTGTCATTTCTCGATCTGGTATCGATTCCGGGTTCGGTATCGTTCAGGGGTTCGGTATTGTTTCCGGATCCGGTGTTGGTTTCGGGGTTCGGTGTCGGTTTCGGGGTTCGGTGTCGGTTTCGGGGTTCGGTGTCTGCTTCGGGGTTCGGTGTCTGCTTCGGGGTTCGGTGTCTGTTTCGGGGTTCGGTGTCTGTTTCGGGGTTCGGTGTCTGTTTCGGGGTTCGGTGTCTGTTTAGGGATTCGGTGTCTGTTTCGGGGTTCGGTGTCTGTTTCGGGGTTCGGTGTCTGTTTCGGGGTTCGGTGTCGGTTGCGATTTCGAATCCGGATCCAGAATAAACTTACCCTTGTCCTATATCAGCCGCCGATACATACGAATACATGAACAAAATTTACCACAACCATCAAATTCACTGAAAAATAACACTCTAAATAACTATTCAAAATGCAAAACATTTCAAATCCCACAATGTCGATAATTTTCACTCAAAACACCGTCAGATAATATGAGCTGTTTTAATGGATCAATTATTTTCGTCATGCTCAGGGGAGATTCACCTAACTATATATATATATGCAACAGGGTCTTGATGTATTGTGTTTTAAGTTGGTGTGTGTGTATGTATGTATGTGTGTGTGTGTGTGTGTGTGTGTGATTTTTTTTCTCGCGACAAACACATGACTGACTTGTTTTATTCTTTTAAAACTGACAAAAAAAAAAACAAAGTGGTCCGTGTTTTTTTTAGTCTGGCGGGAAGCATCGGGTGGAGTTTTCCGTTTCGTTAAACCACAAACAGAAACGGAAAAAACAAGTCATATTTCTGTGTGTTTTTTTTTTCCTCTGACGTTATGCGGATTTTCTCACTTCACTCTTACGTTATAAAACATAATTTTTTAGGACGAGAAATGTCTTCATCTAGAAATAATTTACTTCTTTAAAACAAATAAAACAAAATAAATCTACTTGTTTTTTTTTATTGTACAAGGGGGGGGGGGGGTGGGAGGTGAGGACCGATGGATGACAAAATACACACTGCGACTCCTTATGTCTCAAACTGTTAATTCTAAACATCATAAAAAAAAGTAAAATACGGTTGTGTTTTTCCTCAGCTGACAACCACCACAAATACATCCCTTCGTCAACAACATAAAAACGAAGAATAAAAAAAAAAACACTACAATAAAACAAAAACCACAAGTCTTTATCTTTGTCTCGTTTACAACACAATAAACCCAAAACCTGGCACTTTTGTTTGGGCCCGTCGAGTAAAAGGTGAACCTGTTGTGGAAGGAAGCGAACCAGATCAACACAGAAACAGGTTAGCGCTGACTGGCCGGCGGCACCAAACTGGATTGTAGCGGGGATGAAGATATATGAGGTGTCTGGCCATTCATTCATTCATACACACATACATACATACATACATACATACATGCATACGAGTAGAGTGAACAAACATTGACGCATATTCCCGGTCGTCTGTGTATCTCTGCCCAGCTTAGCACAAATGAGGCTTAGTGTGTCAGATATGCAAATTGAAGTAGTAGGATTTTTGCTGTAATTCCTCCCTGATGAAAAACTCAGGGCGGCGGCTCATTTGTGTACATGGAGGGAAGGGTTAACATACATAACTAAATAAATAAAATAAAAAAACATTACAAACGAATAAGATAACGGTATTTAATTATTTTCATAGAGTAATTAATTTAGGTGAGTTGAGAGAGATAAATGGTGTGTGTGTGTGTGTGTGTGTGTGTGTGTGTGTGTGTGTGTATGTATGTGTGTGTGTGTGTGTGTGTGTGTGTGTGTGTGTGTGTGTCTCATTAATAAGAGTAACATTACGACAGGTCAAACATTCTAACTTTTCTCATGTTTGACCTTTGACCCTCCTATTTGCACTACCTCAATATTGACCAAATAATCAAATAAAGGCAGAATTTTGTAGATTTTTTTGAGAAATTTGACCTATTTGACCTTGGCCTCCCTAAATACACGAGAAAGCTAACAACAAAAGCTATAATCATCTCTTCTGTATGACTGACACATAAATATTACACAAGACAGCTATCATCAAAGTTATATTTCTCTCGCCCTCCCTACTGTGTGGTCAGAGACAAATAGACAGAAAAAAAGCTAAAACATAACAGCTAACACCAACAGCTATATATAACTCTCCCCTATGTGGTCGACGACACAGATAAATTGTTAAAGCTAAAACAAAATAGATAAAAACAAGAGCTATATTTTTATCTTGAGGTCGGGGACATAGCTGATATAGAATAAAAGCTAAGAGGAGTCGGCTAACATAATATACCTCTCCTCTGTACGTTCGGGGACATAAAAAGCTAAAACATAAAGTTAAGACGAACCACCTTATATAGTATAGTTCTCCCCTGTCTGGTCGGATAGAATAGAAGCAAAGGCAGCTAACATAATATTACTCTCATATGTACCATCAGCGACATAAAAAACTAAACCATAAAGCTAAGAAAATACAACAAAGGAAACACCAACAGCTATACCTCTCTAGTATATACCTCGGCGTATATAATCAGGATCCTCTTCCCCTATTGGTCGTTTAGAATTGAAGTCGTGATGCTATTGGCTGAGGTGTTTCATTTGATGGTGGATTGTTTTTCTTCTTCTTAAAGTGTTGCCAACTAGGGCGAGGGTTATTTAAAAGATCGTGATTGGTTGATGAAGGTTTAAGTCGTTTTGTGATTGACTTAGCGAATTTCAGTGGACATTTACTGAATAAAAATATTATATGGGATAGATAAATGGACGACATAAAGACAGATGTAATACAAAGAGTAAGATAAAAATATAGGATCTCTCTCTCTCTCTGTCTCTTACACACACACATAGATACACACTCTTTATCTCTCTTTCTCTCTCTCTTACTCTCTCTCTCACACACACACACATTCTTTATCTCTCTTTCTCTCTCTCGCTCACTTATGATTAATTCCAGCTGCTGTTTTAAATTCTGCCGAGTGGGAATTTTTCCATCCATTTTTGAAGAGCTTAACTTCTCTTTTAATGACGGCAGAGAGAGATGATCCTTTCCCGGCAATATGGGTCCGCTCGCTACCTCTCGAACCACTGAACCATTGGGCCACTAAACCATTGAGGCACTGGGCTACTAAGGTATTGAGCCACATTATTATCCAATCACAGAACCATCGAAGCACTGAAGCATTGAATCACTGAGGTACTGAACCACTAAAGTACTGAACCACTAAAGTACTGAACCACTGAGGTACTGAACCACTGAAGTACTGAACCATTGAGGTACTGAACCACTGAAGTACTGAACCATTGAGGCACTGGACCGTTGAGGCACTGAACCACTGAGCCATTGGGACATTAAACTTTTGAATCGAAGCTATTCAATAATCGAATCACTGAATCTAAGACACTGAAACACGAAGACATTTAATCAATAAATCACTGAATCACTAAATCACATAATCATCGAAACATTGAATCACTGAACCCATGAATCATAAACCCACTAACCCACTAAGAACCATTGAATCAGTAATTATCCGAACCTCTGAAACCATGAACCAATTTCCCGGTGAACCAGGTGAACCAATGAGCCAAGTCCAGGGTTCGAGCACCAGGGATCATACTCGTCACGAAACTAATTAAACTAATCGACTAATGAACTTAGTTCGTGAGTCACTATTAATGGAACTTCCCGGACTAATTATGGGGAAAAGTTAATTTAGTATTAACTGTATACGGCACTGATACATACATACATACATACATACATAGAGAAAAAATCAACAAATTAAATGAGAAACGAATGTGAGAAATAATACACCAAATTAACGGTAAATAAAAATACAGACCCACCAAAAAAATATTAAAGATTAATGAAAAACTATTAGACAAAATGAAAGATAAAGAAGAAGCAATGAAAAAGAAAACATAAATAAAACAAAAAGCGATCAATCACACACACACACACACACACGAGTACGCAATATCAACACAGTCGACCTTCGCCCTCACAAGAAATCGAACTATGGCCTCTACTATGTTAATAAACCAGACACCCTGCCCACTGCGCCACGACCGCCACCAGTACGTGAAAATGGGGCTATTACTCATGACTCAGTTCGCCGGCGGAGGCAATGACAGTTCGCCGGCGGAGGCACTAAATAGCCGATTTTTTAATTTTTTTTTTTTCGTCTAGGGAAGGAAGGACCGAGGTAGCGGGACTTAGAGATGCGTATATAACGGTTTACGACTGTGGCTGGAAGCGTCTTTGAGTTATACTGACCTCCATTTTGACCGAAGATTTTCCAGTTAATTGAGCAAGCGTCTTTGGTTACGGTAGAGTCCCTGGGTGATACTGCCGCCATTTTGTCTAGATTCTCAGAAATGTCATGGTAAAGTCTCAGAGCTAATTTGACTCCATTATCCCCTAAAGATTATCCAGCTAAGTAACAGAAAACACCTTTAATTACGGTAAGGTCTTTGAACAATTCTGACGCCATTTTGTTCAATTACCTGTGTGAAATAAAACCGAAACGAGACAACTAAACCATATTCTTTCATATACAATTATTATAAAACTCAAAACTCATTTACCTTAACAATCTGAGAGTTGCAGTCGAGTCTCAGTGGCACTTGGACGCCATCTTGCTCCCGATACCTGTGTGTGGTAGATAAGAGGGGTTAAAGCAGTGTTGTTTTTTGTTCATCTAATTAACAGACAAAAATAAACACACAAATCTCTGAACAACTTAAAGTTCGGTAGAGTCTCAGAACTACTTTGACGCCATATTGGGGAGAGATCTTCTATCATGAGTGGGGGTAAGTGTGTCAACAAGAGTGGGAGTGAAGGAAATAATTCACTGCTGAGAGGGGTGTGAGAGGGGTGAGAGGGGTGTGAGAGGGGTGTGTAGGAGAGGTGTGAGAGGGGTGTGAGAGGGGTGTGAGAGGGGTGTGTAGGAGAGGTGTGAGAGGGGTGTGAGAGGGGTGTGAGAGGGGTGTAGGAGAGGTGTGAGAGGGGTGTGTAGGAGAGGTGTGAGAGGGGTGTAGGAGAGGTGTGAGAGGGGTGTGAGAGGGGTGTGTGAGGGGAGTGTGAGAGGTGGAAGAGGGAGTTAACGAGTGGAGGTGTGTGACTAAGAGAGAGTGAGTGTGAGAGGTTCAGAGTGAAAGAGATGTGGCATTAAAAGAAAGTAAATAGCTAAAAGAAAGTAAAAGAAAGTAAATATAAAGTAAAATAAAGTAAAAGAGAAAGTAAAAGAAACAAACTAAGTGAAAGGGAAATTATGAGAAATTAAGAAGTAAAAGTAGGTAAGAGAAAGCAAAAGAAAAGAAGGAAAATAGAGTAAAAGAAAGTAAAAGTAAAATAACGTTAAAGACAAAGTAAAAGGAAGAATGCAAGAGAAAGTACGAAGAAAGAGCGAGTGAGAGAGATTCCCATTCAAGGCAGGACGACAAAAACATCAGAATGCAACGTAAAGAGAATAAGAATAATGTGAGATAGGCGAGAGAGCGTGCGAATGAGGGAAGTGAGAGAAAATGGGAAATTACGTAGAATTATGAGAAGCAAGAAGGGTAATAATGGGGAATTATGAGGCTAAGGAGAGGAAGAGGAGATACTGAAGACATAATGAAGAGGGGAGGAGAGAGAGAGAGAGAGAGAGAGAGAGAGAGAGAGAGAGAGAGAGAGAGAGAGAGAGAGAGAGAGAGAGGGAAATACCAATAGAGAGAGAAAAGAGAAAGGGTAAAATCACAGAAAGAAAGAAAATACAGAATTGGAGCGAAAAGGAGACAGAGAAAGGGGGAAGAGATAGAGAAAAGAGAAAAATAGCAATAACACAAACACCTTCCGCAAAATAAAGGAAGTGAGGAAACGGCCCATAATGGTAACTACATCTAGTGAAAGGAAGGAAGGAGGGAGGGAGGGAGGGAGGGAGGGAAGGCGTGTGTACAGGATACAGTGACAGACAATGTTGATAAAGTGTTATTAGACAGCAACAAGCGTTATTGGACAGTATCAAGCGTTATTGGTCAGTATTAAGCGTTATTGAACAGTATTAAGCGTTTTTCGACAGTATTA